>OX328126.1:9717745-9955245 GCA_946811695.1 Gonocerus acuteangulatus
CCTGAGTTCAAAACCCGAACAAGCACTAAAGATTTTTATTTTCTAGTGTCTTCTTTCATGGGTTGGATTCGGCCTCCCTGATCATCCCTAGGCCAACCCAGCCTTTAATTAATTTATTAATGGCTACCTTTGGTCATAATGACTCTAGCAGTCAATGCAGCAAAGGGGAGAATCAGGCGGCCGGAGCATAGTACTGACCGCACTATCTCCCTAGTGTGTTGTATGGTCATGAATCAGACACCTCTATAGTATCTGCACCTCAAAGCCTGTTACGGGACTGATTTTTTTTTTTTTAATAATTGGTTAAAAAACATTATTTTGTAAATAGCTGAAATGTTTTGCAAAAAAATATATTCTGGTGTAGGAATGTTTATACCAATTTTGAATTGAATGATATAAAATAAAATCCTTGAAAAATAAAGAGAGACATGACATCGAAGACTGGCTGGATACGAACTTATGGAAGAGCGATCCCTTCTCCTATCAATAGGTTTGGACTTCAGTCTTAATACCATTTTCAACGAGGCAACATTCTATCTCCTTAACCCTTTAACGGTCACATTTCGCTAGCTATGTTGGAATTTTTTTAATTTATATTTGGGAGTCTGGGGGGACATCCATTTACTAAATACAAACCCAGGATGTTAAAAAAAAAAATTGTATCCATAAATACGGGGTAGGCCGCTAGAGCGGCCCTTGCCCATTCCAGAGAATCCCCGATATGCAATGCCCGAAAAGGAAAATGGTTCATTCGATGGCGTTACCCTAAGATTGGCAGGCTTTAAAAAAAAAAAAAAAAAAAAAAAAAAAAAAAAAAAAAAAAAAAAATATCATAATAATAAGGCAGAATTGAGTAAAACATTTCATTAGGAATGCCCAAAAAAGTATTTTTTCCTTCCAGTCTCACGAGAGTAAGGTACTTATGAGACGAATCAATGAATAACATGTAAGCGATATACTCATTTCAATTAAAATCAATTAATTCCTAATCTAGAATGTATAAAAGAATTATTAAATACTTTGAAACGATTTCCCGATAAGATGAGTGATCCAGAGAGCCAATAATGCGCGGCCAACACTGACACAAGACGAGTGCGGGAATGGGCAAGGACCGCTTTATCGGTCAACTTCGTCATATCTCGGCTCCTCGGGCCCAAGACCTCCAAATACTATTTTTTGGCATACCCCGGCATCTAGCAGGAAGCATTGGAACCAATTCCGTCTCACTCCCGTTATTCTTTAATTTCAGCGAGCAGGGGCCGCTCAAGCGGCCCTTGCCCGTTAAGGGGTCAATTTAAATAAAATAGAGAATTCATCTTCATTCCTTACACTTCTTTTTACATTCTTCCTCTACAATAAACAATTCATAAGATTATATTAAAATTATTTATTGATTAAATGAACCAATATTATATGTTTATATAAGCAATCATAATTAAGAAGAAGAAGAAATTTTGATTTACAAAGTGAATATACAATATGTACATTTAGTTTTACATGTTATTATATATTATACATGTCATTTTATTTATTGAGTAACTACATACACAATGATCATACGTATTGTTGAAAGTTTGGGGGGGGGGAGGGGAAATCCGCCGATAATACATACACTTACTGAGATGAGTTCAGGTGTCCAGGAGTATGTGTTTGGTTAGTCTGTTCGTATATCATCTGAGAGTTTCTCTGTTATAATTGCCTATTTCAGCTATTAGTGGATTGTCTGATAGTTGCACTGAATGAAAGAATTTAGTCGTGAGTATGTATATAGTCTGTGATTGTCCGCATTGCCAGCTTGTCGTCCATATCTGTAATTTTAGAGTATCTAGGCTAGTCATTTATAATTCGGAGACAGATATTTTGGATTACCTGAAGTTTTTTGTAGTTTGTTGAACAGGTTGAACTCCAAACTAGACAAGCATATAACAATATAGGGTGTATAATCATTTTATAAAAAATTGTTTAATTTTTAGGGCTTAATTTTTTATTAAAATATGGGAACATTGAATATAGTAATTTCATACAACTATCCTGCTTCTGGTTTATGTGTTTGGTGAAGGTGAGACCTCTATCTAGAGTTTGGTCTAAATATTTTGAATAGTGGGGTTTATTTTTATTTTCCATTTGCAATAAAATGCATGGATCTTTTTAAAACTGCATTGCAATCCGTTTACTATTGTATCGAGTCTGAATGAGCTTGTATACAGGGCAGTATCATCGGCGAATAGTGAAAGGCTAGTGTGTGTGAATGTTGGCAGATCATTAATATACAAATTAAATAAGTTTGGGCTTAGACAAGAGCCTTGTGGGACTCCGGCTGGTATGGATTGTATGCTTGAGGTTCTGGAGTTTATATTAACCAAGAATGTTCTGTTTGCAAGAAATGAGTATTTTAAGTGAATAAGGTATGGAGGTATATTTAGGTTAATGAGTGTATATATAAGCCCATAGTGCCAGACTGTGTCAAATGCCTTCTCCATGTCAATCAGTAGCATACCAGTGTGTTTCTTGTCATTAAAATTTTTAGTTATAATATAAATATATGTAAACATCTGTAAAATAAAAACCTGTTTAAATACTTTAAAATCATTTAAAACGTGCATAATTACATCAACAATTACGATTTAAGAATCAGAAAAAAATATGTAAATACAATAAACTCCTTTAATACTTTATTATACTTAAATTAATTTTTCTTTGTATTATTCTTGTCATTAAGCTTGACCTTGCAAGTAAATAAAAACAAAGTTATTATCATTGTGTGTTTTTTTATCCAACTTATCGCAACAACAATAAGCCATTAGCAGACGGGAGTTGGATTTATGACACTGGTCATTAGCTGTAGCAGGTCGGATTGGTGAATGGCAAGCCGAATGTTGCTCAAAGAGTATTGCTTGTATACCACCAGTATAGACTAAACATGCGTTCATTTATCTATCCTTTCCAGGGTTTTAGACTACAGAGGGTTTGTGTTCCAGTTTGAACATACATAAGGGCAGACAGTTTATTTAAAAAAACATTTATATCTAATCGATAGGTATAAAACAAGTTATGTCAATTTTATTTTCTTATTTAAATTAAATTGTCTGTGCTACTTCCCTGCTCTACACAGATTTCTAGCAGGATTTTAATACAATCACAAATAAAATTTATGTTAAAAAAAATAATAAGCATTCATGAGATTACAGCAAAGCATATTAAAATAAATAAATAAACAAGTCAAATTAAAAATAAACACAAAAAAGCGTAAGCACTTAAATATTGTAACTTACAAGAGTAGTGGTCAGTTACAGAGAAAAGCCAATACCTAGAACACAAAGACATAATAAATATACAAGTATTGTTTATTTAAAATTAAATGTTAAGAAAAATAATTTATTTATTTGTTGTTGTTTTTGCAAGCAAGTGATTAAGGTTTTGAAAAAAAATAATAACAAAGGAATGAATTATAAATTAATGAATAGTTATAAGGTACTTATGTCAACTTAAAAGTCTTATAAATATATCAATATTTCTTAGCATGAATCATCTCCAATCTTTGTCACCACACGAATTCCGCTAAATAAAATGTAAAATGTCTTATTTTTTCTTAGAAAACTTAGCCAAGCCCCGCAAACATTTTAATTGTACAGTAATGTTTCTGGATTCAAAAATTTGTACTTGTGGTTCCCTGTAAATTAGTACCTCGTTCTTTCCAAATATCTTGATATGACTTCCAGCGGTTTAATATAATTATAGACCCATGCAATATATATTTTTAATTGCTGAAATTAATGTGTCTGCGGTTCTATCAAGGACCTGGATTAGGTGAAATTTGTTTGTTTCCTGAGAAATACCACCAGTAACTCACTGCATTACCCCAGAGTTCTGATTTTCCTTCTTTTTTTAAATCCACCAATTGTGGAAGTAAATTTTTCTATTTCCAACACACACATACTTCCCTTAAATATTATTTATTTAAATTTTAATTCTTTATTTTGATGAAACACTATATATATATATATATATATATATATATATATATATATATATATATGTATATATATATATGTATATATATATATATGTATATATATGTGGAGGTCCGGTGTGTCCAAGTGTCATGAAACCACATCCAAGTGATCCACACGTAAGTGTAATACAATATATATATATATATATATATATATATATATATATATATATATATATATATATATATATATATATATATATATATATATTGTAATGATATTTTACATTACATATTTAAAAGTTTTAAAATTAACACAGAAAATTCTGAAAATTCAAAAAGCTCATTGATATGTTAAATTCATTGGGATAAACAAATATTATTCGTTATATTTGTCTAGCAGTCGATACAGGTAGCATTGGATACCGGTAGGACGCTCCCGCCATGAAAGTAGTTCAGTCTGTGAAAAGGTGGCTCCAGTCTGATATGGCAGTCTGTTGAGTTGTAATGGAAGAAACAGTCACATACAGTCTGCTCAGTTAAAATGGAAGAGCTAGTCTCATACGTGCAGTTCAGTGTAATGGAAGATACAGTCACATACAGTTGAGTTCAGTTAAAAAGAAGATCCAGTCTCATACGGTAGTGCAGTTCAAAAGAAGCTACAGCCATTCTTAATACAGCTCTAGTTCAGTGCACAGCTAGTTTCATATAGTCATCAGTTTTCATGAAGCCTAGGCTCAATCCGTTAATGGAGATACAGTTTTAAAGAAGATCCTGTCATATGCAGTTAATACGAAGCTGGCTTTATATCAGGTAATGCTTGTTTATCCATATGCCTGGATGTGGCTTATCCATGAGTCTTTTTGTTTTTTATTATTTAAAATTATCTCTGTTTTACTTTACTGGACTCGAACCCGACCCCTGAGATAAAGAGTTTTTAAAATTAAATATATAAATAATTTTTATTTTAATTATAACATTTTGGCACATCAACGTGTGGCTATTATAAAAATCTTTTTATTTAAATATTATACATTTTGTCGACCCAAGGTGGTGCAATTCTCTAATTCAAATATTTTAATTAATTATTTTTATTTAAATTATAACAATACACACACACACACACACACACACACACACACACACATACATATATATATATATATATATATATATATATATATATATATATATATAGACTTCTAACATGGCTGTGAGATAATGTTAATTTATTTATTTACATATGGCGCATCGGCATCTGGGCCATTAGTGCCGATAATGTTAGTGCTTTAATTTGTATTTATTGACTTGGTTCTTTCTGGAATCATTTTTATTTAATTTATGACGTTTAAATGTAACATTATTTATTGACAGGACATGCACTCCTGAAGATAGACGAGTAGTCCGAAACGTCAAAATTATGTAATAAAAGTATATTTTGAACTTTGAAGGGTTATTCTTCACCTTGGATTGTATTATTAATTCTTTTTAGTATGTTTAATGGTTGAAGACTGACGGTTCAATAAACTTATGCCAGCTTACGTGTCTTCAAATCAGCTTCTGGTTCTTTTTTTTTTTTTTTTTTTTAATGGCGCATTGACAAATCTGGGCCATTAGCGCCGATATCCAGGCTGCAGCCAGGAATTTTCTCAACAAGCCCTGAGATGAGAAAATTCCTTCCGCCGGTGGGGATCGAACCTATCACCATCTCCCACTTATAAATCTAAGGCGCTAGCCGCTAGACCACAGGAGACCCCCTCTTATGGTTCTTACTATTTATTTTCGTTGAAATTTTTTGACAATCTCTGCTTTGTCATAGCAGTATTTGAAGTATCCCCAATTTTATTTTGTTGACATTGTTGACATCAATACCAACTAGCCATCTATGAGTGAGAATCCCAAATTTTATTTTGAAGTATCACAAATTGTATTTTTATTTTTAGACATCTTCGACCTCAGTACCAACTCGCCATCTATGAGTGAGTATCCCAAATTTTATTTTGAAGTATCACAAATTGTATTTTTATTTTTAGACATCTTCGACCTCAGTACCAACTCGCCATCTGTGAGTGAGTATCCCAAATTTTATTTTGAAGTATCACAAATTGTATTTTTTTTTTAGACATCTTTGACATCAGTACCAACTAGCCATCTATGAGTGAGTATCCCAAATTTTATTTTGAAGTATCACAAATAGTATTTTTATCTTTAGACATCTTTGACCTCAGTACCAACCAGCCATCTATGAGTGAATCGACCCTCACACCTCTCGGAACTGACATATTACATTTTAAGATCCAACCAAACATAGATATTTTTTGACTGGTTATTTACAGGTCATCACACTTTTCTAGCCAGGATACAGCTGATGCCTTTCCTTTTTACATATAAGTCACTCTCTTAGTGTGAATCGAACCATTGACCCTAGGCAAAGAGTGTTCATTCATTAATATTAAGAGGCACCGAGCAACCACATCAAAAAACATTTAAAGAGGTTAAAGTACCAAATAAATTGTTTGATAAAGAGAAATGCCATAGAAGCACAAAACACTCACCTTAGTTTCAGATGATGCATCAATTTCCTTTTTAGTTTCATCTTGAGACACTGTAACACAGACATCTGAAACAACTCCTTCCATGCTTTCCTTCTTGCTGTTGTCTTCGGAAACTTCAGAACTATCTCCAGAAACAAGTGAATCTACTACTTCTTTGTCTTCTTCTGTCTTCTGTTGTGTTTCAACTTGATCCAGAGGTTTTTTCACTTCTGTTTCGCCTTTATTCTGATGAAAATTACCATGTTTCATTTTTTCATGCTTTCCTTTACCTTTGGATTTGGAACCCTTTTTTGTGGGTATGTCTTCTTCTTCGACTCTCTCCGCCTCTGGATCAGAATAATAGTTCTTCATAACGAAAAACGAATCTTCCGTTGAGGTAAAATCACACTGGACCCCCACAGAAATTCCTTTCATGTCGAAGCTATTGCTGTCTGGAGAACTACCACTGTCTGCAGGCATCGCAAATCCTGGAAAAACAATTCTTTTCTCTATTAAAACGGACGACTCAAGTAAATTCTTTAATTTTACGAAGGACGAACGCCTAGAGCAGTCAAATATTTGTCTTAAAGAAATACCAGAAGTAAACAAGTATCTAAGAACGTGCATTTAAAAGAAACTATAAAGAATAAAATAATCCAACAGTCTCGCAAAATGAGCCCAATTGTCCTTTTAAACTGTCAATGTAAAATCTCGATTTGTTAAAACGATCTTTTAAAAAAACGTCGGTATTAAAAGCTACTTGAGAAGGTTAAGCCACTTTAAATGCCGCGGGGAAAGCAACTAAGAGCACATGTGTCTTCTTCATGACACAGATGTAAACAATTACAAATATTTTGTAAAATAAATTTAGTTTGGATAACAATTCCATTATTTAAAAATATAAGGATATATGGTTCAAGATGTACCTATTTTTAAAGCGCTCAAGAAAGGTATGTATATAATACACGTTCTTATACGACTACAAAAAATAAGCGCGGGAAAGTATACGATTTAAATAAAACATGAATTAATAACTTTTTTTCCTATAAAATTAATTTGGCAGTTATTCATAAAAATGGTCTAATATTACAGACATTTCGGTAAAAATTCGCAATTTGAAAGATAATTTTGAGGCTATTTTATTTAGAGTTTTTAACATATAAAACAATAAAGCATTCATTATACTATTGTTATTTACATAAGTAGTCATTTTTACAATTTCAAAAATTACTGGAAATATAATTTCAAGTGTAGTTTGATGAGTTTTTATTATTGTCTTCTAGTGACAATTGTTGCTATGACAGTGAGAAACACAACCAGGTTGGGAAAAGTATGTCTTAGTCTATTTTCCTCTTTTCAATGAGCTCTGAAAACAATTTTCATAATACTTCAGGTATTAATGGAGTTTTTAGATGTAGAGCAATCATTTTTACACAATTCATTTTTTATAACTTTCTTTTACACCAAGCAATAATTCCTAAGTATTCCTGTCTGCAAATATGTTATAATGTCTACAATTTTCTTTTTCTCCAAATAGAACAAAATGAATCAAGCGACTCAGAATCCGAAGATGGATCAAGAAATATATCCCTCTTTGATGCAACAATTGGTCATATAGAAGATATATTAATTGGTAATAGTAAATTTCATATTTGTTTTTGTTTATTGAAGAAATTAAATATACAAGTCATGTACGCGTGTTCCCCCGAAGTAACCCCAGCTTGGCCTCTTGTACATTTCCTGTCTATTTTAATGCAAAATTTATTGAGTAATATTAGCACTTGTGTAATAAATTGAAACAGGTTTATTGAAAAGTGTGCTATTGACAGGCTCAGTATGTCATTATTGCAGTCTATTCTATCTTCTCTCTCTTTAACTCATAAAAATGTCTGTAGCTTTCAAACCCTGGAAGGGACTTGTGCTTTGTCTCAAAAATGACCATTTGGCTGATTATAAGGGCTTCCTGGATCTAGTTTATTTTATCCTTAATATTAACAGTTAAGTCTTCTTCTATTATTGATGTGAAGCCCTTACAATAAAAATATTATTGACTAGATTAAATTCATTCACTTTCTTCCTTGTTTTTGGCATGGGGAGGGGGAGCAAGACAGCATTTTCTTTTTACATCACTTTATTTTAAAATAATCTGGCCTACACGTTTTGTGGCCACATTGCCAACCCTTCAGGGGTCAGAGTCTAAGCAATTTTTCAAATACATTTAATAAGATATAAATAATTGCCAATTTTTTAAATCTTAAACTAAGCATTAATTATATTTTAGTCATTATGTAAAATCAAATGAATTGTATGTATTATACCTCCTCGTCACCTATATAAAAATCCAGGGCTCAAGATCTGGCTGCTAAACTTCTCTATCAGATCTTGAGTTCTAGCCTCTGGACTCTTATGGGTGTAAAGGGGGGGCTGAAGCCCCCCCCCCCCCCGAAATTTTTATTTCGGTAAAAATGTGACATAAACCTCTTAAAAATAAATTAAATAAGATCACTTAGTTCATAAAAAACGTTTTATTTTGGGTATATAGCGTTTTAGTTGGCTAAAACTATTCCAAGTCCTAGATTTTTAGTATTCCATACCCCAGAAATGGTCCTAGCCCCCCCCCCCCCCGAAATTTTCCCAGCCCCCAAATTATTTCCTATATACGCCCATGCAAACGTGGATGTATATGTGTGGTATGGATAATTCATTTACTTTTATATAATGATTAAAATATAATTTATTTAAATCTCAACGTCCACTAATACTTGAAACAATTTTTAGGATGGGTTATCTATAGGTTACCACCCTTTTCTAACCAGGATAGTGATGATGCCTTTTCTTTTATTCAAATAAAGACCATCACTCCTAGTGGGAATCGAACCCACGACCTTAGGCACAGAGTGAATTCACCTAATCACTCACGGCCACCGAGCCTCCAACATATAATTAAATATTAGATTAAGATTTAAAAATTTGACAATTACTATATTTTAAGTGTGTAATAGTTCATTAAATGAGGCCAATAAACATGTAGAGCAGATGTTTTTAAATAAAGTGGTGTAAAAAGAAACTGTTATGCCAATTTCTAAATGGCAGATGCCAGGAACAAAGAAGGAAGTGAATTATCATTTAATATTAAATGGAGGCCTAAGATGATACAGTTCCTTCAAGTCCCTGTTTACAGTCTTCATCATCTGCGGGTGTGATGAAGGTTCATATTCACCATGTTCAAGGAAGTAGTCACCTCCAGTTTTAATATAATTATTATTTAAAGAAAAAATGTTTATGGGCCATTCCATGTCAATTCAACCAATGAAAGTACTGTTTACAACCCGACCCTCTTAGATTTTTTTGAAATCTGAAAAAAAATCAAATTATGATCAGGGACGCTTATTTCTGAATTTACAACACAAATATCCATCACTCACCATATTTTTACCAACTACGCAGTGACAATTATAAAATCATAATTATGTTATATAATGATCCCATTCCCATCCCATAATGAAACTTACAGCATATGTAGTCAATGAACTGAAGATTCAAATATATTTTTTTTTTTTCAGAATTTTAAAAGTACAGTTTTTCGAAAACCGTTACGTACAAGATTTCGAAAAATTTCTTGAAACGTAAAATTTGTAATAGGTTGGTCTTGTTGTATACCAAATTAAAGTCCATTTAATAAGCTAAACAATGAGACTATGCTGGCTTTTCTAGCTAGAATAGAACTTAATCTATCTAGCAATAAACATTTTCCAGTTGACCAAAAAAAGGCGGGTTTTCAATACTTTGAGAATTAATACTAAAAAAACGGAAACACATATAAAATTTAAAAAAAATTGTTTTTGGTTATTTTTTGTTAGAGTAACCAACCTAACAAATTTTATTAAAATCCAAGAAGGTCGGGTTGTGACCCTTGTTGATTTGACATGGAATGACCCTTATATATTTTTCAAATAAAATTTCCTGTACTTATATAATATAATTCAGGAATTGATTTATTAATATAATAAATTACTAATTATTTGAACATTGATGTTATAGATGACGACTTTTTAGAAATGCAGACATCATTTCTCGAGAAATATTGGGAAGAATTTGATGAGACAGAAGAAAATAGATTGTGTTATACAGCAATTTTTGAAGAATATGTAAGTTCGTTTATTAATTCTCAAAATATTATTTATGTAAAGATCAAAATGTTGTTAAATCTGCTGTTATCTAATTTTGATATGTTTTAAGGTAATGAAAGTGGAAGATTTCATAGAAAAGAAACTTAAACAAGAAATTCCGCAGTTTGATATGGATGATTTCTATGACCAATTACTGTAAGTAGTTTGTGAGAGCTAGTGATTTTTTTTTTCCCAAGAATTTTGTTATCAATATTTAATATATTTTATTCCAGAGATTACTAAAAATATTGCGGATGTCTAATGGCCATGAATGTTAACTTCTAAACTCTCATTCCCTAGGATTGTGTTTGATTCCCACAATTCTCAAAAAAAAAAAAAAAAATGTGCTTGGGAGGGGAGAAAATAAGCTTTGCAATGTACGGAAGGTATACTGGAATGAGCAACTTAGCATGGGCGTATATAAGGGGGGCTGCAGCCCCCCCCCCCCAATTTTGGTTTGATAGTAAAAATGTTTCATAAAACCCTTAAAAATTAATTAAATAAGATCACTTAGTTCATAAAAAATATTTTATTTTAGGCTTAACAGCTTTATAGTTGCCTAAAACTATTCCAAGTTCTAAATTGTTAGTATTCCATATCCCGGAATGGTCCCAGCCCCCCCCCCGAAATTTGTTTCGTCTATAAGCCATTTTCAATCTGTATAAATGTGCATTATCTCCTATTTATTACATTACAATCTTCAGATCTTGTTTTTTTACTGTACCATGTGCTTGTTTAGGCTAATGTGGTTTCAGTATGAATTAGGAGGAAATCTCTTTTTTGAATACATAGCTAATATCATGTTTCGAGTCTGCTTCTAATATGGCGGACTGAGTGTGTAAGACTGGGGGCTGGTGGTGGATGTGCTCAACACACATTTAAAAAAAAAAAAAAAAAAAAAAAAAAAAAAAAAAAAAAAAAATCTGTAACAAAGTTTAAATAACTTAGTGTGCGGCATGCCGCACTTCCTACAGCATCTTAGTCTTCAACTTAGGATCTAGACAACGATTTCTTAATTTATTTTACTAAGACATCTTTGAATGCAAAGATTATATGGGCGTATATAAGGGGGGGCTGAGGGGGCTGCAGCCCCCCCCCCCCGAAATTTTCATTTGATCGGTAAAAATTTCATAAAACCCTTAAAAATAAATTAAATAAGATCATTTAGTTCATAAAACATACTCTATTTTGGGTGTAATAGCATTTAAGTAGGCTAAAGCCCTTCCAAGATCTAAATTGTTAGTATTCCATACACCGCAAATGGTCTCAGCCCCCCCCCCCCGAAATTTTCCCAGCCCCCTCCGAAATTATTTTCTATATACGCCCATGGAAGATTATATATATGAACAACAATGCTGATTTGTTTACTGTGGAAAAAATAAGAGGAGTTTTAATGAGAATTATTTTCGACAGCTTAAAGAAAGGCACACTGGACGGTGAAGTCTTTGACACACTATACACTCTATCAGACTTCATTGCTTTCAAAGAGATGGTCTTGGACTACAGAAATGTAAGTCATAAAGTTCAAGTATTTAAAACCTATTTACAATCATCAATTTAGAAATAATTCGTCCTTTAGGTTAATTTTCCCCGTTTAGAATGTGTCCATTGTAATTATATTTTAATAATACGGTAGACGTTTCGCTGAGAATACTAAGACATACTTACGTATTAGCTACAACGCAGGTTAAAGATTTGGGTCTCGTTCAGAGATCTGGATCATTGATAACGCATTTCTATTGGTCTATTCCTATGAGCAATTCTATTGGCCATTGTGTTTATAGTGTTTTTTATGCGATTGGTGTTTGTTTGTTTGTTGTTACACGATTTCCTAGATTGTTGTTTATTTTACCGAAACAAAGGAAGCACTGTTAAATTGCATATCGGTCCATTATCCACCGAAAAACCATCCTTGATCTACATTATCAACGAGTCTTATTGACTAGAGTTTCGATATAACCTTGAGCGAGCGGTTAAGTTAACAAAACTTAACTGTAGCTGCTATATGTTGGATATTATGTGGGACTATCAGTTGTGGTTAGGAGCAATAAGTTTAAGTAGCATACAGACCTTGTAACATGCTCCATTTTAGTAGCATTTGCATCATAGACTGATAGTCCCACATAATATCCAACATTTAGCAGCTACAGTTAAGTTTCGTAAAAAATGTTGCTTGGCACTATTTTGTCCCGACCCCTTCAATTGTGAAATGAAAATAATTGGGTATTGCATGAAGCACAGCCACTAGCAACGCCAAAGGCTGGATTGTATCCAAGAATGATTATGTTCTATTTGGTGGGACTGAAAGGTATCCATGGACTTTGAGTTACTTCATCGTAACCAAACAATACGCCATCATTACTGATGTTTACTGCTCCCGATTAGATTTACCCTAGGCAGCTATAGAATAAAAACGTTCACACTAGACAATACTCAGCCTCATGTCTCTTAAAGAACTAGAGCTTTGGATGGGATGTTTTACATGGGCGTATATAGAAATTAATTTTGGGGGGAGGGGGCTGGAAAAGTTTTAGGGGGGGGGGACAATTTCCGGTCTACTACACCTAAAATAAAATATGTTTTATCAAAATTTCGGGGGGGGGGCTGCAGCCCCTCAGCCCCCCTTATATATGCCCATGATGTTTTATCTCATCCATCCTATTCGCCTGACATCGCTCCTCCATATTTCCGTTCCATCCAAAATTTTCTGCATGAGAAATCCCACACTTCAGAAGAATAAATAAAAAGGACTTTTCATTAATCTTAGGATGTATAGATACCGATTTGTGGAGAGAACCCGCTTTATGGACCTTCCGAGCTGTTGGGAAAGTGTAGTAACTAAAGGCGGAAATGTCTATAAATAAACTGTAAACCTATAATATTGTTAATTAAAAGGAAACTATCATTTAACTTTTTTGTTTCACTATTTTTAATTTATTTTCCAGATGAAGGAAGGAAAGACAGCAGACTTCTCCAGTTGCATATCTGTGAAATCCATTACTTTTGATGAAAAATGATGCTTCAAGATGTACTTATTTTCAATAAGAATATATTAGTATGTTTTATGAAGTGGGGTTGCTCGATTCCAGAAGATGAAATAAATTCCTACAGAACTCCTCCTGGCCAAATGGCCAATTCTTTCCGTGCAGTTTACTTCAGCAGTAGAGCGGTCTTATGCACAATAACACTTCAACTTGTCATTTAATCCTTAAACTAAGGAAGACCTTCTCATTGAGGAAAGCCGCCGTCTCCTTCGGAATGGTTCCTCATGAACCGAACCATAAGCCTTGTACGTAATATTCTTTCGGTCCATAGTTCTCACGAAACTTCTCCGTATAATATGTCGCGCATTTTTCATAAATCAATTACTTCTCCATGTTAACTCTTTCCTGACTTTAATGCACATGTGTAGGTGCTTCATTCTCTTTGCCGCATCTGCGACAAAGGAGACCAACATCTCTCGGTTCTTTAGTCATGCCAGGAACTGCTCGAAGCGGCGCATAGTTAATATTAAGCTTCAAAACATTAATCCACTCAGAACCCGATAAAACTTCTTTGTCATATATAAACTTGTTCGCTTTTGGGCAATCCATAGAGTGTCGGACTCCAATCCACTTCGAGTTGGCCACATTATTGAAACAGTCTTCCCTCAACCTCTGCCTTAACTTCCTCATGCTTTGACTGATATTGGTATCTCTTACAGCCTTTTGGCACATTCGAATATTTCGTCCTTGTATTCGAAAAAGAATCGAAATAATTCATCTGAAACGCCATGGAGTTTTTGAGCAATTGACCAGTCCTGCAAGGGAGCTTCCCAATGGCATCTAAGCAACCCCAGCCCCCTGTAACGACGAGGTGCATAAAGCATTCGCAGGCAGGCCTAGCATTGCCTTCACACTCCTGCGGATTATTATGTCCACACCATCCAGTACGGTCTGAGGCAGTTTATTAAGAGACAGTGTTTGGAATGGATACGCGAGGGACGGGAAAACGTACTGCTTTATAATATTTAACTTATGATCGGGCTTTAGCAAATTCGATGACGTCAGTAGCTGTAATTTTTCGGCCGATGTACGAACTGAGTCTTCTTTAAAGTTCATTTCTGAAGTGAACGAACAACCGAGATATTTGATTTGTTCGCTATCACTAATTCACGTGATACTTTCTCCGTTTTGAAGTGATAGCTCGTCTTTACAAAGAACTCCTTTCTCAACGACTATTGCTGTACTTTTGGTTGGATTGATACATATTCCGATTTCTTTGAATGTCCGAACAATATATCAATTATTCTTTCAGCTGATTTCCTGTTGCATGCTGTAACTTCTTGATCATCAGCGAATCCAGTAAGGATGTCGCTATCGATATTTTCGTTAACTTCGTAACCAAAGCATTTAGCAAATTTCCCAGTAAAGATGGTCTATGGCAGTGATAAACAGAGTCGGCGACAAAGGGCCTCCTTGGAGAACTCCTCGTTTTACATCAATGAAGCTCGTTTTGTTTATTTCCATTTGAATTTGGATTTTATTATTAGGAAGTAAGGCGTTGATGATATTTTTAAGGTCAGGAGATACTCCTCTGCCTTCTAAACTTGTCACTACGTGGGCGTGGCCTATGTTGTCAAATGCTTTAGTAACATCTAAAAACGCAACAACACAATCATGTCTTCTTCTTTTACAGGTTTTCGATACACTGTCGATGGTGCGTGCGTTGATGTGGGTTCCCCTGGTAGCCCGTTTATAAATCCTCTCTGACACTTGTGGAATGAAACTTGTTGCCTGAGTTCTTCATCTTAAACTTTTTCGATAATTCGACTGATCACAGAGTTGTAATTGGTCTCCAAGAGGATAAGTCATTAGCTAAGACCTTACCTTTGTAAATTAGTACAGTACGTCCTTGCCGCAAAGATTCAGGAGCATATTACGGTTTTAGTAAAATCTCTATAATATCTCTTATGATATATGACTCCTCGATTGCCTTCAAAATCCTTACTAAAACGCTATCGGGACCAGGAGAAGTATCAAGAGACATAGACTTTATAGTTCTATGGACAGCCTTCAAATCAATTTTGTTTAAATTAGGATTCGGATCTAAGTTGTCATAAACTTCTTACTATATATTTGTCAAATACCACTCGCTGACCTATCATCCCCCAGCCCAAACCACTCGACAGAAAAATTTGAAATTTTGCATGGACACTCCCTATAGAACGTAGACACTCGCTAAGAAAGGATTTTTCGATATTCGAATTTTTAAGTATTTTTAGAGGGGTCTAAAGTTTTAGTTGGTTAGAGCATGCAAGCCTAGGTTGCTAGGACAATAAGAGAACAGCTGTTACCGTAATTTATCTATTTCATAGTATTATTTTTAATTGAGGTTAATTTCAACTATGATGGCAGTCCTTGAATTACTAGAAATAAACTGTGATTTTGTCTCTCATATGGTTTAAGCCCTGGTGATGGACCATTCGAGGTAATTACATCCCGAACCACTTGACACAAAAATTTGAAATTTCGTACGGACAACCCGTGTAGAATGTAAACACTCGCTAAGAAAGTTTTTTTTTTTTTTTATATTCAAATGTTTAAGTACTTCTAGGAGGGTTTGAATTATTAAGAAGTTCCTCAACGGTTCAAAAATGGTCCGATTTTGATATCATTTGGTACTAAAATCTTTCTTCTCATTTGAAAAGTCAAGTTCATTAACCAGCTGAATCGTGGGTTTTGGAGTAAAATTTGCGCGAAAAAATCGGAACACTTACATTTTCGAGTCCATATGCTTGCAGGTACTCGTTATATAGGTTCCTTAACCTAGGAAAACTAATTTTAAAATAATTTTAAAGCGATTTCTGTAACCGTTTACGAGAAAAATTGATAGAAATAATTTCATCATCGAAGAGATAAGTGCTTAAAACTTCAAAGTTGTTAGTTTTATTCTTTTCAACGTGTATTTGTCTCTGTTTACCTAACTTCTTAAGTGGTTGTTGTATTTTTTTTTTTTTTTTTTTTTTTTTCTTTTTACTCCCTAACCAAACCAAAGCTCGGTTACCTGCACATGGTGTTTTCTGGGTAACTTTAAAGCCCGTCCAATAATAAGCTGTACAAAATTTTGTAGTAGCGTTAATTTTGATCATATCTTATTTAACACAATATGAAGACTCCTTATCGGCCGTTGTGAAGCACGGTTAGTCAGCTAGTATGACATATTATGTTGGCCTAACCCTTGAGTTACTTTTACCGGAAACATTTTGATAATGTTCTTCTATCTCTTTGACTTTTAGAGGTCATTGCTTCGGAGCATCGGCATTTTCAGCTACATGGCTTTCTTTCGCCTGTTGTAATAATTATACTGTGCGACTTCATAGTCATACTGCTCTCTTCGCTTAGCTTGAGCTGCTTTATTCGATCTCTGTGGGTTCGAAACCTCGCTGGCTTCCTAATCTTTTGCTTGACTTCCTGCTGGATGTTTAAGGCCAGGCATGAGACTATTAGCCTCGCGTAAAAAAAGTCCGTCACGCAGGAGCTGCATAACTAAGCACTTTCCTCAGAATTTGGGTAGTGCAGACTGCTTTCCAGAACAATTTGCTTAAAATATCCTACATAAATAAAATAAAAACGTGAATAGTTCTCTTTTAATTTTGTAATGAGTAACTGATCAATTATTAATTTGCTTCCAGAGTTATGTTTACACATGGTACCTACTACACTACGTAATAAATACAAACAACCTCATATTATCGTATTTTGATCTAACGCAGGAACAGGATACAGTCACTCTAGTGGTAGAAAGCGCTCCTTGCGGCGGCTTTGTGAACCTACGTCTGACGGGCTTTTCTTTTGAAATATATTACAAATTAAACCCCCGCTTTCCGATTGACCGATTCAGCTCATTTTTACAACACTTCTTTCTCATGAGTTACCCACGACGTATACCGCGTTTCGTTACAATACAGCAGAAATTACGACCGGCATGAGTATATTTGGAATTTGGGTCCGGAGTTAACCCCCCCCCCCCCCCCGCTTCTAATGAACCGATTTAGTTTATTTTTACAACACATATTTACCTGTAGATTACCACTACGAATACCGAGTTTCGTCGAAATATACCAAAAATCACGGCTGGTAGTGGCGAATTGGTATTGTGGGTCCGGAGTAAACCCCCCCTCCTAATGAACCGATTTAGTTTATTTTTACAACACATATTTACCTGTGGATTAGCACTACGAATACCGAGTTTCGTCGAAATATACCAAAAATCACGGCTGGTAGTGGCAAATTGGTATTGTGAGTCCAGAGTAAACCCCCCTTCTAATGAACCGATTTAGTTCATTTTTAAATCTCACTTTTCTCTCTATATTACCACTACGAATACCAAGTTTCGTTGAAATATAACAAATATTACGGCTGACATAGTCAAATTAGTGTTTTGGGTTCGGGGTAAACCCCCCCTTCTGATGGACCGACTTTGGTGGTTAACGAACTCGTTCAATCGTTTGCTAATTGAATGCTATATACCAAGTTTCGTGACGAAAAAACGAAAACTCTGGCCGCTATCGTGTTAACAGACACATATATATATATATATATATATATATATATATATATATATATATATATATATATATATATATATAAATTTTAACGGGGGTCATTTTCGGTGTCTACTAGGTAGGATCGATAAAGATTTGAAGAAATTTTTCAAAAATTCCGTCATGAGTCCAACCTCAATAGCTACTTTCCTTCGGAGGAAAGTGCTAAAACAAGGAAACATTTAATTTTATCATTAAATTCGCTAGGGTCCAACCCATTGGTGCTTTTGCGGATAAGCTTCATTGCTTCTGCCCATTTATTCACTTCAAATTTTGTTAACTCTTTAGAAGCATTGTTGGTGTTCTGATGCCTTTTTTTCCACATTTTCGTTTTTTGAATAAGTTTGCGTTTTTCCTGGTTGGCTTCTTTCCAGTTTTTTTTTTTTTTTTTTTTTTTTGCGGAACATGTCTTTAATCCTCGGTTATTCTTAAAACTTAGCCCACATATTTGGCAAACTACAGCCCCACTGGTTGAGGATTCATTTACCTCCATATTTTCTAAAGCCTCGATTTGCTGCTCAAAGGATAAAGTTTACTTTAAACATGTCGAAAAGGCCATAATAATTTAAATTAAAATTTATTTCCAATCATATTGGTCCGTAGAATCTCTATTCTTCATGCTGGCAGGCTACATTAAGAGTATTATTTGACATTTCAAGAGTTCTGAATGCTGATTTTGGTTGGTATTGCAGAGCTGAATTTTTTCGTGTACTTTTGCTTTTACGCCATATGATTCCCATCATAATTAGAAAACATTATATAACATTTCGATAAAAAATGTGTTACATTTTTCTGCGTTTCGGTTTGATAATTAAGCCTTTATCAGGGCGAACTATACCTCACAGACATTCAATCATTTGTATATAGTTAAGCTTCTCCTGAAATGGTGTCTGCAAACTTGAAAACTGTATATCTATATATATATATATATATATATATATATATATATATATATATATATATAAAAATCATGTGTCTGTCTGTTTGTTCTTTATACAAGTCTACACCGTTTGACCAAACTTGGCACACAGGTAGGTCTTGATACGGGAAATCTAGATCAAAATAGTCAAACTTCAAAATTTGGTCAAAAGTTTTGTTGAAGAAAAATTGGCTACACTGAACCATTCAGATTCTGACGGCCATTTTGAATCGACATCCATTTTGAATTATGTCTTGTAAGGCCCCGTTTTCCCTTTGGCCTTGTTAAGTGAATAAGGATGAGAGAAAAGGTTGGCTGTCCATCTCTAGAGATGTGAGAACCACGAATCCGCAAACGTTGCGTCTGGGATGTTGGCAATGCACGTGGCTGATTCGTAAGATTCCTGGAAGATCTAAGACCTGACAAGAGTTTCTAGTTCAATCACCTGCAAAAGCAGGAGTGGGGTACAAAGGGTTTAAAAAGAGCTGGCTTACCTCTGACCGGGCAGAGTTTGCATCCGTTCCTGAGACTTCGGCCCAGATGCTGTTCAGAGGTAGGACAGTTCCAAATTCTCTATAATCTCCCCAAATGATCATATTTGATAACTCTACCTATCTGTCTCTCTCACTCAACCTTTTCTCTCATCGTAGCAATGGTTTATGATATTTATGTTTGTATCCTCTGTGTAAATTATAGTTTTAAAAAGGAATTTCCGCTTCTCTAAAATATTTCCCCATTGTCTATACCTCTAAATCCCGTCCTTGCTAATCAGTCCCTTACAAATGGTGTCAGGTGTGGGGTAGTATTTAAATGTCCAGCTGCAAGCCGGCATTAGATAAGAACCCTGCTCTCGAGATAGGCCGGCGGCTGTACTGCTGACGCTGATAGGACAATTCCTCGAACTGATATCTCGGCGCTGGGTAGTTGTTCATTCAATGTCCTCACGTTTCCTGGTTTAAGGACCGCCAAATACGGATATTTGGTGGTTAGCCCTGTTAGAGAGTAAAGCAATCCCTATTCGTAAGCATAACGTGTTGGGGTTCATTGGAAACGTTGAAAATAGAGCTATACGATGGTGGTAACGGAACAGCAGTTTGCCGATCTGAAAACGGCATTGGATCAGGCGTTGGCTGCAAATGAGCAATTCAGGGAAGAATTCGAGAGGACAAGGCATGAGGGTAAGCAAGGAAAGAGGGATCTTTCTCTTCAGGGAATGGTCGGTCCATGGTCCGGTGACGATTCTGGGGTTCCAATCCAAGACTATCTCAATGGTTTGGAATTAGTGGCAACTAGCGGAAACTGGGAAGATCGTGATAAATCCCTTGTGTTAAGGATGAGACTGAAAGGGATGGCTGCGAAATTTTTGGCCAGCAGATCGGATCTCAAGGGGCCAAATGTAAAATATTCCACGATTCGAGATGCTCTTTTAAACCGCTTTAAAGCGACTATGCAACCTGAGCAGTTTCTCCTTCAGCTTAGTTCAATGAAACAAGAGCGTGGGGAGGATGTCAGAACTTTCGGAGATCGTTGTCGGGAGATGGGTGAACGATCACTCTCAGGTGAGGGATCGGAGGAAGAAGTTATAGGGGCTCGCAAACAACTGGATAAAGTCGTCCTTACATCATATTTAAATGGGCTCGGAGGAGAGATTGGGAGGCTGACGAGACTCGCGTTCCCAAAGGAATTACAAACCGCGATTGAGAAGGCTAGAGCCATTGAAACGGAGTTAGGGCGACACGAAAAGGGAATATTTACTGTAGAGAAGAATCCCCAGGATAACGAAATTCCCAGTCCCGAGGAAGTTGGACAAAGCGAAGTAAGGGTCATTGAGAGGGGTAATCCAAGTGGCTGTTATCGCTGCGGGGATACGAATCATTGGGCCAGGGGATGTCGACAAACAGAGAGGGTTAGTGATATTTCTCCCAAAAATAGTACGAATTGTTATAGGTGTGGTCGTCGTGGGCATATCGCTCGCCAATGTCGTTCTAAACCCCTCGTGAAAGGAACTTTGCCAAAGAAGGCCCCAAACGCGAACGACTTGGGGAGGGCCCCGGCCCTAAGTCGGCGACAAGGGGATCGCGCTACGAATTACTAGGCATAGGTGGGGGAGGTGAGAAAGGGTTAAAGGTGAGCACCTGGATAAATGGGCGGATTCATAGGATGATAGTAGACACTGGTGCTGAAGTTACTCTAATCAGGTCTCCTGCCTCAGGGTCCAAATTAAGACCCGCGACTAGTAAGATTAGGGGGGTAACTGGTGTGGTAATCCCGGTACGCGGTATTCAAACGGTGAATATCGAAGTTAAGGGCCATCGACTGTCCCACGACGTCATAGTGGCTGACGTCTGCTTAGAAGGAGATGGACTATTAGGCTTAGACTTACTAGGGAAATTAGACGCCCATATAGACCTACGTTCGGGATTGTTAGTCACGGGAGCATCGCCTAAAATTGAATCTCTACCTTCCGTTGGTTCGATAACAAAGAGGGATGAGTTAAAAATGTCTGCGAACCGAGAGTGGGTACGTTTCATGAGTAGGACGGCGAGAGAACTAGAAGCCAAGTTTTCAGGTCATATTTTATCCCTTCCAACTAGCGTGAATATAGGAGCTAAGCCGATAGTCAAGGAGGAATCAAGACACACGGGGAAGAAGGATAACAAAACCAGCTCAGCGCGTCTTTCGCGAGAGGAAACGCTTCCGGCCTTCAGTGAATCTCTATTAGAGATTTCCGTACCAGGGAAACTAGACCAGAAAGCTGTCATAATTGAGCCGTCAAGAGCACTTCCCAATGGGGTTGTAGGAGGGAGATGCATTAACACTCCTCGGGACGGCCGTTCGTGGATGCAGTTCGTCAATTTGACCGCTTCGGCTGTGACACTGCCACGGCTTCTAGTGGTAGGTCTGGTAGAGAGAGATTGGGCGGAAGACGGTGGATCTTGTTCGGAGAGGGAACGCGAGGATGGCTCTAAAACTCCTGTTGGTTTCGCCTCGATCGTTGGCGAGAAATTGGGCCATTTAAGTGGTGGGGAAAGGAGGGATATGGAGTCCTTGTTGTCCAGATATTCAGACATTTTTTGTGAACCGGGTCCCGAAGGTTGCTCCCTGCCTGTTCAGCACCATATTGAAACTGGAGATGCCAGACCTGTGGTGAAACGCCCGTATCGTGTGCCTTTCAGTGAACGGGAGGAAATGGAACGGCGAGAGACCTGTTTGCTACGCTAGTAGGCAGTTGAAGGGTCCAGAACTCAACTACTCGGCAACAGAACGAGAACTGCTAGCGGTGGTTTGGGCAACAAAGCTGTTCCGTTGTTATTTACTAGGGCGAAGGTTTAAACTTGTCACTGACCACTCTGCCTTGAGGTGGATGCTAAGCCTTCGAGACCCGTCTTCACGGCTGACCAGGTGGGCCCTTCGGTTAGAGGAGTTCGACTATGAAGTCGAACATCGCCCGGGGAAGAAACATTCTAACGCTGATGCTTTAAGCCGTACAATAGCTGTAGTCACGGGAAATAGGCAGAAAATAACCCGAGGTAAATTGAAGGATGCTCAAAAGGAGGATATGTGGTGTCAAAGAGCCATCAAGAGAGGCACTGTTCATGTACAAACAGATGCCGATGGCCTGCTATATTGGGCCGATGGGGCAACGGATGAGTCGGAATGGAGGCTTATGGTGCCTGAGGGTCTACGAAAAACAATCGTTGAAGAAAATCACTCGAAACCATGGGCTGGGCACCCAGGGGCTGATCGTACTCTCGCGGTAATCAAAAGCTCATATTATTGGCCGGGCATGGCGGCGGATGTTAAGTCCTTTGTGGAATGGTGTCACGCGTGCGCTAGCAGAAAAAGTCCTGTATCTCAAAAGGTCCCCCTGGAAGCTCCCTATATGGCCACAGGGCCTTTCGAGCAGGTATCGCTAGACATATTTGGGCCTTTGCCGACTTCCAAAAGGGGCCATCGTTACCTTTTGACCGTAATTGACAATTTTACACGGTATGCGGAGGGAATACCACTGAAGGGGCAAACAGCTGAAGAAACGGCCGTAGCACTCGTTGAGAATATTATCACTCGACATGGGGTCCCTAGGAGGTTGTTAACAGACCAGGGAAGAAATTTCGTTTCTCGACTGTTTGCTCAAGTTTGTAGAGCTCTGGGGATTAGGAAATTACAAACTACCGCCTACCATCCGGAATGTAACGGAATGGTAGAGAGGTTACATCGAACTCTTACCGATTCGATATCCCAATATGTGCGAAGAGACGGTCGTGACTGGGATAAGTGGGTCCCATATGCTCTCATGGCATATCGAGCAATACCTCATTCGTCGACAGGATACTCCCCAAACTACCTCATGCTTGGGCGAGAATTGGTAACTCCGTTTGATTGCTGGGTAGGTCCAACCAATGACGGATCGGAATCAGCGGACCATGTCGAAAAGTTAGGGCATCGGCTGAAAGAAGCCTATAAGGACGCTTTGAGTCGTGCCGAAAAGGCCTGGGCAATGAGGAACCATTATTGTAATGCCCGGCGTAAGGAGCGACGCCTAGAGGTGGGGGATTGGGTCTATCTCCATTGTCCAGCCGTAAAGCCTGGGAATTATCCAAAATTCCACTGTCCCTGGACAGGCCCACACAAAGTAGAAAGGGTTCTTTCGCGAGTGAACTATGAGATCCGACTGGCCACTGGATCTCTGAATGTAGTTCATATAAATAGGCTAAAACGGGCCCCGGGGGGAGGAGGGGATTCGCACCCTAAGGTTATGACGAAGGCAGGTGGGGCAACCCGGGAAGTGGAAGGGTCGGAAGATGAGGTCATGGAGCCGGAATGGGAAATTAACCCAGGGTGTTGTTATGGCTCAGAAGACGACTCTTGTGAGGACCAAGATGAAATTGGAACGCAGAGTGAGATTCACAGACACTGTCCGGTTGCTGCGGGAAGATCGCCAGAATGTAATGACCCTGCCTGCCCTCTGGGCGTTAGATCCTCTCCTGAGGAAGAAAACAGGGAAATAACCCAGGATAGTCAAGGGGAGGGAAACGAAGGACGGATTGAGACAGGTGGGACTTCCGGGGAAAGTTCCAGTGGTTCAGATAGCGAGAGCCAAGCTCAGTGAAAGGGGAAACCTGATGCTACTTGGACACCAAAGGGGAAAACTTTAACTTTTTCTCGTAGGTCCCCATACCCGCTTAGGAGGAGAGCTAAGTTGCCTGAAAATGATTCCTGAATATCTTATTTCAGGGTTGTCGCTGTGGGTGGTCCTAGGAGTATGGCCCTTGGCGTGGGCAATTCTGGTTTTTCTAAGACGAGGTGACGTAGTTGTGACGGGAGACAAATGGCGTCTACTGGTTCACTTGAATGTATCACACCTAGAAGGTATAATGGAAACTCTGCGAGGGGAGATTTGGAAGGTCCAATTAGACCTATCTCATGCCTCGGTTAAATATCCAGAGCTTGATGGACTTCAGCCTGTTGTCGAGGGCATACTTAGTCTATTCAGGGAGGCAGAAGAGGAACTTGATATGCTCTGGTCCATGCTACCTAGTCCCCGAGAACGTCGAGGATTGGTCAATGCGGGGGGGATAGTATTAAAATACCTATTTGGGACCCCAGACGCGGACGATTTACAAGGCATTCAAGAAAATTTCGACAAACTAAGTAAGCAGTACGGAGACACCGTACATGCGGTCTCTGAACAACTAACGCTCAGTCGCGAGTTTGCAAGGAAAGCCGAAGAGGACACAAAAAGGGTTACCCGCTTGTCTGGGGTGGTCCGTAGAATTTTGAAGGAAGGTTTTCAAAAAGAGGCGCAACTTCAAACGAACATATCGCGTGTTACTAACCTCATCCAAAGTTCCCTGTACCTTTCCTCGTCCCTCAGAAGCCTAGAAACTGGAGTAACGGAATTCCTATTTAGATTCCGCAGAGTTCTTAATGGAGTAGGTGCATCGATGAGTGGAAGGTTGAGTAGAGAGATGCTAGGTCCTAAAGAGTTAACTCTGATTTTGGGGAAGGTAAGAGAGGCTCTGCCAACTGGACTGACACTCCTCTCGGAGGGAAGCCGATATCATGACCAAATTTACTACCAAATTTCTGAAGTACATGCAATTGCAACCGATGATGGAGTAATAGCTGTAGTGGAATTGCCTTTAAAAACTCCGGATCAGGAGATGGTGCTTTATCAGGTTCTCTCCTTGCCTCTTGAGGAGAATAAAACAGGAAGAATGGTTGCAGCTCAGCCGGAGGGGGCGTTCTTCTTGGAGAGCCACAACGAGAAGGCCTACTCAATTCTTCAGGAGCAGGATATAGCCAGATGTCGTCCCGGGATACCATGGATCTGTCCTGCCGAGTTCAAGTTCTTTCACGGACAAACACCATCTTGTATTGTCTCATCGTTTCGCCAGGAGAATACGTCGAAGGAATGGTGCCCGTGGACTTTGGTGAATCCTAGATCTTCACCCACATGGATTTGGGACGAGCACAAGGAGCTATGGTGGTATAGCATGTCTAAGCCCACTCGCCTCCATCTTCAATGCAGAGGGAGTGCTGGAGTAGAATCGCTAGAGCGGGTTCTAGATGGAAGTGGGCAGCTTACCATAGCACCTGGTTGCACAGCTTGGACACCTGATTATCGCCTTTTGCCGATAGCCGACGTTGGGGAATCCTCTCAGGTGGTGCAGTTGCAATGGGTCAACGTCACGATCAAACCACCCTTGGACCTGCCAGTAAAAGAGGATTATGATCCCGCAGTATGGGAGGATACTTTGAAGGAGCTCAAGGAGCTCGAAGAAGCGTCCAATAACTCTTCGGCTGAATGGGGAACATGGAGCGATGTTGAACGGATCCTTGCGGCCCAAAAGAAGGGGAAGGAAGGAGAACTTCTGTGGATAGCAGGCGGGTCGGTTGCTCTAATAGCACTTCTTGGGTTTACCACTGGCCTGCTAATTACAAAACTCAGATCCCGGCGTGGTGCGAATCAAAACTCGCAGCCAACGGAAGGAAGTGGGGCAGCAGGATTCGTAATACATCGACCGGCAGCTGAAAGTGTCGTATCTGTAATAACGGAGCGGATATAGACCGCTCGTAAGTGTAGTAGCCGTTCAGTGATTGTGACGACAGTGTTCGGTATAGTTATAAAATAATGGTAACATAAGGATTTTTACCTCCTAAGGGAGAGGTTTTGTCTTGTAAAGATGCCAATAATGTTTATTTTATTTTAATTTTTACAGCGCATCACCTGTATTGTTATTAGCACTAATATTGTTTATTATTAGTAACATAAGGATGGGTAGTGTTAAAGGTAAAGTAATGTTCCAAGGGAAACATGACTTTGAAAAATAGGGGGGTGATGTAAGGCCCCGTTTTCCCTTTGGCCTTGTTAAGTGAATAAGGATGAGAGAAAAGGTTGGCTGTCCATCTCTAGAGATGTGAGAACCACGAATCCGCAAACGTTGCGTCTGGGATGTTGGCACTGCACGTGGCTGATTCGTAAGATTCCTGGAAGATCTAAGACCTGACAAGAGTTTCTAGTTCAATCACCTGCAAAAGCAGGAGTGGGGTACAAAGGGTTTAAAAAGAGCTGGCTTACCTCCGACCGGGCAGAGTTTGCATCCGTTCCTGAGACTTCGGCCCAGATGCTGTTCAGAGGTAGGCCAGTTCCAAATTCTCTATAATCTCCCCAAATGATCATATTTGATAACTCTACCTATCTGTCTCTCTCACTCAACCTTTTCTCTCATCGTAGCAATGGTTTATGATATTTATGTTTGTATCCTCTGTGTAAATTATAGTTTTAAAAAGGAATTTCCGCTTCTCTAAAATATTTCCCCATTGTCTATACCTCTAAATCCCGTCCTTGCTAATCAGTCCCTTACAGTCTCAAATTTATTTGTTGATGTTCTTGATAATTAGAATAACTCGAACTCATTGATAACTTTACATCGTTATATAATCATGTAATGCAGTTTATTTAAATTTTTTATCAACAGTCACTGTCTAACTAAGGAGCGCTAGCCTTTCTTTGATAAGAGCTATTTACTCGCGGGCTGTGGCGCTGGCCTCTGTCGGCTGTTTTATGAATTGCTGTGGTGCTGGCCTCTGCTTTCTGAATTACTTGACAGATATAAACAAATTCACACCGTTTGACCGATTTTGACGTAACTGGGTCTACAGGTAGATCTTGATATGGGGGAGAAAGTAGGGGTAGCATGGCATGCCGGGGAACAGCTAGTTACCAAATAAATGATATTATGGGAAGTTGAAGTGTATAGATGTAAACATGACCTTGAGTTATTTTTAAAATTAATTATTGAGAATAAAGGGTCATAACCTTAAAATAAAAAGGATTTATTCTCAAAAGACGAATTTATTTCAGATTCTGGGGAAAGGTATGTGTTTTATTTCATAACCTTTGTTCCATAATGAATTATAAGTATGTTGATGTATGAATAAAAATGCATTTGAAAAGTATATTAGAAACTTCAATTTCCTCAAACCTAGTGATTTTTGGCTTAGTAATGACATTAATTACTATTAATTTGTGATTTTTATTTGGCTTTATTATACTCTTATAAAATGTTGGGCGTATTGTATTTAGGTTTGCTTTATTGAAGTTCTTGTTTATTCACTGATTGCCACCAACTCTGAAAATCAGAGAAATTCAAATAAAAACGTTAAACAGTTATCAAATTACAAGAGTTGGCAAAATCTAGGAGGATGCAAATTATTACAGAACTTAGTGATTGGATAAATTCACAGAATGATCCTATGGCAGGTTTGGTCAATTTCCCCCCACATTTCTGAAATTAAAGCTGCACCATCATGCTCTGTCAAAATTTAAGATAAGAGCCAACATACAAATTTAACATTTAATCTGACATTGAAAGCTTTAATGGACAGTACCCCTCTAGCTTGCCAGGAGCTTACAGTATCTTGTCCTATTTGCCTGAATAACAGCAGTAAGGTTCTTGAAAAGAGTTCTCATCGTGGACCTAATAAACTAATTATAGAGATTCGGAGACTCATAGGCTCTTTTTAGACTCCTGAGATTTGGAGACTTATAGGCTCTCTTTAGACTCCTGAGATTCAAAAACTCATAGGCTCTTTTTAGACTCCTGAGATTTGGAGATTTATAGACTCTCTTTAGACTCCTGAGATGCGGAGACTCATAGGCTCTCTTTAAGACTCCTGAGATATGGAGACTTACAGGATCTCTTAAGACTCCTGAGATTCGAAAACTCATAGGCTCTTTTTAGATTCCTGAGATTTGGAGGCTTATAGGCTCTTTAGACTCCTGAGATTCGGAGACTCATAGGCTCTCGTGACTCCTGAGACTCAAAGGTTCTCTTTAGGCCTCTGAGATTTATAGGGTCTCTTTAGACCCCTGAGATTGAGAGACTCATAGGCGCTCTTTATATCCTTGAGATTCGAAGACTAATAGTTTTAAGTAGGATTTTAATGTATGGCATTTAGGGACGTTCTACATTATACAACATGTGACAGATAAATATTCTTTAATATTTTAACTTTTATAATTTGTTATTCTAGTTTTTTTTTTTTTTTTTTTTTTTTTTTTTTTGTTCTGGGTCATAAATGTTATAGATGAGGAAGGCTTACAAAGAGCATACCGAAAAATCCAAAACAGATCCTTCCAGATATCTGTTGTTTTACAGAGTGGTTGTCTTATGTCCTGTAATATTTATAGAAACAAATGCAGAAAAACTGATTGAATGTATACATCTTTGATGCGTGGTCATAAGGGCTTAAGTCATTTTCTGAGCATTTGGCGATTATAAGGTAGTATTATAGCACAAATTCACAACTACCAGTTGGTATTAAGGTCTTAAGCCAAACTTTAAAAGTTTGTTACCTGCACCAATTGATATTATAGCCTTTAGTTACGTTTATCACTTCCTACTTGGTATTATAGAACTTTGCTTTTGCTCTCCTGAAAAAGTATCAAACTCCTTACCTTTTTTTTCTAAGCAACAAAACTGCAAAACGATAATGACCACGCTGTTCATATTTGCCCAAAAAAAGAAAGCTTGTAGAAAACTGAGAGATGATTTCCTATGAGTAAACTGAAGATATACATTTATTGTTTTTTCCTGATACGTCACATATCCTGTGTATTTTCTGACAAGCACAGAGTCATATAATCTAAAACGTCCCTTATCATTAATTTTAAAATAAAAAACCATAGGAATGAACATTTTATTTTCAGGTTTTGGAATAAAAATATTTTTTAGAAAAAATGTATTAACAATTATTACTATACACACTTATTCAAAATATAAACAAATGTAAAAATATACAGTCATATCCAACAATAATAATTTTCATGTCATCATGATTTCAAGATGAACCAATCTGCTGTTTGTATCGCCAGGCATCCTGTAAGGAATGGTGCCTGCAAAGCTTGTTAGGAGTCGTGCCCTGTCTCGAATAAAGCTTAGTTGCTGAAACAGAATTAAACGTTTTTAGTTACTATTCATCCACATTATTCATAATATAAAATCCACATAAAGGCAATATCAAATCATTCCCGTAAATAGATATTGCAAAGCATCCCTCTTTGAGGGGAATGAGTTTTATTCTTATAAGATACTAATTTATAGTTCGTTCATTGATAATGGTGTTTTTATTTTATATAGATGCCGAGAAGGCAAAGGAAATCAATGAAAAAAAAAAATCTGTCACTACTACAAAGATATCTGGTACTTCACAAAGTGTTTTCAAAGAAGACAATTAAGCTTAGGTTACACCCACTCAGATATAAATGCTATTGCGACGCAGAATAATGTTAAGAAGTTAAACCATCTCGAGAGTTTAAACTAAATATTTTTTTTTTTTTACTAATTAAATTGTTTATAAGATTAAGAATATTTTAAACTTATATTTGTGCAATTACTGGGGGCGAGGTTAGCTCAGTGGTAGAGCACTCGACTAATGAACTGGAGGACCAGGTTCAAAACCCGAGCGCGCACTAAAGATTTTTTCTTCTAGTGCTGCAGTTCCAGGGTTGGATTTGGGGTCCCAGATCGTCCCTAGGCTCACCCAGCCTTTAATTAATTTAATTAATAATGGGTACCTTGGGTGCTAATGACTCTAGCAGTCGAAGCAGCCAAGGGGAAAATCAGGCGGCCGGAGCATAGTATTGACCACACTATCTCCCTAGTGTGCCGTATGGTCAAGAATCAGATACCTCTACAGTATCTGCCCCTCTGGGCCCTAGTGGCCTGTTACGGGACTGATTTTTTTTTTTTTTTTTGTGCAATTACTGTTTTCAAATTGGTGTACGAGATATTTGAAGATCTACTCTAACAATTTTGTTAAAATGTATGATACATATTCTTTACAATATTATTATAATTTGTTTAACAACAATATATTTTGATGGATGTTATATCACTTTATTTCAACTCAAACTTTTGAAAACAATATTATTTTTTGAAATAGCTGTCATTCCTAAAAAAATGATGTTTAGAATATCTTATAAAAAATAAGTGTTGTAAGCTTTGAAAAAATCGTTAGGGTAGTTATGCATATGTAAAACTTGTCAACTTCACATAATATGCTTTATTTATCAATCTACATGTTTTGCGCGTGACGCCTCTTCAGGAGCAACTTAATTATACATAAATAAATTTAGCCTTAGCTAAGGAAAACCTTCCACAGGTAGGGCCATGTCAATACTAATACAATTGAGCTAATATGGATGTTGTCCATCAGCTGTTTCTAATCTATAGTTTCTTGGTTTATATTAACTCCAGAGAAAGCTTTTGTCATTAAGCGTATAGTTATAATAAAATAAAAAAGCTAAGCCTTCCTTAGCTGAGGCTAAATTTATTTATGTATAATTAAGTTGCGACTGAAGAGGCGTCAAGACGCGCAAAACATGTAGAGCGATAAATAAAGCATATTAGGTGAAGTTGACAAGTTTTATTGATCCATCATCTTCCGCCTATTTAAATAAGAACACTCTTTCCTCCCTCCTTTAAACTTCACTCCTCATTTAACTCAAATATTCTATTGTCATATTAATTCACATATCACAAGCATAAAATAATCTTTTGTTTTCATTTAAATTAAAAATATTTAATTTATTTTAAATAATTTCATAAATACCTTAGATTTGGCAACGTCCTCCAGTTTGCTGTTTCCAGTTCTAACGCTACCCCTAAAAATAATTAGATTATCAGCATTATCTTTCTAATGAACGCTACTTATGTAAATTATTCAAAGGAGAAATGTAAAGAATAGCTAACAATAGAGACAAAGCTTAAGGCCTCAACATACTCACTCACCTTCTACTTTCATAGTTTCTCTGGCGAAAAGCAAATATGTATGTAAATATATATTTATGTATGTGTATGTGTAGACACATAGACACAAATATTTGAAGAAGCACACACATTTATGGTATTCATTAGGTAGGATTGATGAAATTATTTAAAACTTCTTTCAGGAATGCAACCTCATAACACAATCATTCGAAAGTGCTACAAGAGCAGATGACAAGAAACATACAATTTTTTCAAAATGTAATGAATAAGAATTAGCTTACTAAAATTAAAATTATGATTGTATTCTCTTTCAAACTCTTGTCACAGGGTGACTTCATCTCCTTCTACCTTCCGCATGTATCTCCGGCGATGCTGGTTTCTTAAACCACAAAGTTTCCCCGGGATTACAGGCGGCTTCCTCAGGTGGTACATGATGCTATGGTGCTGATGTAGCATCGTGTACCACCTGAGGAAGCCGGCTGTAATGCTGGGGAAAATTTGTGGTTTAACCCGGGAAAGGTAGGACTTGTCGAGACGACGAAGAGTCCGCATACTTGTGTGATTTACAGACGACCCCCACCACTAGATTGCCTAATTACTAGGAGTTCTGCCACCTCTTAGTAACACACTAGATACTGTAAGGCCAAGGTCTGTTTTCATAGGGAAGTCAATTATTCGATTTATTTTTCTGAAGTAACGACGTCGGCAAGACGAACTCTACCTCATATATACATTTTCCGTTAGTCTTGGAAACTAAGTGTTACCTTTAGAAGCCTATTCAATGTTCGTAAAAATGTCAAAAACTAGCACTTTAATAACAATTATCTGTCTTGAAGGCTAATTTTACCTGTTGGAGCAATACTTTATGCCATGCATTTTCATTTTATTTTTTTGAAACCGAAGGATAAAACAGTGTTACTAGTTTCTAGTATACATCAAAACGCTTCATTAGAGGACCAAACCCAAAAATCAGACATTGTTACTGTATATAACAATACTAAAGGTTGAGTTAATGTTTTTGAGAAAATGTGCTCCGATAATAAATGCACCAGTATAAACAACCCCCATGCATCGCTGGCCTTTATGTTTTCTACTTTACAACTTATTGAATATTGTGGGAATAGATAGTTTTATGGTTTACAGTCATAACTAGTGCAAACTAAAAACCTCAAACCCTTTTAGTAGACAGCAATAACTTATAGCTCTTCATGGCCAACTAGCAAAACAAAATTGAAATGTATTAGTTTTTAGGAATGAAATAAGCGTAAAAAGAGAAATGTTATGTCGAACTTATTGTTGAGAATATTATATTTCAATATTGCATTTACAAAATGATATGGCTCCATTTAAAGCAAAATTAAGCACCTTTGTCTCAGCGACGAAGCGCTACCTAAATAGAGACCCTTGGATGAGCGCTACCTTTCCCGGGTTCAGAAACCACACCGCAGGTGATATATGCCGGAATGTAGGTGTTCGCTTCACTCCGCTCATTATATGTAAGAAGTCTACCCCGTGAGGTGCTGCCACCTAGCGGTGTGCCCGGGAACTACTTGCCCGCGGCAGTACGAACTGCACGCAAAGACAAGTTGGGAAGATATAGTCGCCTAGTCTCCAAGCAGACAAAGTGTGGAGCATCTCTTTTTTTCTCTCCCCAAGTTTTACACACCAATGATGGAGGAGTAAACATCTAAGCCACCCAGGACGAGCGAAGGGAGCAGGAATGGTGTTGGCCAGCCCACCAGGATTGGAGGAAGAAGAAAATGCAGCACATTACAAGGCTTATACATCATGCTTAAACACATAATCGTCAAGACACCAGGTACCTTTCTTAATTTATCATTTATGAAGATCCAGCAAAACCATTCAACAGTTCAACCATCAGCAGCAACTCATCATTTATCATAATCCAAAATTTAACTAACCCAATAACAATAAATATGTTCCTGCTTTTGGCCTTACACCCCCATCTAATTAATTATATTTGCCAAAATAAATCCTGATTTTAAATTCAACCTATGTACAAATCTCTGCAGTCCTTCACCGTCAGTGGTCCACTCTAAACCATATAAAAAATGGTAGAGTGATCACAATCGCAAACATGGTCCTCCGGGCCGGATCTGTATCAGTTACATAATTTTGGTAAAAATAGTCTTATATTCAGGCAATAAAAAAATATATTGATATGGATTTGTGAATTAATTGCTATCAAATATTATTATTTTCAAATCACATCAAGTCTATACCATTTTGTATTAATTATCATGAACTAATCAGTTTAAAAATTCACTTCATGATCCAAATCAGACTTGATCATTTTTCAAATGTGTTGCTTAGACTATTTTAATGTTTAAATAATTTCTATAAATGTTTGAAGACATATTTAACTCAAGTAATTGACATTAGCCCAACATGAGAACTTGCATTCAATTATATTATTAAATTATTCATATTATTGTCTCATGTTCATCTCTCAATTACCTTATAGATTTTATTCTTTATATTTTTAATTTAATTACAATATGTTCTTCAATCATTTATTAATGATCTGGGTAGACAATAAGATTCTCATAAATATCATTTATATCTTTATTTTCTAGATATGTATCACACAGGTATTATTATTATTTCACATAAAGTCAATTCATTTGTTATTCCACACATAAACACCTATTTAAAACACAATTCTTCTTCCACTGTGACTGATCCTCATGGTTTTCTCAAACTAGGGAGGCTTCGCTCAGCTAGCTGTTTCTCCACCTAGACTCAGTCCATAGAGGTAGTGGTTGCCAAGTAATGTTACAGTGGCCCCGCTCTCGTGACGTCACACTCTCCTTGGTTTCTTTTCGTGACAGTCACCTTATGTATGATGTGTTTTAAATGCTTTTGATTATTTTAATGGTTTTAATTGACTTTAGCTTAGTCTGTTGTATTAATGTAATCCAATCATCTTACTCTATTTTAATGTTTCGTCTGCTCAGTCCGTTCTCTTCTCAAGTTTTATTTATTTTGTTGTTCTTATTGGTACCTGAACATTTTCTATCTCTATTTATATCCTTGCTTCTTCCTTTTGCTCTATTGTTCTCATTCTTTTATTTGTTTGGCTAACTCCTTGCTCCGCTCCTGCTCGATCTGGTTGGCTGCTTTGTTTTTGTTTTGAATATGCCTGAAGATCAAGACGCTCAAAGGCGTCAAACGACGAAATCCTCTGATTATCTTAATCAAGCCAACGCACTTGAACGCAAAATGCGCCTTTTAAAGCGCAACATCATTGGAATCGGCGACATTACATTGAACGATATCGCAGATGACGACATACGCCACTTCGAGGCAAGATATCTCGTCGCGAAGGAAGAGTGGGAGGAATTCTGCTGCACATGGGACAAACGCGACTCACTACATCTGCTTTTGGGAGAAAGCGATATTTTCCCTAATAAAGATTGGGATGCGGTATACAGCAAGCTACGGTCTGAAATTATCGCTGCTAAAGCCATTCTACTCTCCCTCAAGGACCGCGACTCTTTAAGGAAAGCTGAAAAAACCGAATTGCCAACAATGACCTCCCGCGGTCCCGAGCTCGATAAGATCCCAATTCCCACATTCTCAGGTGACCTTCTGCAATGGACCCACTTCAGAGACACGTTCCGCTCCATGATACACGATCGCAAATCTCTCAGCAAAATTGAGAAATTTCATTATCTGATAGCAGCTCTCAAAGGAGAATCCGCGTCATTAGTTTCCAATTTCACCATCGCGGATGAGTCCTACGATCAAGCTTGGGAGAAGGTAACAAAGACCTATGACAACCCTCGAGTATTAGCTCGTCTTTTAGTTCATCGCATCGTGGATTGTGAAGTTACCTCTGCCAAATCGGAACAGCAGAAATATGATAGGTTTCTTACAGGCGTTGCTGATAGTATCGAGGCCTTTAACGCTCTCAAACTCGAGAATCCTTGCGAATTCATATTGTCCACATTAGCCCTGCGCGCTCTTGACGCTGAAACGAGGAAACAATTCGAATTATCTCGAGAGTCCAGCAAGGACCTTCCGAAAACTGAGGACGTAACAACATTCATTCGCCAAAGGAAACTCGCCCTCAAGATGTCACAGGATGTATCAGGAACAAGCTCAAGCAGTAGGTCCTCCTCAAACTCTCGTGTTAGCTGTCCCAGCAGAAACTCCTCGCGGTACAAAGCGGTTTCATTTCACACCAGCAGCGATTCCTCGGATTCTCAAAGTTCTAAGTCCCGAGAAACCAGTCCTAAGCCCGTTCAATGCCTTTTCTGCCAAGGCGCCCACACCTGTCCGAAGTGCGAAAGATTTAAGAAACTTCCTGTAGAGCAACGGGCATCGATAATACGTTCTTGGAAGGTGTGTTTCAACTGTTTAAAAAAAGGGCACAGAGTAGGAAACTGCCGTTCCAAATTTCGCTGCATCTATTGCAGGAATAAACATCATTCGCTGATCCATCGAGATGATCGTGGAGTCACCAAGGAGGAAGAACCGGCTCATGACAAAAGACAATCTCCAGTTGCAGACACTCAAGACAAGTCCTTCATCGGTTTTGGCTCAGCCCAGAAATCATGCTCAAGGAGCACCGTACTCCTAGGAACCGTGCGCACTCTGATTAGAGGTTCAAGAGGTGATTTCCACACCGCACACGCTCTCCTCGACTCAGGCAGTCAAAACACCTTTATGACTTCCTCTCTTGCAAAGAAGATAGGTGCTAAGATTTTCCCTTCCAAGGTTTCCATCACAAGCCTCGCAGGATCAACCCTACCAGCGCACCTAGTAAAAGGATCCACACACTGCGTTTTACGCCCACTCGTTGGAGACAAAGAATTAAAGGTGACACCGTTGGTCATCGACCACATTACATCTAATTTGCCAAGCATCAGCCTGCCAACATCCCTTTCCAGCAAGCTAATGGATTTACCCTTGGCCGATCACCAATTTGGAGAGTCTAAATCTATCGATATACTCTTAGGAGGAGATGTCTTCCATCAAATAATCTCCGGCGCATCCAAGCCCTCTGACATCGAAGGTTTGTCTTTGTTGCCCACCACATTCGGACTCGTTGTCACCGGCACATTGAATGATCAACCCTCTAGCTCACACCACTCATTCTTTATCGAAAGGCACCATTCAATTGAGGATGACATGAAGTTGTTTTGGGAGATTGAAGAGCCCAAACCTGTTGACCGAACCGACCCCGAAGATGCCTATTGCGAGGAATTTTACTCGAAGACACTTTCTCGAGATGACGAGGGACGATTTATAGTGAGACTGCCCTTCAAGGAAGGCGTTCCGATCGGCGACAACAGAGATATTGCATACCGCCGTTTCTACGCTCTGGAAACTAGATTCCGAAAGGACCCCGAGTTTTTTCATAAATATTCCGAATTCATGCAGGAATACAGGGACCTCGGACATATGTCTCCTGCAACAACTAAGTCCTCGTATCTCATCCCTCACCATGGCGTTTGGCAGGAGGGCCCCCATGGCGACATGAAGCTGAGGGTAGTTTTCGATGCGTCATGCCCTTCGTCATCAGGTTACAGTCTCAATGACGCACTCCTATCGGGACCCAAGCTACAAGAAGATTTGTGCAACATTCTGATCCGTTTTCGCCTCTATGCCATTCCTCTATGTGCGGACATGGTTAAGATGTATCGCCAAGTTGTCGTTCACGAAGAAGACAGAAAATTCCAGCACATCCTGTGGCGCGATTCACCCAACAAGGCAATTCAGATAATGGAGCTCAATACCGTAACATATGGGCTTAAGCCAAGCGCATATCAAGCTCTTCGAACCGTAAGGCGACTTGTAGAAATCCATGGGTCAGAATTCCCCTTAGCCGCAAGTCGCGTTTTAGAGAACTGCTACGTTGACGACCTGTGCAGCGGAGCTGACACCTTAGAAGAAGCTCTTCTACTTCAAAACCAGTTACGCTGTTTATTCGCAAAAGGCGGATTTACCCTAAGCAAGTGGGCTTCGACCGAACCGATGCTTCTTCCTGCCAAAGAACAACATAGCGAATCTGTAGCCATCAGAATCGACGACTCCACCAAAATATTAGGTCTACTTTGGCGTTCATCAAATGATTCCTTTTCCTATTCGGTCAAACCCCCTCATCCTTGTCCGGTCACTAAACGGCACATGCTGTCGTCAATATCGCGTATCTTTGACCCACTTGGACTGCTTGCTCCTGTAGTCTTCATCGCCAAGTCATTGCTCCAAGAGGTCTGGAAAGCGAAGACCGACTGGGACGAAGAACTCCCACACGATCTCCAAGCTGCCTGGATGGAACTTACAACCGATTGGCCAGTCCTGTCTTCTATCTCGATTCCACGACACATCACTGAACCCCTAGCTGTTCGCCGCTTGGTTGGCTTCTGTGATGCATCATCAAAGGGGTACAGCGCTGCCTTGTACTTGCACTCCATGAGCTCAGATGGCGAAGTCAAGGTCTCGCTTGTCAAAGGCAAAACCAAAGTGGCTCCTTTAAAGTTTACCTCTATCCCTCGTCTTGAACTCTGCGGAGCTGTTCTTTTGTCTCGTCTTGTATCCTCAGTCCCGCAGTCTATTGCCACCAGTGTGACGTGTTTCTCCGACTCTCAAGTAGTCCTCGGTTGGCTCCAAACTCCGGTTCACGAGCTCAAGGTTTTCGAAGCCAACAGAGTCTCGCAGATCACGAACGTGGTTCCTGCTCATCGTTGGCATCACGTTTCCTCACAAGACAACCCTGCGGATCTGGCATCACGTGGCTGCTCTCCTCGCACCCTCAAGGAGTCAAATTTGTGGTGGAATGGCCCTCCTTGGCTTCGAGCACACTCAGACTGGTTGGAGTCAAATGAAGAGCAGAAAACTGTCAACTTGCTTTCTGCCGCTCGCACGGACGAGAATCATGATGATGACTGGCTCTCACGATTCTCCTCATACGACACGTTGATAAGGACCACAGCCAGAATACTCCGACTCACTTCGAGAAAATCCAAACCTCGTTCAGACGTCATATCCGCTGAAGAATACAGAGAAGCAGAGTTAAGATGTGCACGAGTCGTACAACGCTCCCGACTCCCACATCAGTTCTTCAGAAACAGCCCGATAGTCCCGAAAGACTATGCCCAACTCTGTCCTTTCTTTGACGAACAGGGGATCCTCAGGGTGGGCGGAAGGTTGAAAAACTCACCCCTGGAGTTTTCAAGTAAGCACCCGATCCTTCTGCCTAAGACATCGCACTTCACACGTCTCCTTGTTGATCACATTCACCGGACACACTACCATGCTGGAACCTCCTTGACGTTAGCGCTTTTGAGAGGAAAATTCTGGATCCCAAAAGCAATGAAGCTGATTAGAGGCCGCATCCTCAACTGCGTCCATTGCCGGTTGTTGAGGGCAAAACCCTTAGCGCCTCTGATGGCCTCCCTTCCCAAAGAGAGGTTCTCTCAGTTCAGATCCTTTATCGAGGTCGGTGTAGACTACGCTGGTCCGTTTCTCATCAAAGAGTCCCAAAGGAGGAAAGCATCGTTAGGCAAGGCGTATCTATGCCTCTTTGTGTGTTTTGCTTCTAAAGCTCTCCACCTAGAACTTGTGTCCTCTCTCTCTACCTCAGCTTTTCTTGATGCGCTAGAGCGCTTTATCTCGAGAAGAGGCGTCCCAAATACGATCTGGTCGGATCACGGGACAAACTTCATAGGGGCGTCAAGATTTCTGAAGGACATTTATGCGTTCCAGCAGAGCATCGCGCCTGAAGTCACCAAAACCATTTCTCCCCGCGGCATCAATTGGAAATTTATCCCGCCACGTGCACCCCACTTCGGTGGCCTCTGGGAGGCCGGTGTAAAGAGTGTTAAGGGTCTCCTTGCGAGCTCAATTGGAAAACAGCAGCTTACATTCGAGGAATTGACGACCGCCCTCGCTAAAGTAGAATTTTTGCTCAACTCCCGTCCATTATGCGCTCTAACTGAGGACGCGCAGAATTTCGAGTTCCTAACCCCCGGACATTTTTTGATCGGCGCTCCTCTTGGTTCCCTACCAGACTGTTCAACAGAGGATAAGCCGACTCACGTTCATCCTCCCCGATGGAAGGCGATAAAAGCTCAAATTACCTCCATATGGACAAGATGGCGAAAGGAATATCTCCATCATCTTCATTCTCGAACCAAGTGGAGAAAGAATCAACCCAGTATTAAAGCAGGAGACCTAGTGATCCTTGTGGAAAGAAGACCACTTCTAGGACAATGGCCCGTAGGACGAGTCACATTCACCTACCCTGGTCGCGACGGAATCATTCGCGTTGTGGATGTCCTAACCCCCACCGGCAAGACTTTAACTAGGGCAGTTACGTCCCTTGTTCCTTTATTTCACGCTGAAACGGAAGATCGTTCAGCTAGTTGAATATCCAAGTTTGGCTCTTTTGTTTTCGTTATTCTTCTTCATTATGGAATTTGTTTACTTTATCCTTATTTTAAACATTTTTTTTTTGGAAGTAGTTTCAATTTGTATTTGGTACACCTATTCAACGCCACATACATTAGAAGTTTTTTACCCTCATTATTGTATTTTTGTTTATTTACTCTTTTTCATTTCTGTGTTGTTTGTAGGTTGAACCAACTTGTACGCACCCTTGTAATATTTTCTATTTTTATTTTTTGTATTGTAAATTAGCTTAAACTAATTTAGGTGGGCGGTTTGTTCGCTTCACTCCGCTCATTATATGTAAGAAGTCTACCCCGTGAGGTGCTGCCACCTAGCGGTGTGCCCGGGAACTACTTGCCCGCGGCAGTACGAACTGCACGCAAAGACAAGTTGGGAAGATATAGTCGCCTAGTCTCCAAGCAGACAAAGTGTGGAGCATCTCTTTTTTTCTCTCCCCAAGTTTTACACACCAATGATGGAGGAGTAAACATCTAAGCCACCCAGGACGAGCGAAGGGAGCAGGAATGGTGTTGGCCAGCCCACCAGGATTGGAGGAAGAAGAAAATGCAGCACATTACAAGGCTTATACATCATGCTTAAACACATAATCGTCAAGACACCAGGTACCTTTCTTAATTTATCATTTATGAAGATCCAGCAAAACCATTCAACAGTTCAACCATCAGCAGCAACTCATCATTTATCATAATCCAAAATTTAACTAACCCAATAACAATAAATATGTTCCTGCTTTTGGCCTTACACCCCCATCTAATTAATTATATTTGCCAAAATAAATCCTGATTTTAAATTCAACCTATGTACAAATCTCTGCAGTCCTTCACCGTCAGTGGTCCACTCTAAACCATATAAAAAATGGTAGAGTGATCACAATCGCAAACAGTAGGAGATTATGATTGTAATTGTTTTATAATTTCCACCAAATAGATGCATTTACAAAAAAAATTATCTTTCTGTGTGTGTGCATGATTGCATAGGAGGGGCTCCAGAATAGAAAATAAACAAAATAATGATTTTGATTTTGTGATAAAAAAAATCTATTATTTATTACTATAATATTTCAGTTAGTTTTTTTTTTTTGTGTGCATTTTAAATACTTTATTTGAAATTATTTATTTATTTTAGGTTTATATTAGAATTAGTATTTATTACATGTCCAAATCTTCTTGCTCTTTTTTAGCAAAAAAATAAAAAATAATATTAATAATAATAATCAATTTAAGAAAAAAAAAATTATTTAAATTTGAACGTCCATTATTCTTAACTAAGAATTTTAGAACAGGTTATCTATAGGTTACCACCCGTTTCTAGCCAGGAGAGGGCTGATGCCTTTTCTGTTTTCTAAAGAAAATTCACCACCCCATAGTGGGAACTGAACCCACGACCCTTGACACGGAGTGTTAAGTGCTCACACCATAACAATAACAGCCACCGGGGGGTCACCCGTGGTCTAGTGGCAAGCGCCTTAGATTCGTAAAAAAAAAAAAAAAAAAAAAAATACCACCGGGCCTCCCAAAAAAAATAAAGATTTAAAAAGCATGCTAAACTTGCCTCATTTTTTGGTATTGGTTATAATACATATTCATAATAGCGAGTAGAATATCAGGTATATTTCGAGAAACGCACTCATCGAGGAGCCTGAAATTGCTCACTGCTTTCTCCAAGTCGTCGACTACCATGGGTACTATTCCTGTTCTCTGAATTATCTGAAATACAAATTTAACATTGCATTACTAATCAACATAACTTCATTAAAAAAAAAAAAAAAAAAAAAAAAAAAATCAGTCCCGTAACAGGCCACGAGGGCCCTGAGGGGCAGATACTATAGAGGTATCTGATTCATGACCATACGGCACACTAGGGAGATAGTCTGGTCAGTTCTATGCTCCGGCCGCCTGATTTTCCCCTTGGCTGCTTCGACTGCTAGAGTCATTAGCACCAACCAAGGTACCCATTATTAAATTAATTAAAGGCTGGGTTGGCCTTGGGACGGTCAGGGAGGCCGAATTCAACCCATGAACGAAGTCACTAGAAGAAAAAATCTTTAGTGCTTGCTCGGGATTTGAACTCAGGCCTCCAGCTTATTAGTCCAGTGCACATAACTTCATTAATCAATATTTATTTTCTCAAAGCATGAATAATATCAGTGTGGTCTTTCATGTATAGAGCAACTATAACAGCTCAAGCCTCAACACGGCTGGTATGCCGAGCCACAATAATGGCATGGTAAAGATAGAGAGGCATCTAGGAGAACTCTAGCCTGTTCAGATAAACCCAGGAGTTCAATTGTGCATGCGCCAACGTCGGCGGGATTTCTCCCTGTACTCTCTCTTCTGTTCCACCATTTGCAAAGCCTTTTGATGATCAAACACTTAATGCGAATCACTATAAAAACTGATTATGTCTCGTTTAAGACTAGGGAACGCTTTGAGAGGTTAGATAAGGGAGATAGTGTTTAATATTTATCTATACTTAGCCAAAGCTAAGGCTGAAATTTTTTTAAATTTCAAGATAATAAGATTATGACATAGAATATTCAGCGCCAATTTTCTACTGGGATTATAGGCCATGCCCTGTTAGCTCCATCAAACCATCAATTTGAACAGGCACTATTTTAGCTTAAATTTTTTTTAGCCATAGCGTTGGCTAAGTAATGATAAACATTAAACACTATCTCTCTTGCCTGATCTCTCAAAACCTTCCCTAGTCCCAAACGAGACATAATCAGTTTTTATTGAGTTTCACATAGCATGTTTTTCATTGAAATAGTAATGTTTTTTATGGTTTGAATAGCATTCAAGATCCATCAGAAAAGTTGTAAGTAAAAATACTAATTATATACAACTATAGCTAAATTTAACTCTGGTCGTCTTCATTCCGATACTTACTTCTAAAGCCTTTTCATATTCCCTCATATGGTAGTAATCGAAGAACTCAACTAGTTCCCTCATTAAGTTGAAGGTAGTTAAGGTATTAGGATAGCAACTGAGTTCTCGGCCGCCGTAACGAGCAAACACATCGTTAGATATTTTCAAAAGCCGATTTCTAGGCGAGTTTATGTCTGTTCCTGTCTTCGAAACGTACTGGCTCAACTGATTGTTTAAAAGTCCCAAAACTTTATCATGGACCTAAAATTAAAAATTAATTTTATTTAGAGACTTCTGCTCAAATTCAGGAACATAAATATGCTTTATCATGATGATTAGATAGTTAGCCGTCGAGGTGATAAGTAAAGATGGAATGGTTGGGATTCGGCTAAATAAACCTCAATATGATTTTTGTTTTAAAAAATCTATATTTCGGACGTTTCGGCTACTCATTGGTAGCCTTCGTCTGTATTAATTTCTTTTTTTTGTCATTTTAGCTGACGAAGGCTACCAATGAGTAGCCGAAACGTCCGAAATATAGATTTTTTAAAACAAAAATCATATTGAGGTTTATTTAGCCGAATCCCAACCATTCCATCTTTACTTAAATATGCTTTAGGTCCACCCAACAAACCTATGTAATGTACTGTATAACATATAATCTTCTTTTTCATACATGGCCATCGCGCATGCGCGAATGCCAGCAGACACTTTTTTGTAACGTTTTTTTTTCAGTTTAGCATCGCTAAAGCATATTTATGCTAAAAAAGAGATTCAAACAATAAGATAATAATTATGCTCTATTCTTTTATTTTAAAATAATATCACATATGTCCTAGTTGATTAAATTTCTTAAGAAAACCCTCAGAGAACTACCTATAAAATCCAATTTTGAATAATTGCAAATTTTCAAGTTTAAATTACAAAATAAAATAAAATCTCTCGGCTATTTACAGGGTATATCACAAGTAGATGAAAATATTAAAGTGGTGAAACTAGACCAAAAATTCAGTTAAGTGCTTCGAGCCCCAGGTTTCTATCTGCTTTTGTACCTAACATAAGCCATTCTAAAGATTATTTAGTAAAATCCACTTTTTTAAAAAAAGAAAACCTTAATTATCTCTACTTGCTTTTTGTTTTATTTATTTATAGGTGCTCCGACTGCCTAGGTCATAAGTACCAAATATCTCTACTTTCTTTTTGTTTTATTTATTTATAGGTGCTCCGACTGCCTAGGTCATAAGTACCAAATATCTCTACTTTCTTTTTGTTTTATTTATTTATAGGTACTCCGACTGCCTAGGTCATAAGTACCAAATATCTCTACTTTCTTTTTGTTTTATTTATTTATAGGTGCTCCGACTGCCTAGGTCATAAGTACCAAATATCTCTACTTGTTTTTTGTTTTATTTATTTATAGGTGCTCCGACTGCCTAGGTCATAAGTACCAAATATCTCTACTTTCTTTTTGTTTTATTTATTTATAGGTGCTCCGACTGCCTAGGTCATAAGTACCAAATAGCTCTACTTGTACACATTATTCATTTATTTAAATGTTTAACGTCCATTTATTATTAACTGAGAATTTTAGGATGGGTTACCTATAGGTTACCACCCTTTTCTAGCCAGGATAGGGCTGATGCCTTTTCTTTTTTCTAAAGACAAGCCACCACCTCTAGTGAGAATCGAACCCACAACCCTTTGGGACGGAGAGTTAAGTGCTCAAGCCTTAACACACATGGCCACCGGGCCTCCAAGTTGTACACATTATTTGTTCAACATTACATTACTTTTTTTTTTTTTAAATCAGCATTACTTTAAGATTAATGCATATTAAATGTTATAGAGAATTTAATACAACAAAGAGGAATATTTACAATGTTGAGCTATCAAAGAATGTTCATGTAAATTGTCTATTAGACATTCTTTATCAATCGAAAATCCTCTGTCACATTTTGGATTATCAGCTACTTCGCCATTGATGTGTAAATGCTACAACAAAGGAAACAAACAGAGGAAGGGGGTGGAGGAAGCAGATAGAATTGTGTTGCCTACGAAAACGACGACAATTACGAATGTAAAGAAGTCCATTGTGTGACATGGTTTCAAAATTTGTGACTTTTTTATTGATTTTCTTGCCCTATTTTCAATTTTGTGACATTTTCTTAATTGTTGTTACTTTTTGGAGCAGTAAGCACCCTGTATTTAATTTTATTTAACATACATTGATAAATAACACAGATTTTTAGGAAAGTTTGTCAACAGGTTACCACCCTTTTCAAACTAGGCTAGAGCTGATGCCTTCTCTTCTTTCTAAAGAAAAGCCACCACCCCTAGTGCGAATCGAGCCCACAAACCTAAGAGCATGCCTTAGCACTCAGTGTCATCAGGCCTCCAAATGTAAGTTCCTAAGGAAATTAATGGTAAAGGAAACCAATAGCAATAAAGGCATGCAATAAACTAATACAAGATCTTGAAAGATGAATTATATACTTACTCCACATAAATCATAAAGTTTGATAGCTTCTTCAAATAATCCTCTGCTTTCCACAATTTGGGCAATGCTCTGAGTAACATCACCTACATCAACCTTAAACAGTAAAATTAACAACATATATGTATATGTGTGTATATATGTATATAAATGGAAGTGACACGTCTTGGATAACTGTCCTGTTATGATATATATAATTTTATTCAGAAATTACTAAAAAGTCATTAACTCTTTTTTGAAGTGAAGGAACAATTTCCAATAGCTTGATGCACATAAATACTTAAAATAATTTAAAAAAAACCAACAAAAACATCCATTTACCTTTCCCCTAAATATAGACAGAAGGCCAGGAGTGAATATTCCATTTGGCTCCATCCTTCCAAGAATCAGGTCGTACTGTTTACTTTCGACAACATGATTAATCACACAAGTTTCAAAAGCTTTATGACCATTAGTTCCAGGTAAACCCCTGCAAAATTGTAATAATGATATTAATATTAAAAATATTTGAAGGGAAATGTGAGATTTTGTGCATATGCGGGCATTTCAGTTTGTACAATTTTATTTTAGCGTCATCTCCTATGGCTAATGTCATTTCCACACTAGCTAAACATCCTTGGTGACATTGAGAAAAGGCCACCGTCCTCAAGCTCGATTTGAATCAGCATCTGTACGGTAGCAGTCTGTTATAGCCCATTCAGTTTGATGGAGGGAAAAGGCCCTGTAATCCCAGTAGGAAATTGGCGGTAAAAATTCTCTCAGTCTTAATCTTATTACTATGAAATTTAAAAAAATTTCAGCCGTAGCTTTGGCTAAGTATAGATAAATATTAAACACTATCTCCCTTATCTAACATCTCAAAGCGAGACACAATTAGTTTTTATAGTGATTCACGTTAAATGTTTGATCATTGAAAGGCTTTGCAATTGGCGGAACAGAAAGGAGAGTACAGGGAGAAATTCCGGGTGATGTTTGCACATGTGCAATTGAACTCCTGGGCTTTGACAAAGTTGTTCTAAATTTTATTATCTTTCATTAAAAAAAAAAAGGTGCATTGAAATCGGTCAAGATGTAGACGTTTTTAAAACACAATATCATTTGGCGCCATTTTGTGTCCTCGGTCCGTAATCGGTCTAGAAACAAACAAGTTTGAATGGCCAGGAATCTGTGGCCATCGGCAGAGAATTGGTGGACATCAGATTGGATCGGATCGGGATCAATTTAAGCACCTCCATTGAGATGCATGCGTTTGTTTTTCTTCCGACAGTCGGTGGCTATTAGATCGGATCGGGTCCAATGTAGGGACCTCCATTGAGATGCATGTTTTTGGAGAGTGGATGTCTATAGGATTGGATGGGGAGAAATACGGGTCCAATGTAGGTGCTGCCTTAGACATGGCTCCTATAGAAGAAGGTTGCCTTCGTGTTGTCAGGCTGTAATTTGGTTAACTAGTGTTAGCGGGTCTCCCATGGTCCAGTGGCTAGTGCCTTAGATTCATATGCGAGAGATAGTGGGTTCGATCCCCACCCACGGCAGGAATTTTCTCATCCCGCGGCTCGGGAAAATTCCTTGCTGCACCCTAGATGTCGAAGCGCCGTAAAAAATAAATAAATAAAAAAAGTGTTAGCGGTGATTTTAATAAAATGACTAGTACAGAAGAACCTCTCATATCCGACTGCTCCCGATATCCAACCGCCTTTAATTCACCATACTAAACAACAGTTGATAAGAAATCGACTCGGATGGAGACGAAACCACCAGTGACGACGTAGTAAGTCATTCTGCTGCTAAGTACCCCTTCGACGTAGCGCTGAAATACATCGAGCAACATCCAAATCCAACCCCGATGGATGTATTGTGGGCAAAAAAGTGGAGGGAACTTCTGCAAAGTCAAGATTAATAAAATTACAACAAAAATCCATACCTGAATTCTTTAAATAAAGAATACTTAAATGTTGTTCATCTTTTCAAAAGAGTAAATGTTTGAAATGTATATATCAACAGTTTCACAATTACAATAAAGTTGTATTACTGTATGCACTGTACATTATAGCTATTTTTATAACTTTGAAAGGTGTTTTTTTGTTTCTCCCAATATCCGACCTTTTGGCAGTTCCAACCATGGCCCAGTCCCGTCATGGTCATGTATAAGAGGTTCTACTGTATGTAAAAATGTTTTTATTTTATTTTTCAATTGACCTTCTTCCCATTTCATAAAAATTATTGTAAAGTTCGGGGTAATTTTTGAGAGCCATTAGAGCTAACATTATTTTGAACAGACCGTAACAGAAAATCTAACAAGACTGATGAACATTTTAAATGCTATCAAAAGTACCACTATTTCCAATTTTCACATTTGTCATTATTTTAACTTTCCTCTTAGCTTAAAATGTTTAATAATTTTTTAATTACTGAATACTAAATAAGTGGCATACCGAAGGGCATAATAGTAATGAAGAGTTTCCTTCGGATCACTCTTCTCGAAGCCTCTAGTGTACATCAAAACTAGGCGGGGTAGATTCAGCCTGCGCATCGGAGCTTTGTCACCTTCATCAATAACCACTAGAAACAAAGCATCAATTAGATAATATAAAGAAGTATTATTTATAGAGGAGGTTAAATACAGTGGAGTCTCACTTATACGAAACATTCAGTTATACAAAGAATTTCTCATTCCCCAGCGAAACTCCATTTAATCCTGTGTAATGAATTATTCACTTGTGCGATATTCAGCTGTACACAATATTCACTTATACGAACGCTAATTTGTTCCCCTGGTGTAAATACTATTCAGTTACACGAAGAGACAACAGCTTTTCCACGAAATGTTTACAGACTTACCAGTGACATACCCCCACCAGTCTCTCTCTCACTCATCTCAGTTCTTTCTTGTCATTCTAGTAATCCAGCCGTGTTCTATACACTCTATCTTGTGTGATTTCCTTCGTTCAGCACTAATAATACGGCACTGCCAGTGATTTATCTCCCCTCCACTCTCGTTTTTAAGTTCTCTATACAGTAGTTGTTCTAGTAGCTGTGTTCTACAGTCCTTTTATTTTTTGAAATGTGTAAAAAAACAAGAACAAAACTTTCGCTTGAAGAAAAAATAAAAAATACTGAAGTTGATTACAACCCCAATGAAACAAAAATAGACATATCTACAGGGTTGAAATTACCTTTCTCAATCCTCGCGACTATTACCGGTAAGAGGAAAGAAATCGAGGAGAGTTTTTTGAAAATATAATAATGTACAATGTTAGCTAACAACAAAATATGTACAAACAATAAAATTGCAACTTTTTTTCACGAAGAATTTATCTTAGTTTAAAATAGCAACGAAATGTAGTTCTATTCAGTTGTACGAAGTATTCATTTATACTAAACATTTTCCGTTCCCCCTCGCATTCGTACAAGTGAGACTCCACTGTATAAATACTAATCGAAGAAAAATTTGTTTTTAACATGCTTGATATCTAGGTAGTTGGTAACAGCTTATTAAGTCTTCAATAGTTTTGTATTTTAATTACATTTTTGTTGTGGAAATACATTTTTGTAATTAAAATACAAAACTATTGAAGACATAATAAGATGTTACCAACTACAACATATGATTGATATCTTTTGTAGAATTGTGATAAGTCAGTGATTTTTTTTTTTTTTTTTTTTTTTTTTTTTTTTTTTTACGGCGCATCGACATAAATCTTGGCCATTAGCACCGACGTCCAGGGAGCAGCCAGGAATTTTCTCAGCGAGCCCTGAGATGAGAAAATTTCTGTCGCCGGTGGGGATCGAAACCACCATCTCCCGCTTATGAATCTAGCGCGCTAGCCACTAGACCACGGGAGACCCCCAGTCAGTGAAATAATCAAAAGTCTGTCATCCGGAGCTGCATTTTTTTGGTTTTTTGTTTGATGGCGTATCAACAATTGGGCTATCTACAGGTTGCCATATGTTCAGGTACTGGCCACGCCCGACGTTGCTTAACTTCGGTGATTAACATGACTATGAGTGCATTAAACATGACTATGGCCGTGGGCGAGTTGTATTATTATACACTTCTCAGCAAGTTGGTTAGTTCATGCTGCAATCCTGAGGAATGTGTTTAAACTAACATATGCATAAATATAAAAATGCTATTTACAATAAATTGTATTTTAAATTAAATTTTGAATAAACTCTTAATCCATTCATTAGAATATTATGTAACTTGTTTTGTTGAATGATAACAAATAACTCATTTTTTCTTTATAATATGTGTACTGGTTGAAGATTGAGGGTTCTATAAACTTGAGCCAGCTTATGAGTCTTCAAATCTTATTTTATTTTAATTAAGCCGAAACGTCTCAACGAAAAATAAAATTTTGAATAATATTTGAAGACCCATAAACTGGCATAAGTTTATGAAAATATCTCTGTTATTTACAGCTGAGATACTTATTAAAAAAAAAAAAAATTAATTCCTGAGTAAAAAAGCAACATTTACAACCATTAAAGGACAAATTAATAATTCTCCATACCTAATGGATCGATTTCACTGATTTTCACAACAAATCTTTCCCATTACTCGTGAATAACGTATATTGAATTTTGTTGCAATGAATCAAAAATTGCGGCCATTTTGGGAAAATTATTAATTTGGGTCCGGCATTATATATAATATAATGTATATATGTATGTAGTAGGTAGGATCACAGAAGATTTAAAGACATTTTTCAAAAATTCTTTTTTTAATGAGTGTTTTAATAGCTGCATTGCTTCAGAAGTAAAAGTGATAACCCTTTTATTTTTGACAAACTGAGCTGGCTCGGGATGAGCTGGAATCCAAATGAATCCCAAACAACTACTAATGGCAGTTGAAGATAAAATTTGTGTTCATCTCAGGAACTCCAGTAAAAGAGGCAAGGACTTTACCACAACGAGAAAAACATCCTCAACCATGTTTTAATCTCTTTAGTACTTAACAGTGGTGGAGTTTATAGGCCTATGGTAAAACAAGTAATAATGTTTTAGTATTTACTCAGTGGTGGAGTTTACAGGTCAAAGGTAAAACAAGTAACAATGTTTTAGTACTTACACAGTGGTGAAGTTTACAGGTAATACAAGTAATATTGTTTTAGTACTTACACAGCAGTAAGTTTAAAGGCATAAGGTAAAACAAGTAATAATGTTTTCGCTCTTATACAGTGGTGAGTTTAAAGGCCCAAGGTAAAACAAGTAATAATGTTTTCGTACTTACACAATGGTAGAGTTTACAGCTAAAACGAGCAATAACGTCATACTTACACAGCGGTGGAGTTTACAGCTAAAACGAGTAATAATGTTGTCATACTTACACAGCGGTGGAGTTTACAGCTAAAACGAGTAATAATGTTGTCATACTTACACAGCGGTGGAGTTTACAGCTAAAACGAGTAATAACGTCATACTTACACAGCGGTGGAGTTTACAGCTAAAACGAGTAATAACGTCATACTTACACAGCGGTGGAGTTTACAGCTAAAACGAGTAATAACGTTGTCATACGTACACAGCGGTGAGTTTATAGACTTTGGTAGAGCAAGTAAGCCAAGTTGATGAAGAGCGATAGCCATGTGAACACCATGAGCCTTGAATTTATCCAGTCGGACGAGGAAGTCGATAGCTGATTCCCATTGTCCAGTTAGGACTAGCATTTGGAAGAAGACATGTGGCTGTTCATTTGCTTTGTAGTAAGATTCACCTAGAAAACAAAATAGTTCCATTGAAAAATAAATAAATAATTTATTGTTATTAATCAAATATATTACGAGAGTTCAAACCAAAGTAAAACTTTTAATAGACAAGATATTTTTCCCAAAACTAAGGGAACAATTTACAATAAACTGTTATCGCTGAAATAAACCCTATATGATTTATAATTAAAAATAAACAAAATAAAGAGGAACATGGATAATTCAAACTTCCATAATTCGAAAAATTTTCAAATCTGGATACCGAAAATTGCACCAAAATCACTCAAAGAATAAGGCGTTGCTTAAATGTTTTTTTACTTATTATTTTGGTGTGATTCACTATGATTATCTTCTGGCTTTGAAAGACAGTAAATAAATACAAACAACTCATAGGCGAGTCATTTCCGCTTAGGACACGCTAAGAATTGAACAGCGCTAAGATGACACAGTTCCTGCGAGTCGGACTTTTCTTTTTGCTGCACTTGAGACAAGGGAACAAAGAACCTTTACGAATGAAATTTGAGAGACCTTTGCCTGTTGAGGTTGCGAAGGGCGAGATTGTCGGGGTTCGGTCTTGAGAGTTAATAAAACTCAATTTTTTATATGAAAATCAGTTACATTTGTCGGCTTGAGATTTTCAAGCCTTCTTGAATGAATGAATGAGAAAAATACTTCATTCTGGAACTTCGTCCCATATGAATAAAAATAAACACATATGGTTGAATAAACAAATTTAACCTAAAAATATTACTATAAATAAAGAACAAACAAAAGCAGAAAAAAAAGAATACAAATATTATTAGTAAAGTCTTAAACAATAAAATAAAACATAAGTACATAAATTATAAAAATAAAATAGTGATTACGGAGTGATTGTAGAATACTGGAGCAAGAAGAGGATGAGAGATTGGAGCAATGATGATACAATATTCAGAGGGGGATGAGAATATAATTAAATAGTTTAAAATAAACAAATAAATAATTAAAAAAACATTAAAAAATTAAATAATTTTTTTTTAAATTTTTTTAACGGAGCATCGACAAATCTTGGCCATTAGTGCCAACATCCAGGGTGCAACCAGGAAGTTTCTCAGCGAGCCCTGAGATGAGAAAATTCCTGCCCCCGGTGGGGATCAAACCCACCATCTCCCGCTTATTTTAAATAAATATTAAAGAAATGGGGGCTATAAAAGAAAATGAATAAAAAATGAATGCATAAACAAGAGAGTATAAAAAGAAAAAACATACAAAAAACAAAAACAAAAAACATTATAATCTTACCATAAACAAGAAAAACAAGAGTGGATTTGATTAAACGGAGAAAACAACAACATAATTTAGTTCTTCATGAGTATGAGAAGGAGAAGAATTGTTCCGTTCAGAAATCGCAATATCTCTGGATATCTTACTCATTCAGACATGTATTGATGAAGCGATTTCCGTACGGATCTCAGTTTTTCTCCTCCTAACCCTATTAAAGGCTTGAATCAAGCCAAAATATAGGCAAATATAACTCATTTATGTATAAACTCTTATGAACGAACCCCAAAAATCTCCACCTTTGCAAAAAAAAAAAAAAAAAAAAAAAAAAAAAAAAAAAAAAAAAAAAATATAATGTATACTTACCATATTCTTCAAGGACGAGAGTCTGAAGGAGTGAGTAATGAATACTGTCAGGTACAGTTTCGGCTTCCTCGTCTCGAAGCTGCCATAATTTGAGCCAAAGGTAATCGTCAGCAGTTGTTGCTATTTGCCGATGGTCATCATGAACATCGCACGCTCCCAACAAACAATATACAGCCCTAGTTAAAACATTCAATATGAGAACAATTCTAACAAAATATAAATATGTATATATATTTCAGACATTAAGATTTGGGTTCAAATCCAGTCCTGCCAGGATAGGTTTAAAAAAAAAAAAATGTTAGCAACACATTATTTTACAAGATAGCACAGCAGTCTTATACGATGGCATAATACATTTGAATTGGTAGGAAGACCTATGGGATCAATAAATGAAAGAATAGCCTAGGCATTAGAAAAAAAAAAGTAGCAGGCCATAAGGGCCCATAGGCGTAGATACTGTAGAGATATCTGATTCTTGATCATACGGCTCACTAGGGACACAATGTTGCCAGTTCTATGCCACCTGATTTTTTAGCACTTTCCTCCGAAGGAAAGTAGCTATTGAGGTTGGACTCATGACGGAATTTTTGAAAAATTTCTTCAAATCTTTATCGATCCTACCTAGTAGACACCGAAAATGACCCACGTTAAAATTTATATATATCTATATGCATATATATATATATATATATATATATATATATATATATCTATATATATATATATGCATATATATATATATATATATATATATATATATATATATATGTCTGTTAACACGATAGCGGCCAGAGTTTTTGTTTTTTCGTCACGAAACTTGGTATATAGCATTCAATTAGCAAACGATTGAACGAGTTCGTTAACCACCAAAGTCGGTCCACCAGAAGGGGAGGTTTACCCCGAACCCATAACACTAATTTGACTATGTCAGCCGTAATATTTGTTATATTTCAACGAAACTTGGTATTCGTTGTGTTAATATAGAGAGAAAATTGAGATATAAAAATCGGTTCATTAGAAGGGGGGGTTTACTCCGGACCCACAATACCAATTCGCCACTACCAGCCGTGATTTTTGGTATATTTCGACGAAACTCGGTATTCGTAGTGGTAATCTACAGGTAAATATGTGTTGTAAAAATAAACTAAATCGGTTCATTAGGAGGGGGGGTTTACGCCGGACCCACAATACCATTTCGCCACTACCAGCCGTGATTTTTGGTATATTTCGACGAAACTCGGTATTCGTAGTGGTAATCTACAGGTAAATATGTGTTGTAAAAATAAACTGAATCGGTTCATTAGAAGGGGGGGTTTACTCCGGACCCAAATTCCTATTATACTCATACCGGTCGTAATTTCTGCTGTATTGTAACGAAATGCGGTATACGTCGTGGGTCACTCATGAGAAAGAAGTGTTGTAAAAATGAGCTGAATCGGTCAATCGGAAAGCGGGGGTTTAATTTGTAATATATTTCAATAGAAAAGCCCGCCAGACGTAGGCTCACAAAGCCTCCGCAAGGAGCGCTTTCTACCACTAGAGTGACTATATCCTGTTCCTGCGTTAGATCAAAATACGATAATATGAGGTTTTTTGTATTTATTACGTAGTGTAATAGGTACCATGTGTAAACATAACTTTGGAAGCAAATTAATAATTGATCAGTTACTCATTACAAATTTATAAGAGAACTATTCATGTTTTTATTTTATTTATGTAGGATATTTTAAGCAAATTGTTCTGGAAAGCAGTCTACACTACCCAAATTCTGAGGAAAGTGCTTAGTTATGCAGCTCCTGCGTGACGGACTTTTCTCTTTGCAGATATCCATTTTCAAATTATTTAAAACCTGGGTGAACCTATCGACGGTCTGGGACCACGAATCAACCCTCGAATGATGACACCAGAAGATAAAATCTTTAATTATTAATAATTACCTTGGTTTTGAACTCAGGTCCTCTAGTATGTTATTTGAATGCTTTACCACTGAGCTAATCTCGCCCCCATAGGTAATGGATGTTGTGAACATAAACAGCTTGAATAAATTGAGTAATGTAAAAATTTAGCTCACTTATATTAATTAATATACAGACACACACACACACACGCGTATATATACAACAACTAATTTTCAAACGTCATCTACTTGCAATACACGCTGTATAGTTTAGGTTCAAGGTTACAACTTGCAAAAATGAATTTAAACAAGGAGCATTCTTAAGTGTAGATGTAAACAAATATAATTGTCCATTAAACAATACAAATTTAAGCTGAGAAGTATTAATGGCCACAGTAACCGATGCAAGAAAAAAAAAAACTCAAACATCCATTTGATAAAATGATAAATGTATGATATTACTCTATGTGGAATTATGTTCCTTTTAAATGCAGTCTACCTTTTATACGGATCAGGAGAAGAACGTACAACCCTCCTGTAGATGTTCTTAACCTCTTTTTCTTTCTCCAATGACAGCCGCCTATTTGGGGACTCCAATAAATCATTAAGAATTGGTATCATGTCACCCTTTTGTTTCCTAGAATAGAAAATAAATAATCTGTTGAATTTATTATTATTATAGCGGAATATTTAACACGATGTAAGCAATAAAAATAAGTATAATTATATAAAATCTGGTTGAAACATACCCAGATTGCTCAAGAGACTGTATAGCAGCAGCAATATCTCCACAGCGAAGACAGTAATAGACTACAGGCCATAGAGGAATTCCATCGGCAGTCGTGTCTTCGAGAGCTGGTTCATTGCGTACTTTAACTCGTACAAACCTAAGTTATTACAAAATAGCAATCAATTGATGACAACAATTTAAATAGGGGAAAAAAATAATTTTATTTTCTTAGGAAACTCAAATACAGTAGACTCTCCCTTATCCAGTGTTCCCTTATCCGCCACTTTCTTTAGTCCGGCTGCCTCCGAGAGGAATGAGTGACGGATCTCGGAACCCACCGGCTCGAGGGTTCCTAGAAAATCTTCCCTTCCTAGCTAGCCAAATATTTGTTTCGGGTTATTTCATTGAGTGGAAGTCAAAGAAGGCATATATGTTTCCTTTTAGAGGCAACAACTTGTGTTTATATTAAGAAAATAAATGTTTCTACTAAGGCACCAGTGGCTGGATCGCCTGTCTACATACTTTTATTCCTTGAAACTTTGACAGGCATATGCACTTGTAAATAATACAACAGCAAGGATTTACATATTTTGAATTTAATTTATAATTCTGTACTTAAATATGCAATATTAAAAGTGGTACATATTATTATATCCTCAAATATTAAGAGTTTTCAAATACATAGGTGGCCCCTTTACCATGCGTCCCTCTTGGAACATAAAAGGTTACTTAACCTTTTAGGGATTATCTAATACGAGCGTATTGCGGGCCTGGCAGTGTAAGAGTCCAGGGCGGCTGACGTGCCCAGTGGTCGGAATGCTTTTTAGTTGTATTCACGTTTCTGTTTCTTTATACGTATAATTTTTTTTTTAAAAAGATTCCCAAAATCCAATGTTCACACCTGAAGTACCCGGAGTAGTCCCCATAGGAATATTTCCTTCATACTCAGAGACCGATGAAGAATTAAAATAGCTATCAGATTTACAAGCCATATCAGTATTCTAATAATTCTTCATCAGTATGCACTTTTCTAGACATATTAAGTAGTATATAGTAAACTGTACAAGACCAGAGAACAGACTGAAGGCTAAAACTGCAAGGGATAAGGACAGGTTTAGTCATAAAGTCGGGTAGACACAGGACAATGGGTAGTGAAGGGTCCGTGCAAGTGTATAAAATGCACTTGAATGAACTCTAGTGGCAAGGAAAAGTACTAGAACCTGTCCCATCAACCAGTAGATGGAGCTACGGTCAGAACTAATAAATCAGGCTGCAGTCCTCTAATGCTGAAAAGAGCGAATTGATATATCAGTCTATAGGCCACGGAGATCAGCGCGCTTCGAGCTGATTTATCAGTCTACAGTCCCGAATGGGTTAAAGAATAAAATGAAAAGTTGAGCAACTCACCCATTAACTAAGTGATAGGTACCAGGAACACCGCCAATCCTCGCAGTGTTCCTGTTCAGAGCAACAGCGCTTGTCATGTATTCCTTGTATCTAAACAAAACAATATGAAAATTGAAATTAAATTGGAGAATAATATTTATTTGCATTCATAATAATTAATTGAACAAAACCTCTTTCAAACTTTGGAATCTACTACATATTTTTCAAATACCACTCACTCACTCACTGACCTAGCATCGCCCAGGCCAAACTACTCGACACAAAAATTTGAAATTTTGCATGGAGACGCCCTTTAGAATGTAAACACTCGCTGAGAAAGGTTTTTTTTTTTTGGTATTTTAATTTTTAGGTATTTTTAGAGAGGTTTGAATTTTTACTTGGTTTTAAACAGAGCATACACGCCTAGGCAGCATGCATTGCTAGGACGATAACAGGTTAGCTGTTACCGTACTGTATCAATTTCATAATATTATTTTTAATTCCGGTTCATTTCAACTATGTTGGCAGACCTTGAATTACTAGAAACAAACTGTGATTTTGTCCTTCATAGAGTTTACAGTATACTTGGTGATGGTCCATCCGAGGTCTATCCTTAACCCTTACACAGCCTCCTCACCCATCAGCATCCCCAGTCAGAACACTTCTTGGTAATGCTCGCAAATATAATGGGTGCTCCTAATGACATCTTGGAAACATGAATTTTTAAATTTAACATCCATTTATTATTGGCAACATATTGTAACCTGTTAAACTCCTGTTACTGGTAACCTAGAGATAACGGGTTATCTCTAGGTTATCTGCTTCTTGACAGTGGTCCGGAGTGTTCCAGTGTCAAGAAACATTATTCTTTGATTACTTATCAATTGATGAATGACTTATAATATGACAGGAACCGTGCTATAATAAACCGTACAAAATTATGTAGTAGAGTTAATTTTGATGATACATTATTTAACGCAATAAAATAACTACTTATCTGCTGTGACGAAGCACGGGTAGTCAGCTAGTACTTTATATATCTAAACACTTTCTGAAAAAAAGAGTGAATTTAAACAAGAAAGTACCTCTGTTCTAGATAAGCTAAGGCCTGCTTGACCATTGTTTCCTGGACAATTTTATCCGATCTTGAAATCAATACATCATCGTTTTTATCAGCATTACAGAAAGATGGAGGGAGTTCAGTCATAAACCGAAGCATCTTCCACATTTCATTCAATTTCTGCAAGATAAATAAATAAAGTTTTATAAATTACATAAAGTTTATTAATTCCTGAGAAAATAAATAACTTTTATTATAGTAATAATAATTTCCTTGACGATAATTATTTTATAATTTAAGTAGAACTAATAATTCTAGAAGAGAAATAACTAAAGTTCAATATTAATGGCCTCCACAATGCTCCAGCACAATACTATAAAGTGTATTATTATACAGTAGAGTCCCACTAATCAGAAATCATTAGCACCAAACGCTGTTAGTGAAAATTTGTATTAGGCAGTTTTGTCATATATGCCATATATTGACTTTATGAGGCGTATTAAGTGTCTGATGTGCCAAAAATTAAAGGTAAGAAATTACGTATTCTAGTACACTGCAATTTAAACTGCACTGTAGTGATATTGGAGGTGTTTGCAAACGGCGCAACATTGCTTCTTCAAGCTGTTTTAGTTTGTTGCGTCAGAAGACCACAAAGTTTATCTCTTACATAATGGTTTGCTTTTTACCTTTTGCATAAATGCTGAACAGAACATGAATTTTACATATTTGAGTAAATTCAAACCTGTTAACCTGAATTTTGGATTTTTGGTTAGACAACAAAATAACAAGTTTCCTGAAACAACAAAATAACAAGTTTCCTAAAAGTACATTAAATGTCCAACATAACTTGAAAGAACTTGTTTTCCTGACTTCCCCCCCCCCCCTGCATAGAATTTTATAAAAACGAATTCTCCCTCCAAGTCCAGATTTTCAGATTAGCGGGATTCTACTGTACAATGAATTACAATATTTAAATAATTCTGGAACATAGTTGAAAACTATTAACAATACAGCAAAAAGCTGACACTAAGGGCCTAGATACAGACGTGTTGTTAAAAACAAAAAGCAACAAATGAAATTTAAACATACCTGATTGTTGAAGCCTTCGGCTGTTTTTGAAAACTGTTTTAGGATATTTGGCTTTTGCAAACCCTGAATATCTGCTGTGTTAAATTCAATGAGACACTGTGCGTAAGCAATATCTTCTTGGTTCAAGGCGCTTTGCATTCCAAATAAAGACTCATTCAATACGGTACGCTAAAATAGAAATTTTTAATTTACATTTAAGAGGTAGCAGTAAAATATAATAACTTTTGTTATTTTAAGAGAAAACAAAATATTTTCAAAACCTATGGGTTCTAAGCCACCCTGACCAACATACGTTTCTAGAAATTTATTTAGGAATTATCTAAAATTATTATGCTTATTTATTGAGTCAAAAGAATGGATCAACCAGTAAAATATTAATTTAATTAGAGATTTTATCAACAAGTTGCTCTAAGCACTTACCTCTCTTCGCTGTGGAACATCAACAATTTCTTTAGAATATCCTAAAAGAGAATTCATTAAATTAATTTTGTGGGAGCCCCATTCTTCAAACAGCTTTCTCGTATGAAGTCTCTCGACGCAATCGAATGTCTGAAAATAAAAAAAAAGGTTAACGAAAATAGCAAAGCCACATGAAAGAATCACTTTCGTTATTTAAAGAAAAAAGTATTTACAGCCACCCAGGGATTCCATCTAAGCCACCCAGGCCAATAAATGTTTCTTGAAATTTAGTGGTTTCTGCACACAGAAACCTCTTAATTAGTTAATGTATCTTGTTTTAATGCTAAGATTTTCCCACTCTCTATTAAGATTTGATATTAGCTTCATTTTTGAAAATTTCATCCAAATTCAGAGAAAAACCATAACATTTCTCATGAATATTTGTGTATGGCTGAAAGCAGTATGTGCTCAAAGCGAAACGAAATAAATCATACTAATGCTTGAATGGAATAACATTTTCACTAGTTTTCCAGTACAGTAGAGCTCCATTAATCCAAAATAATTGTGACTGGACCCTGTTTAGATTAGGAAAAATTCGGAAAAGGTAGACTTATGTCATAAAAGCTATATACAGACTTTAAATTAAATTAAAGGTAATAATTTAGCTATTCTATTACACAGCAATTTTAGTAGTAGTGCGACTGTGATTGGAGATAAAATCACAAAGTACGCATGGCAAAACATTGCTTCTTTAAGCCTTCAATTTTAAGTAAGGCTCTATTATAGATTTTTAGTAAGATAGCTGAGTTGAAAATTACAAGTTTCTTAAATGCATCTTGAAAAAAAATTGTTTTCTTGACTTTTGCCAATCCAGAAATTTTATAATTATTTTTTTCCTAATCCTGTTTGTTGGCGAATAGTTCATACCTGTTTGAATAGGGGGGGGGGGGTTCTCTTTAGAAGTATGACAGAAAAACATATTAATTTATTTAAATTCAGAGGATGCCTTCATCAATTCATGCAAATCAATTTTTTAGCAAGAGAAAGCATCAATGTTACCAAGACGTAATTTTTTTAGTAGCTTTACATGTCCGTTAACTTGACAGAGTACTCAATACAGGGAGCCATTAGATTAAATTACAATTTTTCAAAACAAATGAGACTATATGACATTATTTTGGAAAATTGTTTGCAACAACATGTATTTTTAAATGATCAAGCGTGAAATGACGCCGGTGTGATCTCATAGGGGAGTAAACAGTGGCAGGGTCAATCTGTCGTTAGCCCCTTCCAAAAAATCTGTGTTAAAGTGGACGTTACAATTTAAATTTGTAATTTTATTTAGTATAATAGATAAAATTACAAGTTGTACACGGGGCTTTCCCTTTGCTGGTTTGGTCAGCCACCATATTCTGAATGAAATGAGCATGTCAGATACAAAACTTGAGGAGAAAATAAAATAAAGTAAATAAACTAATGAACAAATTTAACTAATCTCCTATCAATGAATACAATAAAATTCAAATGAGTTAAACGTTTTTAAACAATATTAGGTACTAACAGAATTAAAATCCAAAATTGCATTTGTACACAAATCTGCCTATCTAATAATAATAAATATCATAACTTACGGATTTGTTAGTTGATTCTATGAGTTGAAGAATCGCATTTTCGGACTCGTTCTTCAAAAAACTTTGAATATCTGTGATAGGAATGGGATCTAAAGGTTCAAATGTCTTCCTAGAACTTAGAACTTGTAGTTTTTGAGTAACTTGAGGTAAATCGAGACCTTTAGTTCCCAATAGAAGGTTCCTAAACAAAAATAAATCTCTTAGAAATCAGTAGCTTTAGTTGAGAATAAATTATAATATAAAATGACAATTACGCCTGAATGTCCTGAGCTCCAGTTGCTGTAACTCTTGACCATAATGTCTGTGACTCTTCAAGGATTTGTTTGAGGGATCTTTCAACTTTAGGCAAGTCACCAATTCCCTCGAATTCAGAAGCTAACTGCTCAGCTTCATACACAAGATCCGAGAAATCAGCTTCTGCCATTATTTTGCGTTTTAATATTTTCGGGATTTAGAAGTAACAGAATGCTTTCTGCATTTCAGCTTCTCTGGATTCAAATCTTGAAGCAGGTTACCTAGCATGCAACAAACTGGAAAAACTACTCCATCAAGTAAGAAAATTGCAGAAGAATTTTGATCTCAAATTGGTCTATTTTCAAAATGCGTACGTTCTTCCAAAAAACTCAACCGTCGTTCTGTAACTCAAATAATAACAATTAAAACAAACACAAAGACAGCTAAAGAACCGCCACAAGGCAAACCGGTAAAGAGATCTCGATTATAGGAGTGTAATTGAATTCTTTAACTCTGTATACAACGAGATTCAAACGTGTAAATCAAATTATTTAAGCAATGGCGTAACAGTATCCCAAATTGGCCATTATGCTTGGACGTCATAATTCTAGTGCACACAAAGGCAGACATTTCATTTGATAATTTTTCATAAAATAATTTCTTTTTTATATAAATTAAATATTTCGAGGATTTTTTTTTAAAATTAAAGCGGTTAGATATAAATGAGAAAATTGAAATTGTAATTTCAAGGACAACACGATACGTAAAACACTCTACCTGGAATATAGACCTCACCCTTTTCTCTGATCTATCTGAACTGTAAACGTTATAGTTTTCATTATTTTCAGCCATAACTTTTTCCTTTAATTTTAACCCCAACAGACATAGATATTTGTAAAGATATTGGAAAGATTGCGTGGAAGTACTGAACAAAATAAAAAATGACGGAATCAAATTAAAATTAAAGCAAACCAAATATTCAACATTAATGCTAAAATATTTTCGGTAAAAATGCAGTTTCCAGCCCTCCAAACCAATTTCTTTCAAATTTTGCACAATAACGTATTTTGATGCACTAAACACGAATACGATAAAAAAAAAACGTCGGATTTAACTAGGAAAGAAGTTATTAAGCACTTAAGTTCACTGTTATGCAGGTTATGAGAGCTAATGTAAACAACTAAATTTGTGACGACTTTAAGGCATAAGGACGACTTTAAGGCATAAGGACGACTTTAAGGCATACATGCTATGCGTTTCCGCTCGCTACGCTCGCTCAAGAAGATAACAAAACCCCAGTCAATCCAACTCGCTAAAATTAATTGAATATAATATTAAGCACTAAAGTTAGGAAGGTTATAAAACTAGGCGTCATCAGCGTATTTGTAAACACGCGCATGCGCAGATATGTAACATTGGGAAACAGAGAACTCTCATTTGAAATGTTCAGAAACCATTTATTCGAAAATATTGTCAATTTTAAGGGCATCGTCACCTGTCGTTTAAGGGCATACGTGCTATGCGTTTCCGCTCGCTACGCTCGCTCAAGAAGATAACAAAACCCCAGTCAATCCAACTCGCTGTAATTAATAGCTCTCATAACCTGCATAACAGTGAACTTAAGTGCTTAATAACTTCTTTCCTAGTTAAATCCGACGGTTTTTTTTTTTATCGTATTCGTATTTAGTGCATTAAAATACGTTATTGTGCAAAATTTGAAAGAAATCGGTTTGGAGGGCTGGAAACTGCATTTTTACCATATTTTCTATACTAAAACATTATATTTAAATTTTTTTTTTTTTTTTTTTTTTTTTTTTTTTTTTTTTTTTTTTTTTTTTTTTTTTACGGCGCATCTACATCTAGGTCATTAGCGCCGACATCCAGGGTGCAGCGAGGAGGAATTTTCTCAGCGAGCCCTGAGATGAGAAAATTCCTGCCGGAGGTGGGAATTGAACCCACCATCTCCCGCTTATGAATCTAGCGCGCTAGCCACTAGACCACAGGAGACCCCATTTAAAATATCATACTAAAATATAGTGTGCCTTGCAGGAACTGTGTCATCTTAGTGCAGTTCCGTACTTAATCCTAGTGACATTTGGAAAGCTGGTTGTGCTACATACTACACCCCTCCCCCATACCGGCCGAACGAAGCGAATGACCATAGGATATATCGTGCTACATACTACACCCCTTCCCCATACCGGGCGAACGAAGCGCATGCCCTAAGCCGGTGTGCTACATGATACACCGCTCCCCCATACCAGACGAACTAAGCGCATGACCATAGGTTATATCGTGCTACATACTACACCCCTCTCCCAAATACCGGCCGAACGAAGCGCATAGTCAACGGTTATATCGTGCTACATGCTACACCCCGCCCCCATACCAGCCGAACGAAGCGCATGACCATAGGTTATATCGTGCTACATGCTACAGTTAGAGATGTGGGGAGGAAAATTTTCCGCGGAAAATTTTCAGCTGTTTTCCGGAAAATTTTCCATTTACAAAAGGCAATTTTTTGGTAAATTTGTTCTAGGACATATATGAGATATCAATATTCTCTTATATTAGCTAATTTCTGAACCATTTAAACAAAAACTACAGGTTATAATTCAACTTTTTAATATACATGAATAAAATTAAATTTGATTATGTTTTACCTAACAATTGTCATATTACTTATGTAATAACTCATAAAAGGTCAATTCGCCCTATTTCGTAATAAAAGAGCACTCACAGAAAATGAATCGCCCATTTCTCTTAATTTGATAAACAAGGTTGTAGCGGAAACCAGAAGATGGCTCCACCACTCTGTACTAGCTGCAACAGTTTTTAAGGAAAGTCGCCTCATGAAAACAACTCTAGATTGTAATTAAAAAATAAATAAATAAATCATACTGCTCTCTGTCAGGAATAATGGTCAACCAGCAAAAAAAAAAACAAATGCATGGACGTTCTACATTTTTTAGAAGTCCATGAAGGCAACGAAATTATAGGTAAATGTAAATATTGTGATGTTAAATAGATTGACAGATTAACACAAGGTGAAGCTGCTAACAGTCTCACAAAATCTTCATTTGACGAGCGATGACAATATCATCCTTTAAAATTCTGCATCTTTTTCTGAGTAGAGAGAGAAAAACGTTGTTTTTGAAAAAAAAAAAAAAAAGAATTTAGTTGCCCAACTATATTGAGTTGCTTTCCACACAATGTACTTATCAACCAGTAGACATAGGAACTAAAGTTAAATACCTATATATAAAAAAAAAGTCCGACTCGCAGGAACTGAGTCATCTTAGCGTGGTTCCTTTCATATCTCTATTGCTATTAGTAAAGGAATAGTAGCAGGTGGGATTTGATCTTTCGTGAAAAATATAAAATTAAATCTCGAAGAGAAAATAGATTTAAGGCGCCACAACAGGAAAATGACAGTATCAAAAGCGACTTCCCCCACTTTCTCAACGTTCACTCTTGGAAGCACTATAACAATGTTTCACATTTTCTTACCTCGTTTTACTCAAATACTCGTTTTACTGTTCAAATAAGCAACAACCAGTTAAAACATTAGGTAAACAAATACAAAAACCCCTTCAAAAGAGCAAAACTAACAATTGAATTCAAAGGAATTTTGAAGTCCTTTTTTCTCTGATTGACATTGTCCCATCGAAAATTAAATCAGAAACGTTTTTGTAGGGAATTTAGTAAGCTTTCGAATATTTACCAGTGACATACCACAATTTCCCAACCGTTTTCGAGATATTTTAGAAAATATACGAAAAACCCAAAATTTTTCATTCCTGTTAATGAAATATTTTATTTCTAGTACTCCCTTAACTCCAAACAGAACCAAAACCTATCTATCATAGATTAGTTGAATATCAAACGTCTGGAACAAGTTTCAACTGAATTAATCGTTTCTGAAAACCCAATCTGAAATTTAGTATAGTAAGTAGGTGTTTCAATGTTTCATGAAAACGCTTAATCGCTTTAAAAATGGTTTCATTCGTTTTTCTGCATCAAGAAACCTATAAAACGAGTACCTACAAGCATGAACGGCATGAATTCAACCTCATAAGCGGGTTTCCTCCCTATGGAGGGAGGGAGGAACCGCACTAAAAAGATGTAAATCGATCAAACAACAAACTAATTGAAAAAACTAAAAATATAATGATGAAAATATTTGTACAAATGTTTAGAAAAGTAAATTAATAATTTAAATTAAATTAAAGTATGTTTATGTACAAAATCAGCTTATTCCTGAGGTTTTTGAGTTGACCGTACACTATTGATGCCTAGACCTGCTAGGTGATTTCAGGTTTAATCCTGACTAAATAGTCTGCTTCTCCAAGCCTCTTCCAGTCTTACCTTTCTTCAGCCACTCTCTGCCATGTTGCTCCACCACATATAGTCCTCATCTCTCCATCCCAGGGAGTAGATGGTCTTCCTCTCTTCCTCTTGTGGTTCCGGGGGATCTAGTTTATTACATCCTTCAGCCACTCTCTGCCATGCTGCTCCACCACATATAGTCCTCATCTCTCCATCCCAGGGAGTAGATGGTCTTCCTCTCTTCCTCTTGTGGTTCCGGGGGATCTAGTTTATTACATCCTTCAGCCACTCTCTGCCATGCTGCTCCACCACATATAGTCCTCATCTCTCCATCCCAGGGAGTAGATGGTCTTCCTCTCTTCCTCTTGTGGTTCCGGGGGTTCTAGTTTATTACATCCTTCAGCCACTCTCTGCCATGCTGCTCCACCACATATAGTCCTCATCTCTCCATCCCAGGGAGTAGATGGTCTTCCTCTCTTCCTCTTGTGGTTCCGGGGGTTCTAGTTTATTACATCCTTCAGCCACTCTCTGCCATGCTGCTCCACCACATATAGTCCTCATCTCTCCATCCCAGGGAGTAGATGGTCTTCCTCTCTTCCTCTTGTGGTTACGGGGGTTCTAGTTTATAACATCCTTCAGCCACTCTCTGCCATGCTGCTCCACCACATATAGTCCTCATCTCTCCATCCCAGGGAGTAGGTGGTCTTCCTCTCTTCCTCTTGTGGTTCCGGGGGTTCTAGTTTATTACATCCTTGGACCATTTATCATTATTATCCCTTACTAAATGTCTGGTCAATGTCCATTTTTTCTTGTGGATAATCCATGTAGTGTATGGGGATGTTGTTTTTTCTCTTATACACTTTTTGGTTTTCTTGTCCCTCCTTATGATCTGCAAAATGTAGCACTCCATTCCTCTCACTGCTGTTCTGAGTTTCCTAATGTTTCCTTGATTTAGTGGCCACGTTTCACAACCATATGTTAACGTTGGTAGTACAGTGCTGATCCAAGGTTTCTTCATCAACTCAGGCACCACTTTTGATCTGAAAAACTGCTTGTTACTTAAAGCAGTGCTTTCCAGACAGCCGAAAACCTCACATTTATCTCTATGTCATGGAATCTTCTTATATTATCCTGAATATCTTGAAAACGGTTGGAAAGTTTTGGTTGGAACATAATTCAAAGGGATACATTCTCTATAAAAAACGTTGGGTCTTTTTGCGAAGACCACATCCAGTTACTTTTGAAGTAGCAGTAGTGATTTTTAACAGTTACTCGTACTCGCTGATAAGCTTACTGATTAGCTTATAGGTTCTTTGCTGGTTATCTACTACTTCTTGACTCGTTATCTACGGTTATAATTCATATTAGATAATGGAAAGCAATATTAATTAATAAAAAGGTTAATATGATGAAATTCTCTCAACTATGAAATAAGGTATTAAGCATTAAAGTTGACTGTTTTGCAGGTTATGAAGGATAACAAACAACGTTATTTGTAAACAAACATATTTTATTCCTTTTCTCTCTCTCTCTCTTTTTTGGATATTTTACATTTATTAGGCATTACATGCTATGCGTTTCCGCTCGCTCAAAAGATATCTAAACCCTATTCAATCCAACCCGCAATTAATAGAATTATATTAATTGTAGGGACTCTCGTCTATCCAACTCGCTAAAATTAATAGGATTCCATTAATTTCTCCCAGTAAGAAACCAATCTCTTTTACTTTGTCAGGAATATCGCGAACTAATTGTAAAAGAGTCATTTTTCTCACTAACATAAGCAGAGCTTTTTCATAAACAAAAGCTAATTCACTGTTGAAGGTTACTTTACTCCCAGCAAGAACGAATGCAATTGGTCATCGGAATCCTCCAATAGGAAGGCAAAGGTTTTATGCGCATGCGCTAAATCACTGATACAATCACTACTGCTATTTCAAAAGTATGGTGGTCTTCGCAAAAAGACTCAAAACGTTTCTAAAGGAATTTTTGATGGGACGGTGTCAATCTGAGAAATTGTTAGTTTTGATCATTTCAACATTTCTTTTTTTCACCGTTTACCTAACGTTTTAATTGCATATAATAGCGCAAACGTAGAGAATGCGGGGAAGTCATTTCCGCTTAGGATATTGTCAGCTTCCTGTTTGTCGTGCCTTAAAATTCCTTCTCGGAGATTCGATTCCTTTAACCTTCCAGTAGTGGCGCCCCTATTTGTGACGTCTATAGTGGCGCTACACCTCACAGGTGCAAACCCTATTTCGCGCGGAAAAATGTGCCTCAGCAACGTGATTACATTGATATTTGAGAGAAATTGTAGAAAAGTGCAGACTTGATAACAAAACAACACTTTTGTTTTTGCGGGGGATATAAGAAACCATGGTTTTCGATGAAATAAAATCATGACATGTCCGATATGAAATAAAATATTTAGTTGAATAATCAATCTATGTATAGCAGTTTTTACGTCTAAACCCGGCCATACTTAATAAAACTCTGCTGTTATTGGTATAAGTGCCAAATTTCTGATTCTTTAAAAAAAAAAGGATCATGTTTCATGTCCATGGATTAACGCTTTTTTTCAGTTTAGTCATCGCTAAAGCACATTTATGCTAATAACAACGTTCTGTGATTCTATGTTGCTAAAATGTATATAGGAGGCCATCTTAAATCTTATCCTACAGGATATTCATGTAAAAAAGGGTAGGAAATCACAGGAATAGTGGTGCTGTACCTAGCAGTTGAAGACCAATTTTTACTTCTCTCATTTATTCTACGATCGGTGAGGACCTAGATGTTTTCTGCCCTTAAACACCCAATCCATCCATCCATCTACGATCGAATAAACTCAACCACAAGCTCATAGATGATAGCATAGTAAGATAGAGAACGAAACGTGTAAATATTTCATATCTGTAAAACTTACGTGAGTTGTGGCGCTGCACCTGAGAGGTGACGAGGGCAGCCACTGACAATGAGGAGCTCACAAAAAGGCGTCAATGCGACTGGCCTTTGGAAGAACAGAAATCCGGAAGATACTAAAGCGGAGAGCCCGCCAAAACACGGCTGCCAACCGTGATCCAAAAAGTAAAAAAAGTATGCACCTCACAGGTGCGCGCCACTAACAGAGGGTTAACAATGGCACTATGGATAAGAACGGAACCGCCCTAAGATGGTGCAGTTCCTCAGAGTTCGACTTTTTATAGTAATTCAGCTTTTTTATGAAATGTGTCAGTGCCATTAATATAAAAATTCCTTTTATATTTTGTAGAGAAGAGAAATTCGCAGTTACATTAAAATATATTTTCTTTTCATTTCAGATATATGCATACATCAATTTAGCAAATAAAATATGTTATCCGATGTGGTATTCTTTAATTAATTATTAAAATATTATATATGTATAATGATTTTCAGCTATATACATGATTAAAAACTTATAAATCACATTTCTTTGGAGGCCCGGTAGCCGTGAGCACTTAACACTCTCTTCCAAGGGTCGTGAGTTCGATTCCCACTAGGGATGATGGCTTTTCTTTCAAAAAAAGGAAAGGCATCAGCCCTATCCTGGTTATAAAAGTCCGTCACGCAGGAGCTGCATAACTAAGCACTTTCCTCAGAATTTGGGTAGTGTAGACTGCTTTCCTGAACAATTTGCTTAAAATATCCTACATAAATAAAATAAAAACGTGATTAGTTCTCTTTTAAATTTGTAATGAGTAACTGATCAATTATTAATTTGCTTCCAGAGTTATGTTTACACATGGTACCTATTACACTACGTAATAAACACAAAAAACCTCATATTATCGTACTTTGATCTAACGCAGGAACAGGATACAGTCACTCTAGTGGTAGAAAGCGCTCCTTGCGGCGGCTTTGTGAACCTACGTCTGGCGGGCGTTTCTATTGAAATATATTACAAATTAAACCCCCGCTTTCCGATTGACCGATTCAGCTCATTTCTACAACACTTCTTTCTCATGAGTTACCTACGACGTATACCGCGTTTCGTTACAATACAGCAGAAATTACGACCGGTATGAGTATATTAGGAATTTGGGACCGGAGTAAACCCCCCCCCCCCTTCTAATGAACCGATTTAGTTTATTTTTACAACACATATTTACCTGTAGATTACCACTACGAATACCGAGTTTCGTCGAAATATACCAAAAATCACGGCTGGTAGTGGCGAATTGGTATTGTGGGTCCGGAGCAAACCCCCCCTCCTAATGAACCGATTTAGTTTATTTTTACAACACATATTTACCTGTGTATTACCACTACGAATACCGAGTTTCGTCGAAATATACCAAAAATCACGGCTGGTAGTAGCGAATTGGTATTGTGGGTCCGGAGTAAACCCCCCCTTCTAATGAACCGATTTAGTTCATTTTTATATCTCTCTTTTCTCTCTATATTACCACAACGAATACCAAGTTTCGTTGAAATATATCTAATATTGCGGCTGACATAGTCAAATTAGTGTTTTGGGTCCGGGGTAAACCCCCCCTTCCGGTGGACCGACTTTGGTGGTTAACGAACTCGTTCAATCGTTTGCTAATTGAATGCTATATGCCAAGTTTCGTGACGAAAAAACAAAAACTCTGGCCGCTATCGTGTTAACAGACACACACACACACATATATATATATATATATATATATATATATATATATATATATATATATATATATATATAAATTTTAACAGGGGTCATTTTCGGTGTCTACTATGTAGGATCGATAAAGATTTGAAGAAATTTTTCAAAAATTCCGTCATGAGTCCGACCTCAATAGCTACTTTCCTTCGGAGGAAAGTGCTAAAAGGGTGGTAACCTATAGGTAACCCGCCCTAAAGTTCTGTGTCAATAATAAATGGACGTTAAAATTTAAATAAATCACATTTCTATGCTTTGTTCATTATTTTGCTTTTTATTTTAGTTGGAAGAGGGAAAACTCAATAAGGTATCCTATCCATAATATAATATACGAAGACAGGTATAGTTGGGATTCGGCTAGGAGAAAAACGTCAGACTTTCAAAAAGAAATCTGTATTTTGGACGTTTCGACTGCAACAATGGCAGCCTTCTTCAGCTAAAAAATATATACAACTTATAATTAAAGAAAATGTACAAGTAGTAAGTAAAAGACAGGAAGAAATGAGCGGAGTATATATATCAATACAATAAATTTTAACCAATCTTATTTTTAAAAACAATGAAAATACGGTAGTTGGAAAAGTTATTTTTTTAAAAAATAAGATTGGTTAAAATTTATTGTATTGATATATATACTCCGCTCATTTCTTCCTGTCTTTTACTTACTACTTGTACATTTTCTTTACTTATAAGTTGTATATATTTTTTAGCTGAAGAAGGCTGCCATTGTTGCAGTCGAAACGTCCAAAATACAGATTTCTTTTTGAAAGTCTGACGTTTTTCTCCTAGCCGAATCCCAACTATACCTGTCTTCGTATCTCTACAGCGGCTAACTATCTCCATCTACACTATAATATAATATAGTTGATAAAAATACTCCAGTGTTGTTTACTTGTAGTCTCTAGCAATGAAAGTACAATAACATGAACATTTAGAGGCTCGGAAAATTTACCAGAACATTTTTGGAAAATTTTCCGATTCAAAGTTTTCCGGAAAACCCACATCACTAGCTACAGAACTCCCCAAACCGGCCGAACGAAGCGCATGCTGAACGCCGGTGTGCTACATGCTACACCCGGTTATATAAGGTGATGTTGCTGTAGCAACCCAAGGTGGGGATGCTATCTTTCAAGGTCACGACCTATCGAGGTCAGGATCGTTCAAGGTCAGGACCTATCACAGTCTATATAAGAATTAGATTTTATTTCTTTTTCAGATTCAGGATTAGTCCGGCTTTCAGTGTATTGCTATTACTCTGTAACTAAACACGCTTCTCCTAGCCCAGCATTTATCTCGTTATTATGGTAAGTACAAACCAATTCATACTTAGTGATTGTGTGTTTAAAATATTTAGGGCAGCAAAACCACATGGTAGTCAGTGCCCTACGATGTAAAAACCATAAAAATACATCCCATAATCCTAGGTTTGGGTGTTTTTTTTTTTGTTTTTTTATTTGCGATATTAATTAAATCGATTCCATCTTCTTTCCTTTTATTTTTTTTAATTTAATTTTTTTTAAACGGCGCATCGACAAATTTGGGCCATTAGCGCCGACATCCAGGGTCCATCGTGGAATTTTCTCAACGAGCCTTGAGACGAGAAAATTCCTGCCATCGCACAGTGTAACGTCCAGTGGACAAAAACCTAAAGGTACTTACGTATTAGCGTCAAAGCAGGTTAAAGAGGCGGTTCTCGTTCAGAGATCTGAATCATGGATAACGCATTTCTATTGGTCAATCACTATCAGAGATATCATCTATCGTGTTTATAGTAGCCATCTTGTTCCCTTTGTCTTTTTAACGCAATTCATTTGTGCTTTATTTACCCACGCAATTGCTGTTGTTTTTTTTTGTTACGCGATTTCAGTTTCTGTGCGAGATAGCGACATCAGAATAGCTAGGATGAAAGCTACTTTTTCGAAGCGATGCAAAATTGTGTATCAGTCCATTATCCAGCGAAAAACCATCCTTGATCTATATTATCAACGAGTTGGATTGACTAGAGTTTAGATATAATCTTGAGCGAGCGTAGTGAGCGGAAACGCATAGCAATTATGCTATTAATATAAGTGCTACGCGTTTTCGTTAGCTAAAGATTATATCTTAACCTAAATCGTTGATAATCCCGTCGCCATATTGGCGAAATCTGATTTGACTCCTTGATCCAGATCTCTGACACGGTGTAGATCCAGTTCTCTGAAACCCGGCTCTTTAACCTGCTTTGACGCTGATACGTAAGTACCAACCTAAATTTTTGTTTTCTTATATTTAATTTTTAATCCTTTAGCTAAGTTTAGAAACTATTCAAGGATCTAAAATCGTATAAAACTAATAAATATCAACAAACACATTAACAGTATTATAAACAAGGGAAAGTCTTTAAAACCTGTTTCATACCAACAATCAGTTTGAGCCTCTGCCGTTGAAGATAGGATAGTGTTGTTTTCGGGTGATCCGATGGAAATTACTTCAAAACTATTCCTTTTAGCACTTTCCTCCGAAGGAAAGTAGCTATTGAGGTTGGACTCATGACTACTCGTCACTAATTTGACTATGTCAGCCGTAATATTTGTTATATTTCAACGAAACTTGGTATTCATAGTGGTAATATAGAGAGAAAAGTGAGATATAAAAATGGACTAAATCCGTTCATTAGAAGGGGGGGGGGGGTTACTCCGGACCCACAATACCAATTCGCCACTACCAGCCTTGATTTTTGGTATATTTCGACGGAACTCGGTATTCGTAGTGGTAATCCACAGGTAAATAACTGTTGTAAAAATAAACTAAATCGGTTCATTAGGAGGGGGGGGGGGGTTTACTCCGGACCCACAATACCAATTCGCCACTACCAGCCGTGGTTTTTGGTATATTTCGACGAAACTCGGTATTCGTAGTGGTAATCTACAGGTAAATATGTGTTGTAAAAATAAACTAAATCGGTTCATTAGAAGGGGGGGTTTACTCCTGACCCAAATTCTTAATATACTCATACCGGTCGTAATTTCTGCTGTATTGTAACGAAACGCGGTATACGTCGTGGGTAACTCATGAGAAAGAAGTGTTGTAAAAATGAGCTGAATCGGTCAATCGGAAAGCGGGGGTTTAATTTGTAATATATTTCAATAGACAAGCCCGTCAGACGTAGGTTCACAAAGCCGCCGCAAGGAGCGCTTTCTACCACTAGAGTGACTGTATCCTGTTCCTGCGTTAGATCAAAATACGATAATATGAGGTTTTTTGTATTTATTACGTAGTGTAATAGGTACCATGTGTAAACATAACTCTGGAAGCAAATTATTGATTGATCAGTTACTCATTACAAATTGAAAAGAGAACTATTCATGTTTTTATTTTATTTATGTAGGATATTTTAAGCAAATTGTTCTGGAAAGCAGTCTGCACTACCCAAATTCTGAGGAAAGTGCTTAGTTATGCAGCTCCTGCGTGACGGACTTTTTTATCTGATATAATTGATTATGGGTAATTACTCCCTTATTATTTATCCTGAATTATTCTTCATTGATCTTCGACATTATTCTTAAGAACAAAACTTTGATAGACCATAGCAAAAAAACTTCATCTGAACACATCTCAAGTTTTTTAGAGCTTAAAGTTTACCTCAAATATAATGTACTGGGGGCAATTTAGTTTGCCGAAACTTGCCGATTCCAAAGATTTTTATTTTTATTTCCATCATCATTTCTTCTTCCAAATTTGAAAAAAATGTGGATAAATCCAAGAAAACGGTATTAATCCTTGGGCAAATGATTCAATTTAATCTGCAGGATGCTCCTAAAGAGATATTAAAAAGACTGCCAGTTTAGTTATATATTATATGTACAACATTACATTCTCAAGAATCCAAAAACGGTTCAGACTCGGCAGTAAGAAATTATTTAATAATTTTATAGAAAATGGTAATATATTATTATTCTATGGCAATATTACTATAAGTATAATTTACTACTATAACATAACTACATTATATGTTACAGTTATAATATATTTTATAATATTGTTATTAATAATATTATTACCTGCTATATTATTTCTATTAATATTACAATTAATATTATTATAGCCGTATAGTATGTATTATTATACTATTGTTACCTTGTTTCGTGTTGATTTAAATTGATAAAAATGTTTATATGAAAATAACTAGTGGTTAATGATTTTTGTCCACAATCCTCACTACTTTGTTACGCTGTGCGTCGGTGGGAATCGAACCCACCATCTCCCGCTTATGAATCTAAGGCGCTAGCCGTTAGACCACGGGAGACACCTTAATTTAAAAATGTCTCTTTTTTTTTTATTTTATTAAGTTTTTTTTAAAATGAATTAACTCTTTTTGTCTTTTTTTATACTTTATTAATTAATTCTTTTCCATCTTCTTTCCTTTTCTTTTTTTTTAAACTTCTGGAGAAAAATGGGACGATGTCAATCCAAGAAATAAGTGCTTCCAACTACAATATTGTTAGTTTTGATCTTTTCAACGGGGTTTTTGTCACTGTTTACCTAACGTTTTGATTGATTATTGTTTTTTTTTTAATTGCATGTAATATTTTTTATTTAAATTTTAACGTCCATTTATTATTAACTTCGAATTTTAGGACGGGTTATCTATAGGTTACCACCCTTTTCTAGCCAGGATAGGGGTGATGCCTTTTCTATTTGCATGTAATGCTTAATGTTTAATTAAACAGTGGAGGTGTGTTGACTTGTTTTTGCATCCTGTTTACTATGATGAACCTTCACCAGCCAACCAACCACATTTGTAGAATTAGAAATGTATTGGTAAGAGAGTTTTTCATGGCGAACGTTGAGACGTTGGGGGGGGGGGGGGGAGTTATTTCCGCTTAGAATACTATCAGTTTCCTGTTGTGGCGCCTTAAATATTCCTTCCCTTTGGGATGTCATTTTATTCCTTTACTAATGGCACTAAGGATATGAACGGAACCACCCTAAGATGACGCAGTTCCTGCAAGTCGGAATTTTAATCTTATTCATTTTTTTAAAATGAATTAACTCTTTTTGCCTTTCTTCCTTTCCTCTTTTTTATACTTTATTAATTAATTCTTTTCCATCTTCTTTCCTTCTCTTTTTTTTTTTTTTTTTTTCTAATTTAAATATATCTTTCTTTTTATTTTATTCATTTTTTAAAAATTAATTAACTCTTTTTCTCTTTCTTCTTTTTTCCTACTTTATGAATTAATTCTATCCAATATTCTTTCCTTTTATTTTTTAAATGTCTCTATTTTTATTTTATGTATTTATCCGGATTACGAAGACTTCCGGTATTAGTGTGGGCAAGTCCAGTAATTTTTTTTTTTTTTTTTTTTTTTTTTTTTTTTTTTTTTTTTTTTTACTAATGGCCATTATTTATTTTATTTTAACAAAGTTAAGTTATTAGAAACAATGACAGTTACAACATTAATGGCTTTGCTGATAAGAGGAAGGTGATGAAAAGTAGATTGGCGAGAGCGTGTCTCAGAATGCTCCTATCTGGTCCGTGTCTGAACCAATAAGCAATTGTGCGAGCCAGGCACTTTATTTGTGTTTTTTGTGATATTCCAGTAACTATTCTAATGGATGTGGTCTGTTGTGTTTACAGTCTCAAGAATTTCAACTTGACAACACAAGACGCCCCTTCAGTTCCGGGAACATCGGTTCAGGACCAGACTTCGTGTCTTCAAACGAAGAAACTTCGGACGGTGGTTTTTCTGAAGCGGATCTTGCTGAATCCAAGCCTGTGACTACTTTCCACATAATTGATGGTGAACATATTTCAAGCGTACGTGAGTTTCCTGACGACGACGTTTTTCGCGACGAAGGACCCTCTCCCACAGATGTTGGAGAATATTTTGACTGTTTTATCGATTCGTTTGTTTTCGGGCGAGAAGACGGGTGCGACGGATTCGCTCGTTTATGCAAGGAAACTGGGTACTATTTGCGAAGATACTTCCTCCACACAGTTTGGCACCCACGATCTAATCAAGAATATGCAGCGTTCCGTTCGGACGTTTTCGAGCAACTTCTTCGAGTCCCGAAACGATTCGACGGATTCTCCTACGCATTCGAACATAAGTCAGAAACAACCAACAACACGCATATTCATTTCGTCCACGACTGCGCTTTCTCCAATAGACAGTGTCGTTGCGCAGGTATTGAGGCAGTCACGCAAACGTATGGCCGAGTCGGTAGAGGCCACGGACGTCGATTCTGTCGTCGGGTCTTCCGACGGGGAACTGGTGATACCACAGACTGTTACCTCCAGGCACTCGAACATTATTCGTCGTTACCAGGACGAGAACGGCGTTTCTTCGAGTTCGGATGCCAACGCTGGTACCCATTTTGTGTGCCACAGAATAATTCTATGCAACAAAGAGAAAGAACTTCCAAAGCAGCAATGTTGGAAAGTGACGACACGCTACGCAGAATTTGTAATAAACCAAGTAACAAATTTTCCAGTTTACGAGAATATGCTTTGGCTCTTCCGGGACGCGGAAGAAATAACAGAAGAGGAGGAAAACTAAACTTCAAACCAACCACTCGGCACTTTTCAAGTGGTTTCAAAAAATCATAATAATACCGGACCACAACATTACGCCAACATATACGTGGCCGCAGAAACTTTCCTTTAGCTGTATTACGGAACGCCATATAATGTTCAAGGATGCTTTAAAAATACACAAAACTAACACAAGTTAACGCTTAAGGGCCTCCATGAGTTGCTAAATCACGCGGAACGTGTCCTTTATTACCCGTTAAGTAACGCCACGTATGACTTAGTTAATCGCCTTCTAGACGAACAAATGTTGACGACGTGAAAGCCGGAATTTTTACGCTTCCTGTACTCCCTTTTATGTTATACGTCCTGAAAGAATAACAGCCTATAGTCTAACAAGGTTTACCGTCTGTGGGGAGAACTCATTTCACAAATCTTGTTTCAAAACTTCAAAACAAGACTTCACAAAACGTAATATGCTAGATACTATTCGATGAACCTAAGGGTGCGTTTACATCTGTCACTTCTCGCAGGAAATATATCTCAGGCGTTGGATATAATAATTATGATAATTATCTATCCAACACCTGAGATATATTTCCTGGGAGAAGTGTCAGATGTAAACGCACCCTTATTGCTCGTGTTAGAAATATATATCTCAGACATAAATTGTTTGCAGTTTACGTTAGTTAAATTTCTGTCTGACATAAATTTCCTGCAATAACTATCAGATGTAAATGCACCCCAACTTCGGACCAGCTGCGTTGGAGAACTTCCAACTGCTATTTGCCGGTACACATATACATATACGAAAACATTAAATTCGAGGATAGGAACATTGTTAATAGGACACCTTTTATTGTTCTTTGTAATATTTACTTACTTCCTAATACTCTTGAATTCCGTTTACCTCTCTGCAGGTTTTATTGGACATCTCAAACGGACAATCTGTTTCAAGATTCAAGAAGGGTTACACAGACCCATGAAGGACTAGGCTGATGGAAACATGGCAAAATCTTAACTTCAACATCAGAGTTGTAATGGAACGTACTCAACCCACAAGACATGGACCTGCACGGTGAAATAGGAGACATGAAGGATGTATGGTTCAATAACTTTTTCGACGGTTAAATAAAAACATGTTTATTATTCACAATATATACATATGATATGTGTACATAGTACAATGATATATTTCTTTCTTTCACGCTTTTATGTACACCCTGAACCGAAAACAGTAGAGTAGTACATTGCAGTCTTACACTTATATTTTATAGCAAATGGAACATTCTTAGGAGAATTGATATTGTCATGAGTATAGTGCTGGTGGAGGTTGGTGGTAAGTGTTATACATGTTTTAATCTCTGCGTAGAGGGGTTCCAGAACCCCTAGAGAACGAAAATAACGGTGGTATAGATATATATTTGTCTGTTCGCAGTCTAGCACAGCGAGTAATGGTCCAATTTTGATGACATTTGGTACTTTTGTATTCGATAGATTGCCATAGTGTGTACGATATGATTGTCAGACAGCAAAAGAATACCCTTAATGGATTAATTTAAAAACATTTCAGGAAACCCTTGTAAGTGACAATTTTTAAATGGCCACCACTTGGTGACGAATAAAGGAGGACACGTGCCAGCTTTCTTATATTTTTAATGAGTTAGGACTGAAGGAAGGCATTTCAATTCACTTCAAGGCCTTTGAAGGCTGTGCTACAATGCACTTCAGTGGATGCTTCATCGTTCAGTTGATTCTTGACATTATTCTGCTATTTGTGGTGCTAGCCAGTATATTTGAGTAGCATGAGTGATCTGATTGCAGTTTATCGTGTTTGATTTCAGTGAATCTGAGTTAACTGAAGAACTATTTGTATATATGTATAAAGCAATTGATGACATAACTCAAGTTCACTAAATGGTGATTAACAACTGGCAAATTAACCCTTACACTGCTACAGACTGATATACCAGTCCGGTGGTTGCAGTGCTGGGAGTGCTACGGACTGATAAATCAGTCCGGAGGGAGCAGTTCCCCCGAGTGCTAAGGACTGATATATCAGTTCGGCTTCTTTTGCGCTTGGCTGCTACAAGCTATTGTATCAGTCCTTCTACTACTGCCGTCTGTAAGCTGTTTATAGAAGCTGAAGTGTCCTTCAAAGCCAATTGAGGGCTACACTTTTGTCTCTTCAGCTTCCAACTACTCAGCCTACCTGTACATATATCTGCCCCCTGCTTTTTTCATTGCCAAAAATTGTTGTTTCTCTTTACCTGGAATTTGTTTGTCACATATTGAATAAATGTGTCAGCGCAGTGGGTGACATGTTTCCTTACTTTTGACTAGGAGGTTTTTAATAAAAATGTTGGCATAGTTTATGTTCCAACTAATTAAAGCCAATAAAGAGTTTTGCCACAGTATAGTTACTGTAGATAAAAATACATCAAAATCCGGAATCAAAAACGCAGCCAAATTTGTTTATTTTCAAGGACTTTTACTTTCTTTCAATTACTCTAAACTCTTGAGTTGTTACATGGTATATTAGAATCTTATAAAAAAAGACTAAAGCAGTCCATTCACGTTCCCATTTGCAGTACGACTAGCGGCAAGACTTCCGAAGTTGGACCACAAGTTGGTTCGTGAATGGGCATGTTGGATTACTAGAAGTCTAGTTGCACGGGTCGGAACATTTAGAGGGACAACTCGAAGTACCAAAATCCGACTGGCGACGGAATTGGAGCATGAATGGGGGAGTTGGATCAAAGTCGTCCAACTTAGCTCCATTTACATACATTTTTCGGCTCGTACTTGACGTACACAGTCCTGAAAACAGACAAGGACTAAAGTTGGATCCCTAGTTGTACAGGAAGTCGGAAGGTGAATGGCCTGCTTAAGAAGGTAGGTCAATCATTTCATACAATTTCTATAGAATAATATAATTGTATTATTCAAATTTTAAATCAATATGGTACAAAAAATATATATATCCTATAAACATTTCTTTTTTTTTTTTTAATTTGAACAATACAATATGCCAATAATAGGAGTACATTTTTTAAAATACTAAAACATTTATATACTTAGATCAATTTTATTTCTCTTTACTAATCGTTGTCTTATGAAAGTAGAATACAATTGAATATGACACAAATAAAAGTTTTGTACAAAAATGGACAAAAATAATTCATAGATTTATACTTTTAAAATAAAATTGAATACAACAATTTTTGAATAATAAATAAATACACATTTTAAGCATCTAAAGATATCTATTTATTTTTTTTTTTAAATGACTAATTACAAAATGAAAGTACTTAAATACAATATTGGGAAGAAATCTAGTTCTGAACTATATCTGTACAGGAGTAATTAAAGCTAACCTAATGAGCAGCAGAAAATATAATATAGCACGTCTTGTATTGTAAATACTTTGATGCTTTAGTGGTCAGTTGGTATTCGCTCTGGAAAAAAATAAAACACAAATTAGATTACAGCACAAAAATGATATATATTAAAAAAAAATGGTTATAAGCAGAAAGCACAATTGTTCTTCCTTCAAAGCAAATAAAAAATACTCGCTAATAACAATTTATTGAAGAATGGCAAACGTAAAACAGCTTATGTCCCATTCATATTCTTTTAAAAAAAATCATTATATTTAAAAATGTATTTACTATTTATCTCCGATCTCTAGATCGAACTATTCTTCATAAAAATGAAGTTTTTATGATCTTGATAAGAATCAAGTCTGCTACAGATTTGAGTGTATTGGGCTCATAGGATTTTTCTATCTTTCTTATTATGAATAGTAACATTCAAATTACAGACTAGTCCCTTGCAACAAAACTTGTCATATAAAGGCCAACTAATGAGAGAATGAAAGCAATGGTTACTTCTTTATTTAGCTTTATTGATTAGTACTTATATCATAAAAAAATAATATTTTTTGTACTAAAAAATATAGACTATAAAAAAATTTTATTGGAGCAACTAATTATAAAATTCAACCTAAATATTTAGAGCTAAAAAGTAAACATAAATAAATAATAAAATAAAGTTTTCCTACAATTGGAAATTTTAAGGTAGGAAATTATATGAAAGTTTTCACACATGTAGAGAGGAGGGCGAGAATAACTTCGTAACTAGGGCCCGGTCAGTTAGAGAGATTGCCGTACTACAGGGTCGGCCAGCCTGCACTACCCACAGTAAGCAATAAGACTAGTAAGAGAATTTTATTTATACTTAAATATATTCTGAAGATACCAGCCTTAATTTTGTAGAATAGAAACTACGTAACATAGGAAATTAATAACTTACGCCTGTGCAAAGCCATATACTGCCGAATGAGCCTTGCTATCTCATGGGCTTGATCAGTCTGAAGTCTTGCTACTCGTTGTTGGAAAAGGTTCCCGACCTTCAATTCGACATACATTATACCACTTTCTGCTCTAACCTTTCGTGTTGATATCACCTCCGAATAAGGGACAGTAGACACGGTTTCCTGTTCAAAAAATAAATTTTCTTAGAGATAAAATAATTGTCGCACTAATTTCATTGGTAATCGGTTAGATTTATAGCTTACATGAGTCACAATATGTAAGAAATGAACGCCTGATCGATTTAAAGCCAGGATTTGTTGATCTCCGCTCCTTTTAACAGCAAAGAAACTCGAACCAAACAGTGGCCACTTACTCAAAATTTCTGTAAAAAATAAAAAACAAAGTATTAAAAATTGTAAAATACAATGTGTTTCTGATTGCTTTCTTGAGATAGCCACAGTCAAAATGTCCCAGTTTTTAAGAAATCTCTTATCTTTTCTTGGCAATATTAATATTAAAGGAAATAATATTCAGGTGGTTAGTAATCCCACCTCTATTTAACCCTTGGTTACTAGCCTCGGGTCAAATTGACGATTGATAGGCTTCATTATTGTCTATATATTATATTTATATGATAAATTTGATTATCCTAAGACTTCTGGAATGTGTTTTTATTGTATTTATATAATTATTCCTTATTTTTTTAGTTACGGGTCAATATGACCAGAGGTTAGTGTGAGTGGTATAAAGTAAGGTTAGTAACTAAGGGTTAAGGGGCAATACTGCCTTGTAACTTTTTTACCATTTTTTTATGGGCTAAAATTCTCCCTTAACTAATCAAAAATTATATCCAAGAGCATTTATGTGAAGAAAAGTTTTTTAAATGCGTAAAAAATACAATTTCCCGAGTGAAGTTCTGATACTGAGTGAACGTGATGCTGATTTGAAGATAATGTTTTGAGTGAGCTTCGATTGGTTCCTTTTAATTTTTAAGTTGTTTGTGGTCCTCCTTCAATACATTTCAAAATTAAAACACAGTTTTTTTTAAATCTTTATTACAAGAAAGTATGAAAAAAATTATCATTTCAGAACATTAAACTTTAAAGTCCGTTTTCTCAAAACTCTTCAATTTTTGCCCGATCAACTTTTTTTTGGAGAAAATAAATAATTTTTCACCATTTTCGAAAATATTAATATTTTTAAAAACTCCTATGTACTTTATTAGATTTAACCTTTTTATATATAAGGTAATATAATACCTTAGCATATAAAAATAATAATAAGTTAGATTTTTTCACTGATTAAGAAAAATTAAAATATTTTCCTTACCTAGAAGACTAGCTTTTGCATCGATGGATGTCATTGCTTGAACACCTGACGTCCATGCTCCACTCACCAACTGAACCCACTCGCCCGCCCTCATATCTCTATATCCTAATACAGTCTTTGGAAGAAGAAACTTCGTTTCTTTAGTTCCAGGAGGATGGGTCATATCGGCAGCTCTATGAAGAAGCGCTCCAATTTTGGCTATCTCAAACTGAGAGAAAAATAAACATTATTTCAAAATATTAGAAAATAAGGGTAAGTAATTTTACATGTTAAAGTACTTACAATTACTTCTTGAGGAATGTGTTCGTTAGGAGTAACGAGCAAGAGACCCTCCAGGTAGTCTGGTGCTATCTGATTAAATAGAACTTGGACATAAAGTTGATTCTCCAATCTCAATGGGAAGTGCCATACAGAACGACAAAATATCAGGTAGAACACCTGAAATTTCAGATAAAACTCATTAAAAAAAAAAAAAAAAAAAAAAAAGCACTTCAATCTAGCATAGAAATAAAGCTCTTACAATTTATTTATTTATGAGCTCTGTAACTTTGGACACACACAAAACACATCAAACCACTATGTAAGTTGTTGGTAAATAATAATAAAAAATATATAATCCAGAAGAAAAGGAAAAAATTCATTGTGAAACATATGAAAAATGAATAAGAAAAAAAAGCACAGCAGTCTTTGACAATAATTTTAATTTATAACTGTAAAAATAATTTAAGAATGGTTATTTATGTATCTGGCTTGAAATCTTAGATACTTAATACTCATGTAATTGTTTCATGAGTATCTGTAATTAATCAATTGGAAGCCTATATTTCATCAGTAAAGACAATTTAGCCAAGTATAGACAAAAAATTTTAGCATAAATATGCTTTAGCGGTGACTGAAATGGGAAAAAATGTTACAAAAAAGAGTCACAAAAAATTGTCCGCTGGTAAAAGATAAATCAATGAAAATTTGGAAAACACAAAATTTGACATATCTCTCAAATGAAAAACTTTTCCGATAATTTATTTCAGTTACTTTTTATTGCTTCCAGAATGGACAATGGATTCCACAGTTTGGGCAATAAAAAGTGAGTAATCCATAATTTCTTCAAATAAGGTATTTGAAAGTAACAAAACTCCATTTTCATTCAACCTATCCCCCAATAAACTTCCACTTCATTTGCAGAGATTTAATGATTACTAAATGTAGAGGTTTTCCTAAAAATAGTGAGTCTGTAGTCTGTTAGAGGGCTGAGGAAAAAAATCATGAGAAACCACTAATTCATCGAGAAAAACAGAAGTGTGTTATTGGACATCCAGAAGGTATCTTCTTTCGATGGGTTTCTTTAATGAAATTTTATCTATTTTATGATGGTATAATTAGAATTGAATTATCTTGAACAGTTTTTTGCATCCTTTGTTATATAATAAAAAATATGTCTTCCTTAAAAAAACAGAACAGAAAATTGGACATAACTGCTTTTCCCTTTTGGACTTTTCTTCAAATGCAATTTTTTGTTGGAAATTACGTCTAGAATCCCCTCCTGGAGTTTGGCTACTTAGACCTGAATCACCCTGTATATGTGAAATGCTTCAAACAGATACAAATTTCATTTTGATGAATGAGCTCCAAATATTATTTTATATTACTCTGCACTTTTTTTTTTTTTTTTTTTTCATAAAAGAAAAATATCTGGTGCAATAATTATAACTATCTTGGAGTAATAATTTTATAAAATGATACATGTACTGAGGCTAATTACCTGTTGTGCTTTCATTAGTTCAGTTGTGACATCGAGTATGTATTCCTCGCGAGCTAAGGGCATTGTGAATGTATCACCTTCGACGATACAATACAGAGAATATTCCATTACTTCTATAGGGTCCTCGACACCAATTAGCGTACACATCTCTTGCACAACATCTTGTACGACTGTTGTTGATTTTGTATGCACCACCTGTTGAGAAATAAATAATAGCGTTAAAAGTTTATTACATTGTTTGCTTTACCCTTATATGCCGAAGCTCCAATATATTGGTTTTGAGCGACTTTGGCCCAGACGACGAAGCGCCAATATATTTCTACTTCTCATATATGTATATATATATATATATATATATATATATATATATATATATATATATATATATATATAAAATGTAATGATATTTTACATTCACAAAAACATTTTTGAATTCAAATAGCCATTGATAGTTTGAAAAGCCCGCGCAAACCAAAAATCCTAACATACTAATAACATCGTATTATATACGATCTAAATTAATAATATTTCTGGACAATGCTGATGTACAATATATATAGATTAAATGTGCATTCATTCAATGATGAATTAATCATTTAGAATTACAAAAATATAATTATTATTTGAATTATAAACCAACAAAATGCGGAAGTTGGTGGGGGAAGACGCTAATTTCTCCCGCTAACAGCATTCAGTCTAGTCTAGCTGTGTCCATCGTGGAGTACATAGTCAGAGGCCAACCGAGTCCAGAATCGTATATATATATATATATATATATATATATATATATATATATATCCTCTGCATGAGAACTGACAGGGAAAACGTGTCACACGGAAGAAGAAACTATTGAAGTGCAGCATATTGGCGTTTTATTTGAAGACTATTAATTCAAAGGTAATATTTATGTTTTTGTAATTATAGTAATTTTTTTTTATTATTGTTTGATAGTGCATTGGTATTGGTGATTGTATTTCAGGATTCTTTAGAAATAAGTATTTTTTTTTTTTAATATTCACTCACTCGGAACTTTTTCTCCCTGAGGTTAATCATATAATATAATAAAATTGATTCAAATAATTAAATTCCTTTTATAAAAAATAATCATTACATTTATTGGCAACCCAATGTGGTGCATCCTTTTTATAAAGTAAATTATCTTAACAATATATTGTAATGATATATTACATTCACGAAAACCTTTATGAATTCAAATAGCCATTGAGAGCTTGAAAAGCCCGCGCAAACCACAAATCATAATTTCTGATAACATCGTATTATATACGATCTAAATTAATAATATTTCTGGAAAATGCTGATGTACAATATATATAGATTAAATGTGCATTCAGACAATGATGAATTAATCATTTAGAATTACAAAAATATAATTATTATTTGAATTATAAACCAACAAAATGCGTAAGTTGGTGGGGGAAGACGCTAATTTAAGTCTTAAGTCTAAGTCTAGCCGAGTAAGGAGTCTCAACAGTCTATGTCCATCCTCAATGGAGTAAGGAGTCTCACAGCGTACAGAGTATAAACCCTCTCGAGTGGTGTTTTTATATGTTTGAGCTTATTGACTGGCTTAAGCAATAAGACTGATGGTGAAGACGTGTGTCATGCTGAAGAAGCAATTATCTGAGAACTTATTGAAGTGCAGAATATTTGGAATTTTGTTTGAAGACTCTATTTATTCAAAAGTAAAAATTATATTTTGTGATTGTAATGATTTTTTTTTATTACTTGTTTGATAATACATTTGTATTGGTAATTGTATTTCAGTATTGTTTGGAAATACGTAATTGTTTAATATTCATTCACTCGGAACTTTTTATCCCTGAGATTAAGTTATCATTATAATATAATTATCCTAATAATTAATTTCTCCAACTATAAATTTTATATAAATAATTTATTTCCTTATATAAATAAAAATTATCATTACATTTAATGGCGACCCAATGTGGTGCATCCCTTACATATAAAAGTAACTTAACAATATATATATATATATCATGATGATTAGATAGTTAGCCGTCGAGGTGATAAGTAAAGATGGAATGGTTGGGATTCGGCTAAATAAACCTCAATATAATATATATATATATATATATATATATATATATATATATATACACACATACACACACACGGGGTGGTCCCGAAGGAAATCGCCATACTTGAGGGGTGTGTACACTAACTAAAGTGTAGTTGAATGCCACCAAGGAGAAATTTGTATTTTCATTATTTCCCTAGATATAGGCGTTTCCGTGTTTTTGGTCTAAACACTAGTTGTTGACCATTTTTATGCTATTTGTCGTTCACGCCATAGGGACAATTTAATTCTATGACATTTTCAAATTCTACATCAAATTTCCTATAAGATCTAATCTACCTTGTGCGAAAATGTCTCAAACAAAATTCACAGTAGCCACCCAAACAAATAACTTATCACGAAATAAAGAGTTTTTATTTTTATTGTTCCACTGTTAGGTAGATGGGTCTCGCAGAAAAGTAGCATTATTTCATTGCCATGGATAATTTGTTAGTACGTGTTGAAGGACAAAAAAGGTTTAATATGAAAGGATTAAAACAAAGCAATTTTTATAATTAGGATTGTGATACAACATTTTTTTTTTTTAAAACAAAACTTACTGTTTCACTCCCGCCCGGTAATCTGTACATCTGACGTTTTGAGTTTCTTCCAGCACTGACAGCTGTTACTTCCTCTACTGATGGCACATTTTTCCTTCCTCCATACTTCAATGTCTTCCTCAGGTTTTGCAAACACACACTGGCAGTACCTGGAAATTAGCGTGGAATTGGAATTTCTAATTATATTTAAACAGAAAATATTATATTAACAGCTAAGGGCACGTTTAGACTTTACACATGTTTTATAAAATATCTCAAAAATGTTTGAGAAATCGTGGAAAATGGTGTCACCCTTTGAAAGCCTGGTAAATTCCACACTGGAATGGAGGAGTGCTATGCTTGAAATTTTGGAAGTTTATATTTTGTTCCATTGAAGGCAAAACATTAAGAGTATTTATTCTAAGCTTTTCAAATCACACCTGGGATATAGATGAACAAGAAACATTTTCTGCAGGGCCTCCGAGATGAATTACGGGCTCCTGTTCAAATAACTTTCCGGGCCCCTTAACCCCCTCAATTAAATAAATGTTAAAATATTAATAAATAAATATTGATAAAAGGATGACCTGGTTTTATTTTCAGATTGAAAAGAATGATCACCAACTTTCATTTTAACTTTGAAGTGGAGGTTAGTGATTATTCTGATGAACTCCCACCATCCAGCCTCTGCACTCATCTCAAATGATGACTCTTTTACTTTCTTCTTTATTTTACACTTGATTCCTTGAAGAATTTTGCACAGATTGTAAATTTTATGAATAAACCTACTCGCACCGTATGTATTGAATTTACCGTCAAGCTGCTTAAAAGTACAGTGATTTTCTTTGCTTTGTGATAGAAATATTTTAAACCCCAGCTAGAGGTCTTCTAGCTTTTCTAAATAGTATAATTATCTTTTAAATTAATTTTTCTGAGTTATATCAGTATTCTTTTCAGCAGCCACTCTACGCTCTATGATTCTCTTTTTCATTGGATGTTGTGGTGCCATTTTATGTTTCAGACTTTATTTTACGAGAAATACTTATTATTTTTATTAATTTTAATACTTTTTTTATGCCAGAGTAAATAAAAATTAGCTGTAATAGAAGCTATCGATGGCACCTGCATTAGATCCAAGATTTTGGAGGCTATGAGGGAGAGACTGGTCATGCAAAGATGAACAAACATCTGTAGAGGTTGTAGCCAGGCCCATGTTATGCAGACACAACATGGGCATAGCTACAACCTAAGCTGAGCAGGATGTGTGGGATAGAGGAGGAAACATCTGTACATGTAATTTGTGATTGTACAGTACTCGCAAGAAGGCGCTTCATATACTTTGGCTGTGGGAAAATAATGGACCCAGGGAGAGATTCTGAGGTTATTCATCAGATCAGAGGGTTCGTCAAGGACACAGGGCTGCTATAAGTGACCCAGCAGGTTATCAGGGGCACAATAGATCTTTTAGGTCGAATTGCTTTCCCCTTAGGGGGCCCTGATTTTATCTATCTAAATAAAAATTACCGTGGTGAGCTCGTCTTTTGTCGTATGCAGCAGTTTCGAGGTATTTGATGAGGTATGGCTTGAGGGTATCAGAGCAAGTGAAGTATGCAGCAACTATACTGAGAAGCCTCCAGCCTCGTTGGCATGAATCCCGTTTGTTCGATGTAGTTTGTTTCATTAGCTGACAGTAGACTTCATCCCTTAGAGGCACATGTTTATGGCAGTGCTATAAACAAAAACCAGGATTATAATAGATTGCATTTAATAATATAACAATAAATTAATAATGCCAAAAATTTTAAAAATAAAATTTCCATTGCGTTGACTTGTAATAATAAAGTTAGTTAGGATTAAAAAGTCAAGGAATGGTTGGGATTCAGCAGATAAAACATCAGATGTTCAGAAAAATCTACATTTTGAACTTTTTGGCATACTCTTTGGCAGCCTTCTCCAGCTAAAAAATTAACATACACAATTACAAAAGAAAAGAATTAAAATAGTAAACAAAATTTTAAATCAGCAAAATAGGGTATAAAACATTAAAGCATATTAAAATCTTTATTTTATAGAAAAATTAACTCAACAGACCGGAGATTTGAGCCCAGGTCTTCCCGTTTTATGCTCAGTTGCCTTGCCAATTAAGCTACCAAGCTTCATAGGCAATTCATCTAATGAAGTTTGGGAAATTTAACTGTAAGGTTAAATTATCAGAAAATTCCAGCCTGGTAAGTTATTATGTTAAAAATTCGAAAATTAGGGAAATAAAATTGGTAGACCACTTTATTCCTTCATTTTGGCCATTAAAAGATTTCTTCTTCTTGGTCTTAAAATAACACATCTGTTCTCAATATGAGATCAAGTTAATCTTATAAAATTATTATTTCTTTAAAGTTAACAGTAATTTATAAAAAGCAGATATTTTTAGGCCAGTTTTTCTACAGATTACCATGGTTTTCCTTCCAGGATAGGGTGGCGTGTTTCTTGTTTTCATAAGATTCCACCACTCCTAGTGGAAATCAAACCCACAACCTTGGGCAGAAAGTGCTCAATATCTCAATTGAAAAAAAAAAACAAAAACAATTCTTTCGGTTGGCAACAGCCCCCAAAAGAATTTATCCCAGGAGACTGAGGAGAAAACAGCCATAATAATAATAAATTAAGAACTTACAGGAAAAAAACAATTAAAATAATACCATTACTTAAGATTTAAAATGTTCGTTGCCCAAAGTGATTCGTTTGAGTTTTGCACGATGAAAAAAATCGACTGACGGCAACTAATAAAAGCTTTTAAAAATCCTATTAATTTCAAAAAGAAGAGTGTCGCTCATATTTGGTGATGAGGCCTCTACAGAAGCACCCTTCCACCCATAATAGCTGGAGTGGCTATGAACATCTTAAGATATTTTCTAAAGATAATCTCACAAGGTATTGCCATTATATTTTCATACTAATGGAAATAATTCAATAAAAGTAATAAGATATTGTATAAATAAAATTTACCATAAGGATTGTGTATACACATTTGACTTCAGTTAAATCGGGTGTAGTTGGAAGATCGCCCATATATCTCATTGCACATTCGAAGCATTCAACAGCGAGTTGGTTCAACTCTGGGCTCAATTTTAGAAGTGATTCTGTTAAGGGAGTACCTGTATACTTTACTAAATCAACCTGAAAAATAACAACACATTTTTAAATTCTAACAGAATTTTTAATTATTAGTAAAAAGAAAAATCAGTTTAAAGATGTGTTGCTTGAGTATTATTATTTCATCGAACACTCGGAATAATGAATAACCCTAATGTGAATGAGGTGATTCATAAATTGTATTGGAGTTGATACGTCTCTTAATTTCAATAAATCTTTTAAGGTATATGTTTTAATTTTTTTAAAAAATTAGAAACACAAAAAATCATTACAATTATCACAGAAAATATTTAGGGATTAAATCAAACACCACAGACATGCAAATTCAATTTGTTTATCAATTTTGTGTTCATGCTTGGTATGAGAAACTCATCAAGGGAGAACCTCAGAGGGGGTTAAAGCCAGGGTATTGTTGGCAAGCAGTAACGAGATGATGATGGAAGCTATTCCTCAGCTTTTCAGGCGGAAGTCACAGAAATGAGAACATGTGGGTAGATGCTGCTTCTATGCAGCACTTACCTTGCTGCTATACACATATACTTAGACAGCCAAGCTGCTATTGTGTCCCTCAAAGGGGCTCATATTAGATCTAGAGTGGTCGAGGCCTTTGTGTGCGCTAGACACGATCTTCGAACACAATCGTGTTAAAATCCACTTGGTACCTTGGTTATTCTTTAACTGAAAAAATTAAAGATCAGAAGCTTCTATCTGATCTAAGTTGAGGACTTAAGGCTGTTATAAATAAACCAGTGATTCAGCATCGGTAGAGCTACACTTTTCATTCAGAGTCCCTTAACATCTATCTACAACGAATAACATTTAACATAGAACTTTGATTCTGATTTTAAATTCTGCTTCACCTGTAAAACTTCTTTTAATTATAATAACTTACTTGCTCTTTCCAGGTCCAATCTCCTTTCTTGTGGCCTTGGACGACTTTCAACGATCCAGTAATGTTACCATCAGGTGCCTTGAGCATTTCAAACTTTTCTGGGCTTTTCCTGAAGTGATGCATGGCAAATTGAAGAAGAGAATGTTTACCATCATCGGCAACCTGAAAAAAAGGAATTTTGTATAAAAAATTATGTAATAAACCATAGCAAATAAATTATGAGATCAAATTTTTTTCAAACTTCTTCAAAATCATCTACTTTTTTCTTAAGGGGTTAAACAAAATTGAGATTTTCTAAGATTGATTTTTTTTTTTTTTTGCTAGATCAATTGCTTATGATTTTAAGAACATTTATCCATTTCATTCTTGAAACTCATGTACAAGTGTCTCATCGTTTCACCATTTTTTTTTTTTTTTTTTTTTTTACGGTGCACTAACAACTGGACCATTAGCCCCGACATTCCCCCTCTCCCGCTTATGAATCCAAGGGGTTAGCCACTAGACCACAGGGAGACCCCTTCAACAGATTCTGTTAACATGTACAAAACATATTCTCTATAATGTTAACACATAGAGGACAGAACACATTCTGGGAACGTGTTACCCACTGGGGCAGGCCATATCGGCTTATTTAACCAATTTCCAGTCCGTGCTCAATGTGTTATCTAAACTGTGTTTTAGGACAATTTTTTTCTTTCAGAAATGTTTGGGAAAAAACTTCTAATTTTCTTACAGGTTTTGAGCTTAAAAAATTTATAAATTATGAAAATTGAACCCAATAAAGAAAAGCCTAGGCCACATCTTCGGTAAAAATCCTTGGGGTATCTTGTAAACCAGGTTGAAAAATTAAGTTTTGAGACTGAAATGGTTATACTTTTAAAATATATTTAAGAGTGTAAATTTTATAGGTATATAAATAAATGTATAATTTTTACTATTAACGTATTACTTGCTGTTATTCTAAAAATATTATTTGCTATTAACATTATCTGTCAAGATGAAGATCGTTGGGGTTCAGTCATTAGAGTTGAATAAAAAAACGAATTATTTATTTTTGCCAATCCTGCTATTATTATTTTACTCAATTCAATAATCAATTCTGTTATTTTAAAGATGTTATTTACTATTAACAGAATCACTTGTTATTTTATATTTATTATGTAGCTTTATAAGTTATTAATACTTATTTTACATTTATTGTTCTAGTTAGTTTTGCTTTTACAGACCCGGTAAAAGCTTGAAAATAAAGCTGACACATTAGCAAAAATAAAAAAACATTTTTTTTTTTTTTTTTTAAGTATTATTAATCTATTTCAACCAAACCCCTATTCTCATCTTGGTAATGCCCACAGTCAATGGTCTCTTCTGAAATTAAAAATAAAACGAATGTTTTTTTCAGTAAATAAAGTTAACAAAAATTAAATACTTAACCAATATATGAATTTTTGTGATGTGTATTGTAAATCAATGTGCATATTTACACACCAAACCAGTTTATTATATGAGCAGAAAAAAATGTCTAGATCTTACTGAACTATCAGTGTTAAATCTTATCAAACTAAATTAATAATTTTTTTTTTCTTCAAGTTATTTTTTTGATTCTAAAATTTCCTTTATTTCAAATTTAAAAAAAGAGATTTAATTTATTGCTGATTAAAAGAAGCATTATAAAATGTCTCACCGTTGGTTGTTGATGATTCTGGCTTAGCGGAACCGAAGGAGCAATAAGCCTCATGTCTTGCTGCCAAACGCCTACTCCTAAAGCATGAGAGAAAAACATATTTAGATCTCCATCTAAATGGAGGCAAGAGAGTTATGTAAGTCATTGAAAAACAATATGTTTGTGAGAACAATTCAATGCCTTGATTAGTAATGAAAATGGCATTCACGTTTTTCACGGAAATAATAATTTTAGAGAATAAATTATACATGCAGTCATTTTTTTATAATTATTTAAAAGTTTATGGGAAGACGACTATAAGTTAATTTTCCTATTATTAACTTACAAAGTCTATTTACTGGCGTTAATGACCCTAACGGTTGACACGCCTTAAATTCAACCACAAAAAAAAAAAAAAAAAAAAAGCCTATTTACAACAGTTTTAAGTTAAATAAATTTCACAAACAGTGTGGGATAACATTTATATACAACTGAAATAACAACTAATTCAATTTGTACATCATTTTATTAAATCTTTCTCCCATTATAATCTTCAAGCCCCCAGTAAAAAGTATGGTCTAAACCATTTCATTTTTTGTAGGATTTATATTGAGTTTTATTTGTCGTTATTAGGAATAAAAGTAACATAATTTATGGAAAATATTTACTCGAAGATGGCACATAGTCCATACCAAGCCAAACTATCACATATGCAAATCGAATCAAACTAGAGTACGAACATATTCTATCCATTGACGAAGTATTTTTTACTTGTTATATCCCTTAAAAGTGTCTGGCATGTGTAAAATTGTCTTAATTTTACATTAAAGATAGTTGGCTTCTGAATATTGTTTTGCACTTTTCGCTATGCGCAGTACATGGTGAACCAAGGTATGTCCAGGAAACACATATTTACCTTATTATCTACCTAAGAGGTACATTAAAGCAAAATTGCAGGGTGCATTAAACACTTCATGAAAAGGGCGTTGCCAGCTCTCCGACTATTTTAGCAATAAAAAAAATTGAAAATTTTTGAGATATTCAAAAAACAAAATACACTATTCGATAGAGGAAGGGTAAGGGTTAATACATTAATTTTTCTAGATTTTTACAAAAATTCTGTCTTTTGTTATTATGAGAGAACCTCGAAAATGTGTCCGAACTCACCCCAAATGACGGAAATATATTGAAAAATGGTCTTATTCGATACTTTATTTAAGACAATTTACAACAAGCCGTATTGTCCACAATCTATGAGCAAAATCTCAAATCTTAAAAGTGAGTTTCTGCATATTTGATAGTTTGACATGGTAGGGACCATATGATAATAATTATAAAAACATTTAGATTATTCAAATTAAATTCTTAAGACAGAGCTAATTATAATTTTGGAAAAAAAAAAAAAAAATCAGAAGGTGGATTGGAAGAAAATGCTCTATCAACATGAACATTAGAACATTATTAGTTTTAGATAAAAAAATTAAAAAATAAATTTAAGATATAATACCTTTATGATCTAATGGCCTGGCTCGTTCTTCCTGCAAGAAAACAAACAAAATACAAAATTTAATTCCATGAACAGAAAATTTAGACAAGACAGCTAGATTTCAATTTAGATAAGAATGATATGAGTTCACGTAATTTTATACCATATGACTCGAATATATATTTATGATTGGCTGAAGATATGACAACATTAATATTATCTATTATTTTAAGAAAAGTAATTGTGAAATGATGAAATTCACCTTAAAGTAGTGCTTTGTTAAATGAAATAAAGAAATTAATGTTTTCACAATGTTAGTATAATTTCAACATAAGATAAGACACTATATGATAATTCATAATCTATATTATATAAAATATTAAATGACAGAATTTTATGTCTGTCCTTCAGAAGGACAGAAAAGTCCGAAACTTTGCAGTAAAAATTAAATATAAAAAATTTGGAATGTTCTATCCATCTTTTGAATTCTACCCATCATAATTTTTATTAAGTAATTTAAGTTTTTAACAAATCATTTAATATTTTTATTTATGGTCAGTTACGCGATAGAAGCGATTAACTCATTAGAACGGCAGAATCAAAGTCACTCAAAAACAAAGCTAACAAAAAGTATAAAAAAAATTCATATATAATAAAAATAAAATATTTCCTATAATATAAATAAATAAATATTTCCTGTGACATATAATTACACTTCGGCGCTAATAGCCAAATAGTTGATGCGCCGTTAAAAAAGGAAAAAAAATATACACTTTTGAGTAAATGTGGGTATATTTTAAATGAGTTAGAAGTATTTGAATGTACAGACTACCTTCTGTCAGTAACTCATGTGCGTCTTGAGGAATTGTTAAGTTGCTGCGTTATCTGCAGTCTGTCAGTAAATGTTTTACATTTAATGTCCTGTTGCATATCCTACAAGTTGGTCTTTCTTTTCAGTCCAGTAAGTATGAGTGGGTAAGTCGGGTGTGGCCAATCTAATGTCTGGATAAAATGTCGAGTGAATGATTCTGTTACACAGGCTTTGGTCGTGTTCTTAATTTATATTCACTCTTCTACCAATTTTCTTCCCATTCACATAGTGTATTGAATGGATTAACAATTTAAAAAAAATTGTTGGGGTAAATTAATTAAAATATAAGTAAATTGAGCTAAACTTACAATAATTTTAGCTTGATGTAACTCCCTATTGATGGTTGTATTTGCAGTACCCGCAGCTTCTCTCACGAAGGCATTGATTAATGCTTGTAATTGTTTAGCTCTTTGTGTATATAACGGAAACCTCTCTCCTGAACTGAGGACAATATGTAACGATCCTCCTCCTTTACTAAGGCCTGTATCAGCTATTTCATTTAGTCTGCAAAATAGAGTACAATTACTTTGTTAGAAATTTAATAACATTTCTAAATAAAAAAGTTTTTAAGTTAATTTTCAGATTGTATGGTTACTAATTGGATTAATATTTTATAACTCCATCATAAGGGGTAAGGGGCTTAAAATATTAGGTAATAATTATTAATTATGTTTATTTATTTACCTCATAGAGTCCTGCAACATAGGCACCTAACTTTTTCAATATCAACATTAAAAAGGAAAACATATAAATTTAAAAAGATAAGAAATTAAAAAAAGAAAAAGAAAAGAAAGTAAGGAGTAAACTAACTGTGCCAAAGACAAAAAAATAAAATAAACAAATTCAGGCACATAAATATGCTTTAGGTCCACCCGACAAACCTATGTAATGTACTCTATAACATACAGTGTTCTTTTTCGTACATGGGCACCGCACATGCATCAACACCAGCGGACACTTTTTTTCCAGTTTAGTCATCGCTAAAGCATATTTATGCTAAAAATAAATGAAATACAAATTATTATTATTATATTTATTTATCGCACCGCTGAAATACAAATTAATAAAGGAATAAATAAAGCATAGAGAGAACACATAAGTTATGCCAACAAAGATGAGGAATAACCCTTCACAGCTCCACAACATACTTTAATTTCACCATTACAACGTTTCGGACTATTCGTCCATCTTCAGGAGATCATGTCCTGTCAATAATTAAAATTACATTTACAACGTAATAAATTAAAACAAATGATTCCTAAAAGGAACCAAGTCAAAATACACTTGAAGAAAATTGTCAATTGTCTTCAAGAGTATTTTGGCTTGGTTCCTTTTAGGAATCATTTGTTTTAATTTATGACGTTGTAAATGTAATTTTAATTATTGACAGGACATGAGCTCCTGAAGATGGACGAATAGTCCGAAACGTTGTAATGGTGAAATTAAAGTATGTTGTGGAGCTGTGAAGGGTTATTCCTCATCTTTGTTGGTATTATTAATTAATAACCTTCATTTAGTCATCAACATAAGTTATGTTTATGTTTGAATAAACGTAGCTGTAATGAGCTGAATTATTGAATCCAATTAATTTTTAAACATAATTATTAGCAGGGCCTCTGAGAGGAATTATGGGCCCTGTCCAAATAAATTCACGGGCCCCTTAACCCTTTAATGCACAAAATGGTTGTTTTTATAAAACATTTTTTATTTTTATTTTAGGGCATTGAAAAACACCTGCCAATCTGTACTTATTTTATTGAAACAAATATGGTTCAAAGTAATAGGGTGGGATATATCCCTCTGATATAGCTTAATTTCTGAGCCCCTTCCCAACCAAGCACAGGCAGAGATTTAAGCGGGACATGTATGTCCCTCTATGCATTAAAGGGTTAACCCCCCCACCCACTAAAAATGCCAAAAACAATTAATGGAATTACTAAAACCTGTCATTTCTCTGAAAATAAAATTAAATACATCTGTTATTTAACGGAGTGGGAAATGGTAGGTATATAACTTCATTATTTCGAATTATAATGGAAGTAAAAAAATGACGCCAGGCCCCCAGAAAAGTGTTCTCCTTGCCCCCCCCCTTTTGGAGGCACTGATGATTAGTTACTTCTAAAATTGGGGTGTTATGAGGAACATCACAAGGACTAAATGGGCTTAAAAATTATTAAATTTTTATAGACTATCAGTAGACCGAAATTAATCAACATAAATAATTTTAACATTATTACATATTATAGCCTGTTCCGATAGACAGAAAAGTTCAATGCCGCATTGGCAAAATTTTAGAGGAAATATTCTCGATGTTTCTGCAATTTCAAGTAACAATAAAAACTGATCATATCTCGTTTAAGAATAGGGAAGGCTTTAAGGGATCAGGCAAGGGAAATAGTGTTTAATATTTATCAATACTTAGCCAAATATAAAGATGTTTTAAACCTCCAAGTGATTATTGTTTAAATTATTTCAGCCTTAGCTTTGGCTAAGTATTGATATACATTAAACACTATTTCCGTTGCCTGACATCTCAAAGCCTTCCATGTTGAATGAGATATAATCAGTTTTACAGGTAGCGTGTTGTTCATTGAAAAGGCAATGCAAATGACAGAATCGTTGGGAATATTTCCTTCAGAATTTCGTGCATGGAGGATTTGGACTTTTTATCTAACTGAAAGGGATATAGTGTGAGTATTAACAAAATTAATATTTGCAAACAAATCATTAATATGTGCTTTCTCATTTTGACAAAAATAAAATAATACATTTCTTAAGGAAAAAAAAAATATTAATATAGATTTCTTACTTGATACTATGTATGACTCTAAGGTAGTTCGAGTCAAGCCTAACTAGACGAAGTGCAGCATGACTGACAGCGACCATCTGAGCATCAGGAAATTGGTGACCACCCTGCAAAAACAGAATAATATTCATTAAATAAACATATGAATAAATAGTATAAGCTATATCTTATTTTTTGTATCAAACAGGGGGAAACAAATAATTATCGATCATAAAAGGCTTGGGGTAGACACTGTTTTAGCTTGAACATTCCAGTAAAGAGAAGCAGAGGACGAACCCCCCCCCCCCACTTAGCCCTGTGACTATTCCTATACTCAGCCTGCTAATAACATAGACTTTGGAGGTACCTATTAATAAATTAACTAAAGGCTGAGTGGGCCTAGGGATGATCTGGGACCACAAATCCAGCCCTCAAACGAAGACACTAGAAGATAAAATCTTTAGTACACTCAGGCTTTGAAGTCAGGTCCTCCAGCATATTAGTCGCGTGCTCTACCACTGAGCTAACCACGCTTCACACACACATACACATACACGCACACACTCATATATAAGCTTTAAGTTAGCTCGGTTTGAGATGTCATGCCCTATATGCGCCCCTAAAGATGAGACTGTGGAACATGTGTTCTTCGAATGCCCGAGATTTTGCATCGAAAAGGCCGAATTGGACAGGAAACTCGGTAAGCCGTTGAAACCCGAAAATCTGGTCATCCTCATCCTGGCTAATAGTGAAAACTGGGAGGCTGTGTCAGAATATGCTGCTCTCGTCGGTAAGAAACTCCGGACTGAAGAACGGGAGAGAAAAGGAAAAAAACATACACACACACACACACACACACACATATATACATATAATTATATGTAAAGCCGAAAGAGGAAGTTTAGCTACTTGGTTATATTTTTTAATTTATTTATGAGCTTCCGCAACAAAGTTGATTTGCCCTTCTTGGTTATAAAGGAATGTTGAACATTGAGACCTTTCATAGCATTAGCCTGCTCCATCTCCTGACCACACTCCACACATTCTCATGATATTGAGCCTTTACTACTTAATCATTAATACTTAATCATCATTCTGATAGTCTGTTTGATGTACAAACCTTCAGAAAGGAGTTCCTGAGTTTTATAAACACATATGCTTATCGGAGTATGCTGTTTGACAACTATGACCTACCCCCCTCAAAGTTAGTCTGCGTGAATCTAATCTGCCACACTAAGACCTTGAGCACAAATCAGTTTGACATGTCTGCATCTAACAAAAAAAACAAAAAAAAAAACATAAAAGTAAAAGTGAACTCACAGAGAGAGGGAAGAGCCTCGCAAAATACGTGAGCCAATGGCGCGCCATATCCACCACTGCTCGTTTAGCGTTTGCCTTGTGCTGTCCTGTCTGGTAGTTCGTCAGCGTCACACCATATCTCTCAAGCAACTGAAAAAAACATTAAAAATGTAGAGCTTAAAGTTATATTTTACTTATAATTTATGCATTGTTTAAGGAAATATTTAAACAAATCAAAATGTCTGTAGCTAAATGATTTATTACAAAGGAACTTTAAATATTTCAATTACACTATAAAAACTTGTGATTTTTCAAAGAACCACTCCAGGCACTCCTTATCTCCCTTTTTATTATTATTAACAATTAAATGATATTCTAACTTTGAATGATGTTAGTCAGTCCTGAAAGTGGCAGTGAAGGTTGAGAGTGGCAGTTACTGAACAGCCCGCCTGATTTTTCCTTTAACTAGAACATTTATAAAGGCTGGATGTGCCTAGGCTGTGTGGGCTCCATTTCCGACCCCCAACTACGACCCTAGATGAAAATAAAATCATTAGTCCTACAGAACACGAGTTGATTATTGTACTACTTGAGTCACACTCCCCCTCCACTCCAATGATGTTAATTTGATACTACTATAATTTTATTTTTCATGTTAAGGGGCAATATTATCTTGTAACTTTTTTTTTATGGTCTTAAATGCTTCATTAACTAATCAAAAATGATATCGAAAAGCGTTTATGTGGCGGAAAAGTTTTTAAATGTCTTTACACTCACTGCCCTCCTTCAATACATTTCAAAATTAAAAACCATTTTTTTAGCTTTATCAGAAAAGCTTATGAAAATTAAAAAGGAAAAAAAAATTAACTTTCTATAAATTAATCTTTAAAGTAGTTTTTCTCAAAACTACGTTTTTCAAATCGGGCGATACGCTAGCGCCTTCAATTTTCACCTGATCAGCTTAAAATTTTAACTGCAGCTTCCTAATGATATTTGCTAGCAAAGTACACTGGATTGTTTCGATTCATTGAATTATAATGATTTTATGGCTGATTTTCAACAGATTTTTTTTTTTTTTATAGAAAATAAAGAATTGATCACCATTTCCAAAAAAAAAAATTAATAATTTTAGTTCAGTATTCAAGATTAATAATTTCTGCCTGCAGACTATCGCCCGTGAAAAAAGAGGGTATCCATTCATCAGACACATGACCACCATTTTGTTTTTGAAGAATTAAAACTTATTTTTTGGTATACTTTAACATCCCATATAAACCTCATGACATTAAGAATTAAAAAATATTGATTTTTTTTTATATTCAGATTTTAAGAAAATTACTTTGATTTTGACTACACAAAGTAGTGTATTACTCCTTAAATAAGAAAAATCATATTCTTCTATAAATTAAATGTATTTTTTAATTTTAAATTCTTTCTGCTTCCAAATGTGCATTATACATATATAATATTGATTTTAGTGAATCAGGTATGTTTATCATATAGTTGTATAGTTCTGCAGATTGCCAGTGAGATGTCTCACACTGAAAGGCTTACAAAAACCTGAAACGAAGCTATCTAAATGAAACACATAACGAAAATTTTAGAATATCTTATTGCTTTCATTATTTATTTTAACTTCAAAGCCTATTTCATACTGGAAAATATCTGAGCAACAAGAATTTATTAAATAAATAAGCAAGAAGAAGCCACTTTTATTTTGTTTAAAAAAAAAAAAAAATTATAGTTAAGGTAACGTAATTTTCTCAAAGTATTTTAGATATTTTATACCTTGCAGTAATTTGGTTTATTACCCATGATAAAATAAATATAAATTTATGCATTTTGATAAATAATAATAAAACCTTGCAACTAATACAACCAAAACAAATGCATAAATATTTTAAATAACAACACTGACGTAACAATTGCCTATATCTCCTGTATGTTGCATATGCAAGTAGGGTCTTAAGAATTGCATTGTGAGTGAAGGTCCTAGAGCAATTACTTTGAAAGTAGGCGAAACAAGATATCTAATGGCTTGTCTTCAATTCCTCTTACATTACATAATCAGATTGATATGAAGAAAACTTTGTCTAACCACGGCTAGATAAAGTAAAAACAATTTAATAAAAATGATGACATAGTTTATCTCTCAGTTGTTTTCTTTTTTTTTTTTTTTAGCGCATCTGTTTCTAGGTTTTTATTGCCAGGGAATCTAAAAATTGCCAGCCTTTATAAACATCCATAGTGGAGCAGAGAGTTTTTCCTGCTAGCCCATCGCTGAAGAAAGTCAACCTCCCATAACATGTACTCAAAATGTATTTTCTCATTTTGGCTACCATGTCCAGCATAGTAGCCACTGGACCACCGGAAGACCTCTCAGACTAGCATTTATGAATTCTGTCGAGTATATAGTAAATTTGAACTCATTGTTTGTTATGGTGTAAAGCAAAATATATAGTCATAGATATTATAAAAAGATTATGAGCAATAATAGAAGATACACAATAATATATGAATACGATTTTGCACAAATGTAAATATTTACACAAATATGAGCATTGCATTGGGCAACATCAGTAAATTAATAGCTTTTCTTTAACTCTGAATTATATGAAAATATAACAATTTCGGCTTTGAACATGGACTGAGTCCAACCTGTCGGGAACATTACTTTAAAATGTTTTGCATAAAATACAAATTAAGGTTCTTATGCATTTTTATTTTATTATTTTTTTTTTTTTTCAGAAGTGTTAAAATGATTCCTCATGGGCGCCAAAATCCGATAGTGAAAAATTTGAGTATCAATAGTAGACAGTTTTCTGTACTTTTCTAAATTAAAAAAAAAAAAAAAATATATTAAAAACACCTTATTTAGATCATCACCTTAAACCAAAAATGTCTTCCTTTTTTTTATTTCACCTTCTTAAACATGATGTATTGGCCATTAGGCCATTTTTAAACGTCTAAAAGAAAAATAAAGTAAGTTTTAACATCCCATTAAACCCTCCTATTTCATCATTTATATTAATATAACCATCCTATGTCAATATTTATATACAGTTTAAAAATAACTTATAATACCTTAAAACCAGCAGCCTCTTTATTACACAGCCATGCCTGAAATAGAGTGTTTAAAAAGAGGCTGCTGGTTTTAGGGTAATATTAGTTTTTAAATTATATATAAAGATTGACATTGAGTAGTTATATTAATAAAAATGATGTAATAAGAGGGTTTAATGAGAAGTTAACATTACTTTATTTTTTATTATTTTTCTTCTATTTGTATGAAAATGGCCTAAAGGCCAAAACATTATGTTTAAGAAGATGAAATAAATAAATCTGTGGTTAGAGGTGATGATCTAAATAAGGCATTTTTAATTTAGCTTGACCTCAGAATTTTCTTTTGGAGAAAAGAAAGATATCATAAGAAAATTAATTATTTTAATTTAATTAATTAATCTAAAATAAATACTAGTAGTTGATTACAGCAAACATTTTTATATTTATTCAAATACTCTTACTAAGATAAAATTAAACTTACTTGGACCATGTCTGCTCTTTCTTCCTTGCTTATCCTTGGTGTTTGCTTGGTGAGGCAGTCTTTCACGACTTGGCAATAGATGAGGTGGAGCACAAGAGGGTTCGATACAGTCTCCTTCGGCGAGAACACCTGCAACACGGGGAGGGGCTCGTAAAAATATTCCGTGGATTTACTGTAGCAGTACTGGAGGATATGATCCATCTCAAGCATTGATGAGAGAAGAGAAGACTCCTCAATGAAAAACCAAACCCTCCTCGGAGGGCAGAGGGACATGCTTTCCCTTTCACAAATCAATGCAACAAGCATACAGGAAAGCTGTTAATCGGCGAGGGCAGCCACAGATAAAGGAGAGATTTACCACCTAATTTCACTCATTTATCTTCAAGTAAATACAACAGGATGCAAAATAATGTAAAATTACCTCATTTGGAAATCAATAAAATTATTTTTAAAGTTAATTTTCAGATTATGTGGTTACTAATTTAAATAATATTTGATAAGTCTATCTGTTTAAAGAATAACCAAAAATACACTCAATTTCACTTCAGATTGATATTTATTGTCATCATTAGTCATAGAGATATAATTTTAAATATATCATGTAAAATAATAAAGTACAATGAATTTTCAGAAAATGGATATTTGATGTACTCTCTCTTTCAGTCATCAACCACATCCCCCCCACACACACATACAATAAGTTAGTCATTTTTTATTTGACTTCCAAAATAATCACTAGAAATAATTTATAAGGCAAAAGAACGTTTGCTGGGCCAGCTAGTATAATAATAAGAACTTATGGTTTTGAAATCTTTTCAATGCATAGCTTCTCATTATTATAATTGTTTTATCTTTCATATTTAAATTAGATAAACTTCATTGGAAGCAAATGTCGAACGGGCTTCATTAGATTTGCTAAGATCAATGTAAGTAGTTCTTTTTTTTTTTTTATTTTTTTTTTTATTTTTTTTTTATTTTTTTTTTTTTACGGCGCATCGACAAATCTTGGCCATTAGTGCCTCAATGTAAGTAGTAAAAACAAAATATGACCCAGACCTAAAATACATGGTTGGTATTGTAATTTCAACAGTATAGTAAGAAAATACAATGATAATTTACCTCTTTCCTGACATTTAGCTTCCAGACAACTCTGTTGTAGGTGAAATAAGCTGCAGATGGAGGCTGGTGAAGTTTTGTACTTGTGTTAATCTCTGGAGGCGTCGGGAGAATTGGAAGGGGTTCGACAGGATCTCCGAGGAATTCACCGCTCTCCTCAACTAAAAATAAATATTATGAATTTTATCACTGAAATTTATATATTATTAAAATATATTAACAAAAGTGAGCATTTTTAGATTTTCCATATATTTTCTTAAATATCTCAAAAACAGTTGCCAACTCGTGATAAGTGGAAGGTGATCAGAAATTGTCTATTCAAAAAGGCCCTTATCCAAATGTTTGTAGGATGATCTCAACTGGAGAAAACAGATTAAAATTTCAACAATTTTCTATCCATGGCTTTTGGCACCTTTGTAATTCTATTTTTCTTTGGGTTTCAAACTTCTTTGGTTGAAAAGTAAAATAAGTTTATCAGTATAACCATTTAGCAAAAATAAAGAAAGAAGTGCTTTTAAATGTGTTTTTTGTTCTTCTGTTAAACCTAGGAAAAAAAGTGAGGGAATCTGCAACATTTCTGTGTAGTCTGCAAAAATCAGGTACACGCATTATTTGGCTCGTTGGAAGCACTTTACTGAAAAATATCTCGTTTTTCATTGATATTTCACCAGCTGTCTGATCCCATGGAGTCCACATTCACTTATTCAACAGCTTATGGAGCAGTTTATTAAATTGAACTAACAGCAAAATGAGTTTATGAATGAAACAAGCTATAACACATTCAAAACTATGCAGAAAAATAGGTAACTCACTAAAGATATTCGTTTTAGATTTTTCAGCCAGCTATGATATTTAAAAATACTTAAAAGAGCTAAACTTTTTATATAAATTTTATTGGTTAAGTGTATGCACACTACGCGATGTTGGTGTAACTAACCATCTAGTTTATATTTCGACCTTCATTTTAGCACATTTCAACACAAATTTATTTAGTTTATATCTGTTGATATATTTCAATTTGTAATATCAATAATATAAATTGATTTATTTTTGTGATTTAATGATATTTTGTTTGTAGTTTTTATTTAAAAGTTATGCAATCTAAACTTTAATGTTGTGTCAATAAATTAACTGCAGAAAGACAAACCTGTTTTTATTTTATTTTTTTTTTGTGAGAGATATATTTGAAATTTGAATAGAAGAACTGACAATGAGAATGTTTTCTAGTTCTAACATGAATGGAATTGCAATTCAAGGCCTGTTTTGAATTTCCCAATGCATCCTTCACTACTAGAAACAAAGGCCCTGATAACTTTAGAATAGATTTACTTTTTAGTAAGCAACTTTGTTAAAACAACATCTCAAGAAGATTATCCAAGAGTATATTTGCAATATTTTTTTTTTATTTGATTTGATTTTAAGAATTCACAACTGGATTATTTGCACTATTAAACCTGTAGGATGCAAGAATAATTAAAAATGTATTTATTTATTTAAATTTTAACATCCATTAAAATTAACTCAGAATTTTAGGACGGGTTATCTACAGTTCACCACCCTTTTCTAGCTAGGATAGGGCTGATGTCTTTTCTTTTTTCTCAAGAAAAGCTATCACCTCATGGTGGGAATCGAACCCACGACCCTTGACACGGAGTGTTAAGTGCTCACGCCTTAACACTCACGGCCACCGAGCCTCCATAAGGCACTTAGGGAAGGCATGGAGCGCCCTAGTATCATGAAACCAATAAATACATTGATTATTAAACTGAAGAATAACATATCGTATGACTGAAAAACACAACAAGCTTAATTAATAAACGTATGCCCCCTTTAAAAATAAACCCTTAAAATCTAAATGTACAGCTAAAAAAAAATAACGTACAAGTATACTAACATATGAATATAACTTATAAATATAATATATAAAATTTAAACAAAAAACAGCTTTAAAATCCAAAATAAAAACAGGTTAAATATAATAAAAAGAGAAAATTGTAGCTCTTTTTAAAAATGATTAGAATATATGAACATTTTTTGTTTTAAAACAAATACTGTATTCTGCTCTTTATATGTGTTCGTATTATGAAGAAATTGTAAGATAGTGTCTATGTGTGGGGCAACCATCCATCAGCAGGTCATATATGTGATGTGTTAGGTTCAAGCTGGCTGGTTTTCTGCGGTTAATAGAATTTTTTGTCTTGTATTGTTTACAGGCTTGTTTTCTAATTAATTGAAAGTGGGTTAGCAGTATATGTATAATTCAAAGTTTTATAAGGTCTACTTCATCTCTCTCGTAGAATTTTCAAAGAATTAATAAAAGCCTAGAGTATTAATAATGTACTGCTGTGACAGCATTTTGCGATATCTAGCAGTACGTTTTTAAGCATTAGACACTCTTGTATATGCTAGAATTCATAAAAATGTAGTTTGAAGTTTGAGCCTATTAAAAAGGGTTTTCCCTCGGCTGGGGTCCCTCTGAAGGACCTTATTTGTGTTTGACCAGTTTTTTTCACATAGAGATCATATTCTATAGGTAGCTTCGGAAACACTTTTTAAATAAATAAATAACGAGTTTGTATTATGAGAAATGAGAAGAGATGGACAGAGGAGGTACAGCTATTTAATCCCATTCCCTCGCATCAGCAAAGTTGAACAGTCCCCGCTCCACAGGCTTGTGAGCTCATGTGGTTCCCCGTCTTGTTGGTTAATATAGCTTTGTTAAAATAAACTTAAAAAAAAATAATGAATAAATGTACTTACTCTCGATTTGATCAGAATGCTGTGTGTTAACTTGATTGTTGAACATTTGTTGGTCGGTAAATAACTCCCGCCTGATCGGTTCAATTGGTGCTGGCGGGATGTGATTGCTGAAATAAAAATATTATAAGATAGTGAAAATATTAATAATTATGTAATTTCAACTTAGCAGAAGATCAAATAGTGAGAGAAGGAAGGGTAGTAACCAGAAGACAGCCTAGCGCCATAATGGCCTAGATGTCAATGCATGAAAAAAACAAAACAAAAAAACTTGTACTTCACGTCTTCCTACCAGGCCCTCACTTCAGTAATACTAATATTAATTTATTTAATATAATTTAATATAGTATCATTTTATTAATTTTTTATCATTTTTATTTGTTGATTCATTTTAATTCTATATATATCATAATATAATTTCCTTACATTCATCCCTTCTGTTTTGATACTCCCAACATAAGCATTATATAGAAAGTCTAACAATCAAATCAAAATAAGAACCATAACAGGCTCGAGGGTCCGGAGGGATAGATACTGTAGAGGTATCTGATTATTTACCATAAGGCACTCTAGGGAGATAGTGTGGTTAGTACTATGCTCTAGCCGTCTGATTTTCCCCTTTGCAGGTACCCATTAATAAATTAATTAAAGGCGGTCTGGGACCCCGAATCCAACTCACGAACGAAGACACCAGAATATAAATTCTTTGGCGTGCTCGAACCTTGAACTGAGGTCCTCCAGCATATTAGTCCAGTGCAGTGAGTCAAACAATACTACTTTTATTGAGTATGAGCCCACCACAAAAAAATGAATAAGAAAAAAAGAAAGCAAATATTGTGTTTGAGCGTTTTTTGAATTTTTTGTTTAGTGAATTTAATTTCATAAAAAAAATTCAATTTTTTTGATTTGAGCAATATAATTATAATTTCACTTGCAAATCCTTCCAACTCAATAAAGAAACCACAGCATCGGTTGAAGTTAGAGTTTATTTAAACGTTATTAAATTTGAGTTTATATAATTTTTACTCATTTATTAGAGTATTATTTTAATTGTAATACAATTAGTTTTTTTTTGTTGAAATTTTCACTTCATAATATTTTTATTTTATAATATGTTTAAATTATTATTAGATCATTAATCGTATCCTAACATAACATATATATTAATACATATAATCATGCATGTAATATGCCAAATAAGGCACTGTAACTCGTATTCAAATAAATACACTCTTCATAATTTTAAACAATGAAGATGAAAAAAATGTTATTTTTTTAACAAATGTATATTTTAATATAATATAATATAATATATATATATATATATATATATATAGAGAGAGAGAGAGAGTGAGAGAGAGAGAGAGAGAGAGAGTGAGAGAGAGAGAGAGAGAGAGTAGTTTACCTGTGGCCATGTGAGTAGAGACTGTTGGACCTAGATGGAGTGAGAGGGTGGGGTGCCACCGGTGGAGGTGGGGGTCGCCATCCGGACACCTTCTCCTGTAATTACAACACTATTTAGCTACAATTAAAACACAATCCTCTACCTGCACACCATAAAGCTCCACCAGTGCCTGGGGTCAAACCAACACCGGACTCGAGAACTCCATAACGCGGAGACGCAATTATGAAAAACATCCTCACCTGTGTTCGAACACTCGGCTGGGGACCGTCGGGTCTATCTTCTTTCACAGGTGCTCTACTGTCGACACTGTCTATACTTCCCCATCGGCCAGCTGAAAGCACAAAAATAATTTGATATCGTAAATTAATATACACACATAATAACAACAGAATATTATTTATTTGCTTGAATATAGATTGTTTCCTTTGAGATTATACAAGGTTATTTATTCATAAAAAAAATTAAATGGCCCATATTATTAATTATAATAAATTAATTTCTAAATTCAATTTCATAAGCAATTATTTAGTTGAAAATCTATATCTGTATCTTGATATTGGAATATTTTTTGACAGGGGAATGCAAAAATTTTCTGAATGAATATATAATAAAAATGGATAGTGGAGGTCTCATTTTAGTCTAAACAAAAAAAAAATTATAATAATAAAATGAATAAATCCATTAATAATCTTTAATAATTTATTTTATAATGGAGATTTTTTTTTCTGTTCATTTTTAGTTTCACTGTTCTATTTTCAAAATTTAATTATAAAGTATAAATTAAAATTGTAAAAATGAAATCAATTACATATTATGTTCTTTTGTCCTGAACATTGTGCATTTGTATAAAATGTTGTATAATATGAATTTTATATTTATTTTTTCATTTCTTATAGTATAATGACATTTTATCAAGATAATGAGAAAAATGAAAAGAAAATACATAAAAAGAACTATACATTTTTTTTAGTTGGGTGCATTTTTTTTTTAAATTAATTTGTTTTTAGGAGTATGCATTATACTCAAGTGGTTATGTATAGTGTATAATATGTTATTTACACATAATAAATAAAATGAAAACTACTAGAAAGGAAGTGAAAGAATATTTGATATAGAATTGAAATGTAACCCAAAGAGTCTGGGAGTTTAGAAAGTACGATTGCTATTCAACAGGAGGGAGGAGGCTGTCAAGGTTCATCTTAGTCATCTCAAGTCAATCTTTTTACAATCAATTATATATTTCATATTTTATTTTACAGACTTTTTTTTAAATTCATATTTTTTATTTCCCTCGCCTTTATTAATATTAAGGTATAGATAAATAATTGGGGACCTGTTTTCAAAAAGTGTCATGTCCTGTTCACCAAATGTAATGGAATACAACCCTTCTTAATATCTTTAGCTTATGTTCTTAATCTATGGTAAGCATAGGTTATTATTTGTGGAATAACGATATGGTAAGAATTGAAGTAAAAAGGATTGCTTATGGTATAAATTAATCAATAAATAAAGTATAAATGAGTTTGTTATTTCCCACTTTTGAGTAATATTATTTTTTTAATATGTTTTCTTGGGGGGCGAGGTTAGCTCAGTGGTAGAGCAATAGACTAATACGCAGGAGAAGTTCAAAACTCAGACATGCACTAAAGATTTTATATTCAAACGCCATCGTCCAAGGGTAGGATTTGGGTACCATATCATCCCTAGGCCCACCCAGCCTTTAATTAATTTATTAATGGCTACCTACCAAGGGGAAAATCAGGTGGCCAGGGCATAGTATTGACCACACTATCACCCTCGTGTGCCATATGATCAAGAATCAGATAGCTTCACAGTAACATTTTTTTTTCAAAATGGCAGAAGGTCATATATTTAAAACCAGGGGTCAAAAATAATCGTTAACTTTTATTTTTAAAAAATATTTATTAAACTTTTACTTTTATTTTCATTTTGAAAAAGTAAAAGTTATAAAATAATTTTTAAGGATTTAAACTTCTATTATAAAAGTTGTTTTAACTGTTATTTTTTAACTTAAAAAAAAAGTTTTAAAATAATTGTTATTAAAATACTTAAAAGAAAGAAGTTTAAAGAAATAAATTAAACCTACTAATGTTTATTTTTTGTTTTGTTTCAACAAATATATTTTAGTAAATAAACAAAAATAAATGTTTAAACAAAGAACATTTCACTTATTTTTATCTTATTCGACCCTAAAATTCTTGATTAAAATACTGAAAACTTTTATTTCACATTGAAAAAAATAAAAGTATTACTTTAACTTTTATTTTCATGTACCATATTTTAGAAGTTCCTAAATAACTTTTAATCTTAAAACTTTTAAATAAAAGTTTTTTTTAACAGTTAAATTTTAACTTTTTCGATAAAAAAATAACTATTTCGATCCCTGTTTAAAACACTTCAACTTCTCACTAATATAATTAGGTGATCTACATGTTTCATGATAAATGACAACATTTTTATGCACACACATATACTTGGGCTTTACCTCGTGATGGCTTTCCACAGCCACAGCCATTACCAAACTAAGCTAGGTTCAAATATTTCTTAAACTAAAATTGTTTAATATTTGCTCAAGTATTTACAAAACTTCAGGATTAAACACAGTTTAAGGAGGGCCTAAAAGTAAAAATATTTAAGGAAGTTTTCACTGTCTGAGTCGTGGTATTATTTCGTATTTAAAAATGCTGACTTAGATATTTTTTTTTTTTTTTTTTCATTGAATAAAAGAAACTATTACAATCTTAGTTGTCTTTTATAAAATGATTATAAGTAAGTACAGGTTAAGCCCCATACTGTAGGAGATTTTTTTTGTAGTTCTATTGGTGTGCACTTTTGCATAGATCATCTCTATCCTTGAGATGGTTTCTGCTTAAGATGTATTTAGATTAAAAAAATGTTAACTCTCCTAATCTAATAAAGCTTTTTGATGCATTATAGATTTGTTGTTACTAACCTAATTGGTGTTGCAATAAATTCCTTCTATCAAGATCCAATTTTGCCGGAGCATTACCAATGTTTGGTAACGGAGGAGGCGCTCTTGAGCTGGTCGAACGTAACGAATGGTTTGCGGTCACCATTTCCAGTTTATGTTTCATCTCATTCGATATTCTTAACTTCCCGACACTTCCAGGGGAAGGTCTCTGGGCTCCTACCTCAAGAGATCTAAAAAATAAAAAAAAATTGGAGTTAACAAAATTTCTAAAAGAAAAAGAAGAATGTTAAAACTAAAACTTAGAAAAGTGAATGAATTACTTGAAAGAATTTGATGATGATTTAGCGTTGTTCTCCGGTTTCGGGACGCTGATGGGCGTATTTTCGTTCATCTCGAATTCTTCCCATTCTACGCTCCCTTCTGTTTCATTCAGCTCCTAGAAAGATGAATCAATTGAAAGAGGCTCGGTGCCTAAAGAGATAAGATAAAGCTAGCTCATCCATAATTCAGAAGTCAGCCAACCATAAGCATAGCTCGACACTAAGCTATGGATTTTAATTAGAATAAATGAAAGAGGTCAGTAATCTTGCCGTTATGATAAAAGCTGTAATCAAACTGCACCTACGTATGTCTGGCTGAACATCTTCAAAGTAAGGTGTAGAAACATCGCAGCAGATTGAGCAAACTCTAATCTTATTTCTTTTTTAATTTCTTATAGCTGTACATTTTTGTTTCTGAGGAACAGACATCTAATAACAATTATAGTTTCATTGTCAGTCCATTAAAATCTATTTTCTAATTATTATGAGATTATGACTAATTTTTTATCAATAATTTATTTTAAATTGGCGGAACGTCATAGTGAGGAGTTAAAGAGTTTTTACTAATTTATTACATTTCATTTATATAATAAAACATGTTTTTTTTAATATGGCAAATTCAACCACATAAGGTCATTTTTGCCCGATTACTTATTGGTGATATTGAGGTTTATCTTTTTGTAGTTAGGATTTTAATGTTATATAGCAATAACAAGTGGTTGGGGATGATGATAATTATGATAAGATGAAAAAAAAAAAAAAAAAAAAAAAAAAATCAATATGTATCATGGAATAAACAGAGAGCTAAGAAGAAGCTCTCATTATGATAATGTTAAATAAGGTGCTTCAAATGTTGTCTGGGAGATGTATATCTGTTTGAAACTCCACCACATTATTAACATTATTGCCTTCTAAAATCTGGCTTAATGGAAGATTTAATTTAAACTAGTCTCTTTTCTCGTTATAGATTGTGCACTCAATTAAAATCTGTTTAACGGTTAGAAGTACATGACAATGTGAGCATTGAGGTGGGGGGGGGGTCTTGTAACATTACGTAGCCGTGTGTGAGTCTAGTGTGGCCTAGTGTTCGCAGTCTTGTAAAAATAACCTGTTCTCGTCTATTTTTATAGGCGCATTTCCTCTGTTCCACGTTTTCTTCGTACTCTTATTTATTATTTGCTGTATGAGTCCATATATTCTGCAAATATAGCCATACCAGTGTGTTTAGAAAGTGGTTTATATCTGAAGGGGCATTGTGTGTAAGTTATTCCTATTGTAATTGCTTTTTTTGCTGTCTCGTTAATTTTTTAATTCTCCCTAATCCCACTATGGCTTCGAATCCAATAGCGTAATATGGATATATTTTTATTTATTAAAAATATATCCATATCACTTTATTGGATTCCAAAAAGTGTTTTTAATATATATTAAATGTGATTCATTAAAAACACTTTTATTATAAAAATAAAATAAAAGAATTTATAAAAACAACTTTAACTCCTCAATGGTTATTATTATATTATGTATGTAATATATTATTATATTTTATATGTAATTTATCGTCGTTCAAATTTCAAAACTGCGTAAGTCTATTTTTAGCAAAATTGAGTTATTGGTATGTTTAGAATCCTTATTATGATAGGTTTGGTGAAGGTCTTAATTTGCAAAATGTAATGATCACTACGAATGCGTGCTAATACATTAAACCCCCATATAACTCTCCTCCCCCCATCCAAAGGTATCCGTGTCATGGAAAGGGAAGTAATCCTCAAATACTAATAACCATTCTAAGATAGATACTTTATTGCATAAGAAGAAATTATAGGATGCTGTCCAATTATCTTGGATCTTCAATCAAGTACCCAATCGATGAGATGTGTTTTATTTCTATCTGATGGAAAATTGCAGACGTAACCTTAATAAATTTTATAATTAAATAAGGACGGATGAAGTAATTTTAAAGCATTTAAATAAATACTTATTCTGAATTAAAGATGAAAACTCAATTCTACTGTTGTTTGAGTTGTAGTGTATGTAATTAATTTATTTGAAGAATGGACTGTAATGGACCTTTTAGCACTTTCCTCCGAAGGAAAGTAGCTATTGAGGTTGGACTCATGACGGAATTTTTGAAAAATTTCTTCAAATCTTTATCGATCCTACCTAGTAGACACCGAAAATGACCCCCGTTAAAATTTATATATATATATATATATATATATATATATATATATATATTGTAATGATAAATTATTATAAAAAGATTGCGCCACGTTGGGTCGCCAATAAATGTAATGATTAATTTTTACAATAAGAAATAAAGAAATTTTAATTAGTTTTATTATGTTAATTTAACTTAATCTCAAGGATGAAGGTTCCGAGTGAATGAACGGTATTTTATTTATCTCCAGACAATTCCGAATATACACACAATATTAAAACTACACGCAAACAACAATAAAATAATCAGCAATCACAAAAAAAAAACAATTCCTACCTCTAAATCAATCCGCTTCCAACAAACTTCAATACGCTCCGTATTCCTTGGAGGAGAGCTCTGTCTTCGTCCAACGCTGAGAATAGAGTGACGAGACGATCCGTTTGAGTGGGCTGCTGGGACTCAACTTCAGCTCTTCTATCTATGACTGCTGGGAATAGAGTAACGCTATTCGAGCAAGCGGGAAAGTTTAGCGTCCCTGCTTCTCAACTTCCGCAGTTTGCCAGATTATATATAAAGATAACAATTGTTTTTTGCAATACAAATAATTTATTTATTGCTATCTGGATGTACATTTAATATGGATATATTGTATACCAGTATTGTCCAAAAACATTATTAATTTTGATCGTATATAATACGATGTTATTTGTATATCTGGTTTGTGATTTGCGCGGGCTTTTCAAAATATCGATGGTTATTTGAATTTAACAATATTTTTGAGAATGTAATATATCATTACATTTGCACTCCTGTCTAAAAAAAAAAATAATAAAAAAAAATGATTTTAGTCCGGTATAAAAAATAAATTTAAAATTGAATTTTTTAATTTGGAGTTTCGGAATATAGAGTTCAGAATAATAGCAAGTGTATTATATTATTTTTAAATTTTGATAGCTTACTTCGTCTCATAATTTTTAATTATTTTGATTATATGAATATAGTATTTTATTAATATACTTATTTTAAATTTTTATTATGATAATCAATTTTATTATAGGTTAAACAAATGATTTTTATATAATACTACCATTTTTATTTAATTTATATCAATTTTACAAATTATCAACATTTCTTTTAGTCTAAACAAACACAATTTCAAAATTTCTACTAATTTTTAATTATTATTTTTATCAATTTAGTCTTATATTAATATAAATCTTATTGTACTAAAAAATGCTAAACTAATAATTTTTATAAAAACACACTAATCTAATAGGTACTAATTTTAAATTTTTTCATGAATTTATTCCTGGTCGTTAATATTTTCTTTGCAGTAGTCCAATTTCTTTCTATAAAAGTGTTTTATTCTTTTCCTTGGAGGCCGATTTAGCTTTGAATTTTTTTCTATTCCAAGTTGTCTTTTATATTTATAAAGAATTTTTATTTTATTTCCAAATTTGACATTCAAAATCTTTAAATTATTATTATTATTAATAGTTCTATTCAGTTTCTTCATTGGTATATTTTCACTTCTTTTATTATAACTCTTTTCATTTATTTTGAATTTATAGTTATCAGATAATTTTTCAATTTTATTTTGTTTCATCATTTTGTTTATAAATTTTGTTCTTATTGTATTTTTGAAATTATCATTTATTATCTTTTTATTAATTATTTCATTTGTACCCTCCTTATCATTATTTACTTCAGTTAATATTTTTTCTTGAATTGTACCATCTTCATTTATTAAACAATTATAGTCATTTTTATTTTCAATCAATATTTTATCTTCTAATATTTGGTCATTACTACTATCATTAATATTTAAACTGTATTTTATAGTTTCATTTAAATTGTCATTATTTATTAATGTATCGTCATTTCCGGTATTTTTAATTAAATTTTCATTATTATTTTCATTAATCTCAATAATTTCTTTACAACTTCTATTCTTTTTATTGAAAAGGTTATTCGATTTTTCCAACTCTATTGTCTCTTCATTATGATTTTTACCCATATTATCTAAAGCATTACATAAATCGTCAAATTTTTGATTTTGTTCTATTTTAATTGCATCTATTTTATTTTCCAATCTTTTACTTTGTTCCAATAATAGCCTCATCAAATTTTCTAGGCCTTGAGGATGCATCTCATTATCCCTCTCGGAAGCATGGTTCCCGCCATTGGATATAATCGCCGATTCTCTGAATGCTATTGCATCATCCTCCTGCAATTCGCTCTCACGTGTCTCGACTATAATATTTATTTCTCCCGGTGTTGTAAAAAATACGTATTCCGGTGATTCTACACTATTTTCCTCACCGTTATTTTGAATTTGTTCAATATTCACGTCAGACATTTTTATTTAAAAAAAAAATTATTTTTAAGTTTTATTTTCAATATTTATTTACCGCTTTTAATTTCAATTCACTCGGCCGTCTACGTTGGGCGCCATTAAATGTAATGATAAATTATTATAAAAAGATTGCGCCACGTTGGGTCGCCAATAAATGTAATGATTAATTTTTACAATAAGAAATAAAGAAATTTTAATTAGTTTTATTATGTTAATTTAACTTAATCTCAAGGATGAAGGTTCCGAGTGAATGAACGGTATTTTATTTATCTCCAGACAATTCCGAATATACACACAATATTAAAACTACACGCAAACAACAATAAAATAATCAGCAATCACAAAAAAAAAACAATTCCTACCTCTAAATCAATCCGCTTCCAACAAACTTCAATACGCTCCGTATTCCTTGGAGGAGAGCTCTGTCTTCGTCCAACGCTGAGAATAGAGTGACGAGACGATCCGTTTGAGTGGGCTGCTGGGACTCAACTTCAGCTCTTCTATCTATGACTGCTGGGAATAGAGTAACGCTATTCGAGCAAGCGGGAAAGTTTAGCGTCCCTGCTTCTCAACTTCCGCAGTTTGCCAGATTATATATAAAGATAACAATTGTTTTTTGCAATACAAATAATTTATTTATTGCTATCTGGATGTACATTTAATATGGATATATTGTATACCAGTATTGTCCAAAAACATTATTAATTTTGATCGTATATAATACGATGTTATTTGTATATCTGGTTTGTGATTTGCGCGGGCTTTTCAAAATATCGATGGTTATTTAAATTTAACAATATTTTTGAGAATGTAATATATCATTACAATATATATATATATATATATATATATGTGTCTGTTAACACGATAGCGGCCAGAGTTTTTGTTTTTTCGTCACGAAACTTGGTATATAGCATTCAATTAGCAAACGATTGAACGAGTTCGTTAACCACCAAAGTCGGTCCACCGGAAGGGGGGGTTTACCCCGAACCCAAAACACTAATTTGACTATGTCAGCTGTAATATTTGTTATATTTCAACGAAACTTGGTATTCGTAGTGGTAATATAGAGTGAAAAGTGAGATATAAAAATGAACTAAATCGGTTCATTAGAAGGGGGGGTTTACTCATGACCCACGATACCAATTTGCCACTACCAGCCGTGATTTTTGGTATATTTCGACGAAACTCGGTATTCGTAGTGGTAATCCACAGGTAAATATGTGTTGTAAAACTAAACTAAATCGGTTCATTAGGAGGGGGGGTTTACTCCGGACCCACAATACCAATTCGCAACTACCAGCCGTGATTTTTGGTATATTTCGACGAAACTCGGTATTCGTAGTGGTAATCTACAGGTAAATATGTGTTGTAAAAATAAACTAAATCGGTTCATTAGAAGGGGGGGTTTACTCCGGACCCAAATTCCTAATATACTCATACCGGTCGTAATTTCTCCTGTATTGTAGCGAAACGCGGTATACGTCTTGGGTATCTCATGAGAAAGAAGTGTTGTAAAACTGAGCTGAATCGGTCAATCGGGAAGCGGGGGTTTAATTTGTAATATATTTCAATAGAAAAGCCCGTCAGACGTAGGTTCACAAAGCCGCCGCAAGGAGCACTTTCTACCACTAGAGTGACTGTATCCTGTTCCTGCGTTAGATCAAAATACGATAATATGAGGTTTTTTGTATTTATTACGTAGTGTAACAGGTACCATGAGTAAACATAACTCTGGAAGCAAATTAATAATTGATCAGTTACTCATTACAAATTTAAAAGAGAAGTATTCATGTTTTTATTTTATTTATGTAGGATATTTTAAGCAAATTGTTCTGGAAAGCAATCTACACTACCCAAATTCTGAGGAAAGTGCTTAGTTATGCAGCTCCTGCGTGACGGACTTTCTTTGTTTTCATACTGAACCACATTTTTTTTTTTCTTTTTTCTCCCTCTCATCATATCGTTTCCTCTCATTTTGATATTGTTCGCTCAGTACACAATTTCTATGTAACTCAATCTTAAAATCTGTTTAAACCTAATTTTAATTTAGTCACTACTTGTTGAATATATTTTTCAACTGTTATTATTAGTAATTTCTTATTTATATTTTTTCTTCTCTACATAAAATTGTTATTAGTATTTACTCTGTCTATCGTTGTTTATACTTCTTATGAAAGCTTGAAATTCCAGGTGAAACGTTGCCCAAATTAATTTATTTTTATTAAATTAAACTACAGTCCTGATTATGAAAAATTGTGTGAAGAAATACTGTATCAACCTTCAAATTAAAGAATATAATAGTTTTCTTTTATGTTTAAATCTACTTCTTATTTAGCATTTATGTATTATTATTTAACATTTACTGTGTACTATAATCATTTTATTATTAATATATCGCACTAGTATTTCTAAAGTGACACAACTAGAAAATCAGTGTTTTTTAGTTATGACAATGAAATATCTCTTTATCAACCATCAAACTTGTATGTACCTAGCTTCAGAGCTTGTACACCAGAGAGCACTTGTGATACCCTTCCTGTCGTAATGATATTCCCCCTACATAGGCAAGAGTGACACTTTTTGCAGTTAAGTTTTATTTTGAGCTGTGTCACTTTAGAAATACTAGTGCGGTATGTTTATTGTTATTCTATTTCCTACCCACCTGAAAAAAAAAAAAAAAACAAGTGCCCACCGCGCTGTAAACATTTTTCATTATTCACTTGCTTTGTAAAAGGTTGGACACCGCTGATATACAAGATATTAGTACACCTGCAAATAGCAACCCACATCGAGAGCAGATGCGATCTATCTAATCCCAGCCTTGCGCGTTTATTTTTTCAAAGTTAAATATTTAAAAAAACATTAAAAAAAAAAAAAAACATTTAAAAAATGGAATGATTTTGAACTTGGACTTTCAGTTTCAGTGATAAGGTAAAAAAAATCATCAGAACACATAAAAATCAATGTCAGCCAGGGCCGCCACATCTCAGAGCCGGGCCCCTACTTCTCAGAGCCAGACTGAAAATACTTGCTAAAGGACTTTGGACATTTTAAAATTATTTTCATTTTGAGTTTTGAGCAAAATGAGAATAAAAGCTGACAATCGGTGCAGTAGTTCTTTTTACAAGCTCATAACCTATACAATGTTTTCACTCAGCGAGGCCCGGGACAACTGTACCCAGCTGTCCCCCCATGTGGCGGCCCTGATGTCAGCAGATGTTTTTTGCTTCTGTGATCCTCAAGAAACTATTTAAACAAATTTAAATTTATGTTTAAATAATTTGTGTTGCATTGTGGTTGAATAATTTGGAATATTTTTTCATAACATATTTTAAGTAAGCGAGGAAAGAAAAGAGAATAAACCTTACCTGAGAATGCTTCCGTCTCTGTTTGAGTTTAAACTGCAGAAAGCTGTTGGGATCAGCGGAATCGGAATCTTTTGGAGGAGGCCATCTCCATTTCCCTATCCGTACAGTCTTAGCTCTTCCATAGGGATCCATAAAGGGCCTCGCCTCGCTTGGATCGCCAGGTTCTGGTGGAGGTGGCAATGGAGGGGGAGGAGGGACAAAGCTCTGAAATCAAAATTTTTTTAAAAATACAATGGACCTTATATTTTAAATGTTTTGTTGTCTTCTTCTGCAAATTGTTTGTAAAATAAGGCATACTTTTGGATATAAATTATATTATGTCAAATTTAGCAATTAATACTTCTTACAAAAATATTATGAGTAAATTATGGTTGGAAAAATTACAGAGCCTTTGAAGAAAGTACCTCTAATGAGATATTCATTATTTTATAAGACTTCGATGACCAGTGACACCATAGTGTTACCATAGTTTTGTTTTGATTGTTTTTTCAGCCACCGGGCAGACATGATATTATTTTAACACTGACATAATTTTTGATGCCACTGGTAGTTAAAGCGTTGATAAAACTCAAGGAGAAATGGAATTTTATTTAGAAAGGAATAATATTTTATATCAGTTTGTTTACCACATCTTTTCTACTTTAGTAATCACGTTTTCTTTCATTTTTGTGATTATTTGTTATGACATGGTTTTCAAGTGCTGTTTTATTCACCTCTCTTTGGATGTAAAACCTGTAGGGAAATTTTAATAAAATGATTAGTATGTAAAAGTGTATTTATTTCATTGACTTAGCTTCTGCTTAATTTATAAAAATTATTCAATGGATTCTTTCAATTTCAGGGAGTTTTTTTTATGTGGTTGTAAATGCTTAATGGTCAATTTTCGGGGGACCATTCAAGAATCCATGGAATTGGGAATTGTCAGTTGCTTGGTTGGCAAACGGAAGGAATTTGCTTCTAATAGGTGATTAAATACAACAATACAAAATGAAATGGAAAATGTCTTCATTCAACTTTTTTTTTACAGAGGGTGCAGATTTCCGTAGATTTAATGGTATAGTGAACAATTCTTATTGAACATTTGAATGGTACAGGGGAAAAGAAGGATAGTCGCAAATTCTTCATTGGATGAAAATCTGATTTTGAAGTTTAAAACACTGCGAAAATTCGAAATTATGATATTTTACATTTCCTGAAATTTTGTTAGAACCACCAGTACTCCCTGAGATACAACAAAATACGCTGAAAACAAAAAATCAAGAAATTATGGACTATCCTTTTTTTCCCCTGTATCCTTCATTTATTATAGAGGTAAACTGGAATTGATTTTTTTTTACTGATCCTACTTACATTAGCAAAAATTGTTTGTCCTCTTTTGAACTTCCACATAGCTCAATGAAGCTGATAGTAATGACCCTAGTAAACTAGGATTGGCCTACAGTAGCAGTGCTGACAACTTTAGCACCAATCTCTATTGGCCGTATTGTGATTGGCAGAACTGTCATCAACAAAGCAGGACAGTACATGCAAAGCAATGGAGGGGGGGGGTATAGAGGTTGTTACCTTAGTGGGCGTTTCCTGCGACGATTTCCTGGTTTTCAGCTCCGACAGTACTGTAGTGAATGCCTGAGCAGGTGAGCCAGAGCGGTGAACCTAAACAAACAGTATGCTCAGTCCATGAATAATTGCTCTTCACACTTCTACGCTCACACAGATTAATCTTTACACTCCCCAGCAAAAACTAATAGCATGGGGATTTCCTAACTTTAAATTTAACTATTCTTAATTTTACTACAAACAAAACAAAGCAAATATACCTTTAATATGTGTAATAATAGCAGTTCATGCTAAGGTTATTTATAGAATGTAACTTATTGAGCTTAGTACATTAATATGTACCTAACACGATATGTCTTGTGTTCATTTCACTCAATCGCAAAAAAAAAAAAAAAAAAAAAAAAAAAAAAAAAAAAAAAAAAAAAAAAAAAAAAAAAAGCAGGTCAGTACCTACTAAATAAAAAACATATTTAATAGTGTTTTTTTAATTTATTAATTTAAATTTTTAACATATTTATAAATAACACAGCTTTTTAGGAATGTTACCACCAGGGCTGATGCTTTTCCTTTCTTCAAAAGAAAAGCAAATACACCAAGAGGGAATTGAATCCACTAGGGTTTTTTTTTTTTTTTTTTTTTTTTTTTTTTTTTTTTTTTTTTTTTTTTAAATGAATTCAACTTATATATTTTTTATGTTATTTAAGGAGTAATACTGCCTTATAACCTTTTTATTACCATTTTTTATGGGTTTAAAATGCTTCCTTAACTAATCAAAAATTGTATCCAGAAGCGTTTATGTGGTGGAACAGTTTTTAAATGAACCCAAAATTCGACTTAAGTCCCAATACATTTCAAAATTAAAAACCATTTTTTTTATTTTTACTACAAAAATTATAAAAAAAAAAAAAATTAACATTTCAGTACATTAAACCTTGAAGTTTTTTTAAATCAGGTAATACACAAGAGCCTTTAATTTTCACGCGATCAACTTCAAATTTTAATTGCAGCTTCCTAATTTGCTAGTAAAGTACGTAGGATTATTTTTTCAGTTCATTGAATGATAACGGTTTTATGTCTGATTTTCGAGGGTTTATCTGTATCAGACACAGCACCACCATTTTGTTTTCAAAGAATTAAAACTTTTTTTTTTTTTTTTTCTGATGACATATAGAATTGAAAAATATTGATTTATTTGTTGTTCATAAATTTGAGAAAATGATTTTGATTTTGAACAAACCCCTTGTAAATTTTAAGAATTGTATTTTGCACAGCCACTATTATCCTAACAAACTATAAATATGGGAGGAGACTTATGTTACATATGTTTCCATAATTGGAAAATTTAAGAATATAATTTTAATAAGCAGAACTTATTTTTTAAAATATAGTTTGTAGCGTAAATTATCTAAGTTTTAACCAGGGCCGCCACATCTCAGAGCCGGGCCCAGGACCAGATCACGGGCCCCACTTCTCAGAGCGGGGAACTGAAAATTCTAGTACTTTGCTATAGGACTTTGGACATTTTAAAATTATTTTCATCTTGAGTTTTGAGCGAAATGAGAATAAAAGCCGACAATCGGTGCAGCAAAGGTCACTTTCGGTACTTGTAGTTTTATTACGACTCCTAATGAAATGTACTATTCTGGGACTGCACTTGTTTTGTCGTTTATGAACATTAAAAAAATATAGATCCAATGAAAATAAATATAGGCTACGCCCGTCTAAATTTCTAAACCCCATTATTTTTACAAGCTCATAACCTATACATTTTTTTTCAATTAGCGAGGCCCGGCCCAGGTCCCCACGGCGCCCGGGCCCGGGACAACTGTACCCAGTTGTCCCCCCCATGTGGCGGCCCTGGTTTTAACACATACAGAGCTTTACATGCAAGATTTATGCCCGCCTATATAAAATTATAAACACAGGTACTAACAGCTTATATGACAAATTAAATTTTTTATTTCTTGCAAAAAATTGGTAAATTCTTACCTGTGCTTTTGTTGTAAGTGGTGTTGATTTTGATTTTGGCGGAGAGCCAGACCATTGTGAGTTGTTTTCCACAGTTCCGTTTTGCTAAATGAATAGAAACGAAGATCATTAAATACTTACAAAACAATTTTTGTTAATACAAATAAATATATGAGTGAAGACAATAATTCCAATTTAATTATTATTTCCCCTTTATTTGTATGTGTGAATCTGTTGTTTTTTACTACTAATTTAATGACTAAGAGAAATATCTAATGAATAGTTTTAAGAAGCAATTTTTTTCAAATAAATATATATTGCTGTGAAAAGATAGTTGACAGATGAGATTGAGAAAATGTAGATGATTAGGGTTCGGTCATATGTTGAATAAAACTACATTTTATGACTAAAATTAGTTATATTTCTGTCAATGTTTCGACTTGAATTACAAGCCATCTTCAGAGCAATGGAAGAGAGGGAGAACTGTTCAGTATTTTGGAGGCTACATTTCTGAGTGTAGACAATTCGATACAGAACACATTCAGAAATCCAGTTCTCCCTCTCTTCCATAGCCATGAAGAAGGCTTGTAATTCAATCCAAAACGTTGGCAGAAATATAGCTCATTTTCATAATATGATGTAGTTTTATTCAACATATGACTGAACCTATCTACACCTTCTACGTATATATTAAGAGAAGGGGTGCTAATGACCTAAGCAGTCGCCATAACCCCCCCCCCCCCCCAAAAAAAAAAAAAAAAAAAAAAAAATTAAAAGAAGGGCTTGAGTTTCTCCTTGCAGAAGCCTTACTTCATACATGCTCTCATTCACGGACAATATACCCAAAATTTCATGGATATTAAAATGCAAGTAACTAACATGGGTAAGGATCTTCATCATACATTTGTTTGGAAGCAATTATCAGCAGAGCTGTCCTTCGGGAAGAGCAAAGAGAGCAACCGACCCCATGCTTTTGAGAGCCAATAATAGAAAACAAGTTTTTTTTGTTCATACATTTGGGCCAGAACAGATTATTTTACTGACAATTAATAATAATTTATGATTGTGTATCATGTTGGTGAGATATTTTATTCTTCAAAGCAGCCTTTGCATTGATATTTGTCCTAGCCTCCGTATCTGCAAGGACCAGTTCTGATCAGCAGCCACTTTTTTCATTTGTTACAAGCATTTTCTCACATAATGAATCAGTTATCTTTACAAACACACTTTAACCCTTTCCGTACCAAGACAGGCACACAGTGAATGGTTCTCTTGTAGGGATATTTGCATCCAGCCTCGGGCCCCCTGTACGGGATACTATTTCCACTCTCGCTCATAGTGCCTTAACTTTGAGTGATCCCGTCGAATTAATACTCGACTTTTATAATTTGGATTATAACTATCATTATTGATTTTTATATATTTTGAATTTTAATTATTTTTAAGTTGAATAACTTTGAATAAAAGAAAGTTATATTGTATGCCTGGGAAAAAAAAAATAAGAAAAGTTTTATCTGTTTAACATTTGTCCTGTATGTTATGAATATTGAAAAAGTTACATATATTCTCAAAACTACGGCCAATAAGTGTTCCATCCTCACTTTTCCTCCCTGAATAGCTCACAAGTCCAAATAAACTCTCTATAGAGAAGGAGTAAGGACAAATTGGAGTCCACTGATTTTATTTCATAGCCTATAAAATTTGACGGTTTCGGTAGTACGTCGGTTAGTGGCCATAGCACTGGAACCCTCGAATACCATCGTCTGGACGTAGCCGAACTGTTACAGTCTTAGCATCTTACTAGGCCATAGCTAAGACATATCCATGTCAAAACATCATTCAAATACCCTCTAGTGACAGGCAGTAATGCTAGAAGAACATTACGGTAATGCTAGATAGCTCTAAAGTCGAGAAATGAGAAGAGGAAGACTACAAGAGATACAAGGAGCTCTCGTTTGCTGTTCAAGTCAACCGTACGTGGGTCCCGTCTTTCCTCCAGCTTGTACACAAGTCGATGGTACACAGGGCCTAGCTGCTCTTGACTGCTGGAGCAGTCAACGGTAGAGAAAGGGACTATTTCAAACAAGCAAGAATTAATTTTTCACCAAACTTGTGAAATATTTTGATTCGCTTTAAGGACTTACAGTTGGAGTCTGCTGTTGCTGCTGAAGGAGCTGTTGAAGCGCTTGATTCTGAGCAAGAAGTTGCTGTTGGATTTGCAAATTCTGAGCCATTGCCGACTGAAGGAATGCTCGGTGAAGGTTTGCTTGATATGCGACTAGATTTGGATCATTGTTGTTCGTATTCGACGGGAGGCTTAACCCTGAAAGATAATTGTAATTTGTTAACTTTGGTTGTAGGTAAAATAGTAAGTTTTTTTAGATTTGTGAATAGATAAATCGTACAGTACCTGTTCCTTGCATGTTGTATATTGGGACTGGCATGAAACTGCTCATCGATGCAGCATCTAGTGAAAAACCACCAGGAAATGATGCATTTGGGCCTCCATTTGCTACAAACAAATTTTGATATTTATTTATTTGACTCAATAACCCTGAGATGTGGCTGTTTATTTACTTACAATCCTCAAATGCAAGTATTTTATCATAATGATAACAATTTAAATAAATTACAAAATATATAGTTTTGTTTTAGTTTGAATAATTAAACTCATTAATTATTAGAAAATTGAATTAATAATTTATAAAAATAAAAGTCCATCATGCAGGAGCTGCATAACTAAGCACTTTTCTCAGATAGGGAAATAGTTCTGCTCTTTTGCATTTGTCTGCAAATAGTTCTGCTCTTTAGCATTTGTCATGAGCAGCTGTTTAAATTATTAATTTTGTAATTAATTCCCTTCCTGAGTTTTGTGTACGTGGGGTACTAAACTACGTAATAAATGCACAAAGCTTCACATTTTCATCTATTGATCTTGATGAATAATAAAAGAAACGGGATACAGTAATAATGCAGGAACAGGATACAGCGCCCCCCTAGCGGCAGACATAAGAACTCTACGGCCCTTAGAGTTATATCAAAACAGAGGCACTCCTCAAACTTAACCCGACATTTTTTTTTTATTTAATTTTTTTTTTGGCGCATCGACATCTTGGCCATTAATGGCGATGTCCTGGTGCAGCGAGGAATTTTCTCATTGGGCCGTGAGGTTATAAAATTCCTGCCGTGGTTGAGACTCGAACCCACCACCTCCCGCATGAGAATCTAAGGCGTTAGCCACTAGACCACAAGGAGACCCTTTAAGTTTGTTTTAACTAAGTAGTTTATATTGTAGAGATTAAAAAGGAAAATATGTAATAAATAAAGAACCTTGTGGCCCAGGAGGAGAGAAGACGGGAAGCGGAGACATTATTAATGGAGCCATTCCTGGAAGAACTGGTGGCGGAGAGCCGACCATTGGTGCAAGATTGAATCCATTAGGTGTTTGACTAGGTGCTGTACTCTGCAAGGAAACAACACAACAGCATTTTAAATGCTATTTCACATAAACACTTCACTCATTTACAAATGCTTTATTTGTACTTACTTGCGTTCCGACCCCACCTACTCCTTTTCCACCTCCTTTTATCGATTGAGAAAGCTTAGCAGAATCTATCTGAGTATCTTTGAAGAGGGGATCATAAATGTCGTTCAAAAAATCATCTTGAGACCTGAAATTCATTTTTTTTTTAAACAATAGCAAAATCAAAAGGAAAGAGAAAAGTGATTAATTGTTGAAAGTGACTCATATATTATGATCTCAAGTTTAAATTGTTTAATTCTTCTTTTAGAAAATTAATTAATTAATGTAGTAAACTTCCTTTAATCCAGCACACTTGACACGGCAGGGGCGCCAAGGCCAACATGAAAAGTATGCCTCTTCAGTTCTTATGCATCAATTCCGTGAAATCCTTACTCCAACAACCCCTTGGTACCCAACGGGGTCTAGAACAATTCTCAGAAACCATCTCTGTGATCAAATACATACTTCTTGCCAGTTCAGTTCATAGTGTTTGACTGAGGCAGTATAATTTTAAAAGTGTGAAATTTCATTTTAGTCATTAACCCTTTTGTTCCTCTGAATGAGTTAACTTATGTTTGACTTTCAGTACACCAGATGCTTCATACGAGTTAACTTGTGTTCCACTGTCAGTATCCCTCATGCTCCACACGAGTTAACTCGTGGCCCATACTAGCCTCGTATATAGCTTCTCATAATGAAATAATAAATTGCATTTTCTGTGCATTTTTAAAATCTGTAATGACTAATAATTTTCCTCTTAAGGTTAATGTAACAAAGGGTTTATATATCAATTATATTTTAATTGCTAATCGTGTTGATTTTATTATTTACGAATAATAGAGCTTCACCAGGTTCTTCAAATATATAATTTTTGATTTCATCAAATCTTATTCGTATATTAATTGAATTTATGCATTGTCCAAGTATATTAATATCCATTAAAAACAATGTAAAGTCCTACAATCGGCATTGTTATGAGTAATTGTTGGAGGTTGAAGCTGGTGTGGCTCGTCGTCGATTTGCAGGGTCTTACTCAGATTTGTCTCTCCAGCCATATTGTTGTTGTTTATATTATTCAGCCACAATTTGGATCTTGTTTAGTGTTGTCGGTATAAATAGCCTCCTTAGATATGAGTGACGATGGGCGATTCTCGTTTTCGGTCTGACAAAGAGATAAGGCAAATGCTCCAGGAGAACACAGATGAAGATTTTGGGGATATTTCATCAGATTCATTTCCATGATAGAAAATTTATTTTAGTTTAGAATAAAATTACAAATATAAAGGACATTTGACATTATATGTTAATGTTAATATGTTAATTATAATTAAAAATATATAACAAGAGGATGCTGAGGAAGAGGAAAGAGTCGAACGGAAGAGAGGTAGAGATGTGGAGAGATTGGCGAGCATACGGGGAGAGTTAGATGGATAAACATCAAGTTTACTGGGCGCTGCGAGTCATTTCATTCGTCAGCAATGAAAGGGTTAAACATTAAATATGTACTAATCTTGTAGTCTACAATTCGTTTAATTTTCTCCTCTATACATTTTTTTCGACATGCATCCGATAATCCGGAATATTTGATGATCCGATATGCTTTAAGTCCTGAAAGTGCCAGACTAAAGGAAGTTTACTGTAGTACAATATTCATAGAAAAGAAGAAAAAAACCTCATGTTTTACCTGATCGTTCCTCCCTTCGTAGAAGGAGCAATAGACCTTGCATCGGAGAGACCATCGAGGACTGGATTAAACAAATCGTCGAGAAACTGATCAACATCGCTCGCTTGTGACGGCACTCTCACTCTCCTGACGTGTGATGCTAAAGGGGAAACATTAAATTAGAAAGTAACAAAAGACTGCAAAGAAATAGTTTATTTGTTGAGTATTCTAAACAAACCTAATGAGGGTGCTTCACTAGTGTCAGACATGGCAGAACTCTTTAGATCAGATTTGTCGCCATACCTCGTTTCTATATGAGCTCTACTCGAATGTGAACCAGGTGCTGCTCTCTTTCCGGTGTATTGAGATTTAATAAACCTGTAATTATTAAATAAAAATTGAAGATAAAACAAAGAATATACAAGAATTTTAACCCTTAGACTCCCAGCCACAAAATCATAAAACTTCCCCCATGCCTTTCAAGTTTTTGAATTAAACCCTTTGTGGAAGTTATTTAATAATTATATTTTATTTTCAATGTAATTTAATTACAAAATGGTGTGTGTATCAAATTTATACACTAGGCCTGGTGGTAAGTTTGTTATCATTGCTATACCAGGAGTCCATGTGTATCAATTTAGGCCTCAATCCAACCACTATGCTGTGTATCAATTTGATACCTCAATACTTTTTATACAAAACTAATTCTGCAAACTGCCGAATCTCACTAAAGTAATAAACTTTAATTAACTTTCTAAAAGTATACTTAGAACTGAGATTATTTCTCAATTTAATAATATAATTGAAAACCAAGAATAATTTTCATTTAATTCTGTTAAGATCACAAAAAAAAAATCATGATATCAGCTTTATTTATTAGTTGTTTTCCCCATCTAAATTTCCAGTTACACTATGAAATTGAGAGATAATCTCAATTTGAATTTTGAGTATACAGTTGGAAAGGTAATTAAATTTTACAACATTCGTGAGAATCGGCACCTTGCAGAATTTTTTTGGGAGAGTGATTTTCGAATATTTGTTGCTAACTAGACTTTCTTCTTAATATCAACTTTGTGAACAGTTACTACGGTTTAAAAATGACACTTTTGAACATTGAACAAACTTTAGCCTTAAAGTAAATTTCATGCTGATTTCAAAAAAGTCATGTAAGGTTGAAAAATAATGTGTACAAGCAAAGAAAATTGGGGTTTTTCAACAAAAAACACATTTTTTTCCTAAATAATCTTTAGAACAATATATCTTTGGAACAAAAACAGATCGAAACGTGCGGTTGGCAGCATTGAACTACAATTTGTCTCACCGCCTTGAATATTGTCATCTACTTGTGATACACTCTGAATATTATCCTGAAGAGGTGCTGCAGTATTATGAAACATACCAAGGCTGAGAAAACTAGAACTCCAAATAAGTGGTTTATTCTTTAGCTTAGGATCTGTTTAGTTACCTAGGATGTCCCCGAATGTAGCTTGCTTTATCATCTTCACTCCTGGTTGTCAGTTCAGGGAATTCAAATTCCAATTGGTTGTCCGATACCAGAACATCAGATGAGGCACTGAAAATATTTATGCGGTTAAGTTACAAATTATAAAATCCTTTAAGACAGAAAATGAGTAGAATTAAATAATTCTTACCCAGTAAGGCTGTATTTTCTATCGCCGCCTCTTTGGCTAACCGATTCTAAGTTGTCTTCCTCAGTCTTGTCATTGTCCATCGACACAGGATCTCTCTCGTCAATTCTTTCCATTGAATGGTAACGGTCGTTTAATCGGGAATGGCTCAAGCCCAAGTTGTCTAGTTTTGACGAGGGCTTACTTGTTACTACCTGAAATTAAATATATTTAATAGTTAATTGGGAAAAATAGCTTAAAACAGATGCCGGATTCATAATATTTTTTTTTTAAATAAATAAGCCTCGTCACATTCACTGATGTTTCCCAGTCTGCAGCAATAATCAGAGCAAAGTTTTATCAACAGAAGGTAGAAGCAATGTCTAGTTGATACTCTGGTGAGTTGCAGGCAATCTTGTTAGGTTTAACCCATTTGGGAGTGATAGCCAGTTTTGTGACGAGTAGGCATGCCCTGTGGCCTGTTAGCCACTTTTGTGTCAAGGTTTCAGAACTGAATGCCTCTGCTGTGACAGCTTTTTGTGATATCTGGCGGTACGTTTTGTAAACTCTAGTCACATTTGTGCCCGCTAGATCTCATAAAAATCCAGTTTCAGCCAATTGAATGGAGTTTTACCTAATCCACCCGGTCCCTTTGCATAGTTCAGGTCCCTCTGAAGGGCTTTATTTGTGGTTTACCAGTTGATGTGTACATAGAGATCATGTTCCGTAGGTATTATACCAACTCCAAGATATTTGACTTGATATTATTTAAAAAAAAAAAAAAGTATTTCTAAACAACTTTAAAAAAATAAAACAAAAAAAAAAATTTTTGAAGCCTGCCATTGACTATTCTGAAGCAGAAACGGGGCAACTTTTTAAAGAAAGAAATAGCAAAAGCGTATTATGAGAAATGAAAAGAGACGATCAGTGGAAGCTCAGCAATTTTAATGCCATCCTGTGGAACCAGGAAGGTGAAACGGGCTCCGCTCCATGGGCATCTAAGGTTGTACGGGTTGATGTCTCATAAGGGTTATGGAATGTTACGTACACACTTACAAAAAAAAAAAAATGTTTTGTTGGCAGAGTCTATTAGCTCATTAAAAACATTATGTAATTCATACAATATATACCCTTTGGCTAACAAAATCTCTCCAAATCTTCATCTGGCACTTACCTGTATTTGAATCCCGCCTTTTCACTTTTCTTCAATCCTCCCTTGAAGACGGTTTTTAAGAATTAACCACCTGTTTAATATTGCTAAGACCAAAATATTTTTGTATCCTGATAAATTTTCAACATTTTTGCTTGTAGTTTTGTTGATTACGTTCACATTTGTTTAGTTGTTTGTTTTATGGTGTTATATTTTACTATAATTATTTTTTGTTGTCTCTGTATCTTAGTTTTATATTGAAGTATTTACTATATTTTTAAATTCTTATTTAGATTTTTAAACTTGTAAATCATTTTTGTTCCGGTGCAGTAATACCAATAAATTACAATAATGAACACATTAAAAAAAATATTAGAATTGAATAGTACAAATGAAAAAGATTATTATCAATGATCACTTACTGGAGACAGCAAGTTGTCAAGGGATCGAGATCGGCCCGGCTTATCGAAATATCTATCATTTAGAGCTGAATTCCTTGATAAACCAGATTCCGTTGTGTGGTCTCGAGATACAGATCTAACCTTCGGTACAACCTAAAATTAATAAATATCATAATATTTGTAGGTTTATGGCTCAAAATAAATATAATAGGGAATCAGTATTTACTTACAGGCACACTAGGAGGCTGAGGTGGGGGAACGGAAGGCCTTCTAGCAGCAGGTAATGGTTCTGCTTCCTGAAAGTTAAACAAAATATTTTTAGTAGAAAAAGTACACAATTCTTTGTAACCAAAATGATTTAATTATTGTATAAACTATTTCGTCTTCGAACTTGACCCAAAAATATTCTTATGATGATTTGCTCTTACACACAGGCATGCTAACAACGACGTAATCATAGAAACTTTATGACTACAGTTGCAATTACAGAAAAAAATTTGATTACAGTTGTAATTGCAGAGAGAGAAAAAAAAATCAGTCCCGTAACAGGCCACGAGGGCCCAGAGGGGCAGATACTGTAGAGGTATCTGATTCATGACCATACGGCTCACTAGGGAGATAGTGTGGTCAGTACTATGCTCCGGCCGCCTGATTTTCCCCTTGCTGCTTCGACTGATAGAGACATTAGCACCAGGGTACCCATTAATAAATTAATTAAAGGCTGGGTTGGCCTAGGGACGGTCAGGGAGGCCGAATTCAATCTATGAACGAATTGCAGAGAAACTAGTAGTAAATACAGGCATAATCATAGAAACAGTTGTGATTCATTTGTGTATAATTAGAGAAAAATTTTGTGATTATAGTCATAATTACAGAAAAATGTTGTGCTTACAATTGTAATTATAACCAAAGATATGTAATTGTAATCACTCTTGTAATTACAACTATAATCGTAATTGTAATCATATCTCCAGGTTCTGTGATTATAATCGTAATTGTATTCACATCTTGGAAGCCTGTGATTATAATCTTAATCGTAAATATGATTATGATTATGACCAACTCTTGCTACCAGGAAGCTGTATTTAAAACTGTTAATGAGAGACAAGAATGAACAGGCATGCTCCAAGCTGTAAGACAAAGAACTCTGACTACCTTATCTACAGGCGTAACGCTTGTTGTGCTGCCAAGCTCAAGTAATGGCTGACAGGAGAAGGCTGAGACACAAGGGTCCCGTAAATAAGTTTATTTAATTTATCATCTCAATTATTAATCAGTTACAATAAAAAACGTTCAAATAAAATATAGCTAATGGGGTTTTGACAAAATGTAACACTTTTCACAAAAACCTACCACTGGAAATAGAAGCTATAACACCAGTAAAGAAATATTTTCCAGTGGAGAAGTCTAAGCAGAATTATTATGTTACGAAGAAAAATATAAAAATAATATTAAAAAATCTTTTGCAATCAAAATAACATAATAAAATATTATGTAAAATGTTATAAGATTTTGAACATTAAGACTAAGTAAAATTAAATTGGTTTGGATTTATATATCTAATTAAATTTATAATTCAATTATATTTTGTCCAAACTAGTTTTACAAAAAAAGGAAGTTGAATCGCACATTAATTTGTTAATAAATTACATTTATTAATCATTGGAGTCTAAAATCCTCTGTAAAATAACTGACCCTCCCTTCTTTGTCTCCTTAACTACCTCCATATTCCATTTATCCAACTCAAAATTATATGACCATCCTAATTCTTTAACAAACTCCCTATCATCACACCTAATCCTAAATAACCCTGTTCGCCAACTGAAGCGTAACTGGTGGAGAGACCAGCTCCAGAAGTAGTCATCCTGATTGTAATCACACTGCCTTGTGGATACTGCAACTGTACAGCTTGTCTTCTCATAAGCTTTAAGACACATTTACATTGAACAATTTACTAGAAATGTAATTTTACATTGTTATAAATTATGAATAAAGTATAATGATATATTACATTCCCGAAAACATTTTTGAATTCAAATAGCCGCTGAAAGCTTGAAAAGCCCGCGCAAACTACAAATCCTGATATTCTAATAAAATCGTATTATATACGATCTAAATTCATAATATTTCTGTACAATGCTGATGTACAATAGTATAAATTAAATGTACATTCAGGCATTAATCATTTTAATTACAAAATTATTATTTTATCTAAATTATGAACCAACAAAATGCGGAAGTTGGTGGGAGAAGACGCCAACTTTCCCGCTAACAAGAGTCAGTCTATCTCTAGCCATCATGGAGTACAGAGTCAGTCCAGTCTATCTATGTCCTCCGCGGAGTACAGAGTCAGAGTCTATGTCTAAGGCCAGCCGAGTCCAGAGTCTCAAGCTATAGATATCTATCCTCTGCATGAGAACTTACAGGGAAAGCGTGTCACTAAGAAGAAGAAATTATTGAAGTGCAGTATATTGGCGTTTTATTTGAAGTGCATTAATTCAAAGGTAATAATTATTTTTTTGTAATTATGATGATTTTTTTTATTATTGTTTGATAGTGCATTGGTATTTGTAATTGTATTTCAGGATTGTTTAGAAATAAGTATTTTTTTAATATTCATTCACTCGGAACTTTTTCTCCCTGAGGTTAATCATTCAATATAATAAAATTTATTCAAATAATTAAATTCCTTTTATAATAATTATCTTAACAAAAGATATGTATATATAAGTTTTAAAAAAATAACAAACCTTTGAAGTAATAATAGGCATGCTTTTAACTGTTGGAAATGCTGGGGGTAATTCCATCACGGATATAGCATCGAATACGTAATCCAAACCAGAGCACTCAGCGTTGTCGATAGATATTGTCCAACCTGAATTTTCTGATATCGATCTTTCTAATAACGCTTGCCTGCAAAGGTTTTCACATCTCGTCCATGAGTCTACAGCAGCCATCACTGATTCTCCTAAAATTGTTAAACATTTCTTCTGTGAATATTAAAGATTTCATACATTCAATATTTTTTTCACAAGTTTATTAGTAACATTGTGGACACCCTCAATAGATATATATTTCCAATGTTTCAATAAAAGCGGTTGATTTATATCTTATTTACAATTGAGAATAGAGTAAATGTTAAAAGCCCATCCTTCAAGAGCTATGAAAACTAATCAAAATGCTATCACTGGAGAGCCGGTGGCTATGAGTGTTAAGGCGTGAGCACTTAATACTTCGTGCCAAGGATCTTGGGTTTGATTCCTACTATGGGATGGTGGCTTTTCTTTAGAAAAAAGAAGAGGCACCAGCCCTATCCTGGCTAGAAAAGGGTGGTAACCTATAGATAACCCGTCCTAAAATTCTTTGTTAATAATAATAATGGACGTTAAAATTTAAATAATAATAAAAATACTCTAATAAATAGGATACAATTCAAGTATATTTAGAAAATTGAAAGAAATATGCTTAACTATATGCATTCTGCTCTTTGCGTACTCAACAAAACTCAAAGAAAAAAAGATCTATCAGAAAATAATGTGATTTTTTCTTTAACATCAATCTTATTGCTTATTGCAAATAATAAATTGCTTAAATTTTACTAACCATCAGAAAAGTGCAATTGAAGAGCCATGTTGACTCTTTTTCTGTTGGCCCTCCATTCGAGCAAAGAGGGCGTGTACGTCCTCGGCCATTGTGCATTAGATTCTAACAGCTTTCTTTGGCAGATGTATTTATAACCATTATATCCGTGATCAGAAACATACCTGAAAATAACAATTTGTTTACTCATTCCATGGGTTCCATTTCCTTTTGATTTAGTTTTAATAATTATACTCACTTCAATAAAAATTTGCACAAGGTTGACGAAGGAGGAAATACAGACAAACAGTTTGCCATAAGGAGCCAGCCTCTTTCGTTGTTAGCAGCGACATCGTTCCTCCATGTCTGATTTACAAGCTGACATAAGATTTCGTCTCGGAGTTTTTCGTTGGATAAACCCTAAATCAGCAAAATAAGAAGATATTGAGTAAACTTATTACCTCATAGTATGTTCGATAAAGTATTATTGATATTTCACCTATATTCCATACACGCTATAAAATTTAATATAAAAAAAAAAAAAGAGAAAATAATATAAAAATAATCATCACGCATCATTTGGCACTTAACAAAATTGTAATTAATCCACTAAGATTTCATCATTTCAAAAGATTCTTCACTTATTTATTTATTTTTTTAATATGTTTGCCAAAATAACTATACAAAAGAAAAACTTGGTCCTTGATGGAATTTTTTTTCGAAGCCCTCAGTCCTGAGAGTGTTAAAAGATCTTGCGATTTGTTGCTATTGCCTCAATAATTACAAGGAGCATCTCTACACAAAAATTACTCTTTTTATCTAGTGACCATATAACGTGTCAATGACTAATTTAGTTTTCTCTTTTTCTACTGCTATTTATTTTTATTTTTTGTTTTCTTCGTATGTTTCCATGAATCAGAAAAAAGTGATTTAGGATTGTGTATCATATTTTCAAAAGTGAACTTGTGTTCATTGAATTAGGATTTGCTCATTCACTTTGTGTTACCATTACTTTTGATTCTTGAACAAATTTATTTTGTGTCACTATAACTGTTATTGAACTAACACCGCAGGCACAATAAGAGGTCATAAGGAGGGACAAAATGTGTTAAATTTAAAGTAATAATCTCAAAAAGCTTATTTGGAAATCAAAGTATTTTTAGTGAATATGTTTTATTGAAATGAAAACCTGTAATACCTTATAAGCGATGTAATCGGCCAAAGCTTGTTCCTTTTTGCCATTTAATGACTCATCATTCATGAACCTCAAAATTAGTTTGAAGATGGCCAGCGATTCGTTGAAGTCCGAGTCCAATGCCTTTGTCAGGAGAGGAGTTTTAATAGGCTCTCGTTTCATGCCCCAAACGTGCGACTAGAATAAACAAAATTATGAGTACTTGCATAGGAATATTCAATTTTATAATAAGAAGAGTTTTGAAAAATATAAATTACTTTGAAATAGATGTTGGTGAACTTTGAAAATGGATGTTGGTCTATATCTTGAGGGAGGTTGTATTCTTCTTCTGGTTCCACAACGTGGCCTACTACTTTTACCAGCTGCCTTTCGGAATGAACTGGAGTCCAATCTGAAAACAAGTTTTACCATATTTAGTTGTGTTTTGTATTGCATACACTAAAGTTTTCTATGAAACCAGTATTTTTTTATTGAATTGTGCAAAACAAAATAGTAAAACTAAATTTTAATTAAATTAATTAATAAAACTAAATTTTAATTTATACGACAATGTTTATAGAATAAAAATGTAGATTCAGAAAGCTGTCTTCAACATTTTCATAAGAGCTCGTATTATCTTGTTCTTTGTAGATCATGGGCAACAATGCTGAAACTAGAGAAACACACAGACTAAGGTTGCTCAAGAGACTTCCCTCTATAAAATGGGAAGCATCACAGGATGTCCTGAACGCAGCATACAAATCCTACATCAGGCATATACTGGAGTATGGTGGTGAGCTGATAAACCTTGCCAGTGATAGAAGACAAGAACGCTTAAATAAAGCTCAGAACAGAGCACTAAGAATCATAACCAAAGATGCTAAATCAATACCAATTGCAGCCATGGAAATTCCAGCTGAGGCGAGGGAGGGCTGTTTTAAAGTTTTGGGAGCTTACAAGGAGAATCAAGCCCACACTATGAGGGAGGGCTCTTTTGAAGTTTTGGGAGCTTACAAGGAGAATCAAGCCCACACTATGAGGGAGGGCTCTTTTGAAGTTTTGGGAGCTTACAAGGAGATTCAAGCCCACACTATGAGGGAGGGCTGTTTTGAAGTTTTGGGAGCTTACAAGGAGAATCAAGCCCACACTATGAGGGAGGGCTCTTTTGAAGTTTTGGGAGCTTACAAGGAGATTCAAGCCCACACTATGAGGGAGGGCTGTTTTGAAGTTTTGGGAGCTTACAAGGAGAATCAAGCCCACACTATGAGGGAGGGCTCTTTTGAAGTTTTGGGAGCTTACAAGGAGAATCAAGCCCACACTATGGATTAATTACATCCCAGCAAGCCACCGTCTAAAAACTCAAATTACACCACTGAAGCATGCAAAGGAACTCATTTAAAGTATAAATCTAGCCAAGCACTTCACTACCAGCTGCAGTGATTCCAGAAGTGTCTCCCACGCTTCCACAAGTCTCTTCTCATTAAGCAGCCATAATGTACCAAAATCCGCAATACGGTCTTATTCCCTTGTCAATGATAAGAATATGTAGTTTATTTTGATGTATGGTTCGGTCAATTAACATTGTTTTGTTCCAATAAATTTTAATAGAATTATTTTATTGTTATTATGGGGAGTTTTCTCATCAGTCTCCTGAGATAAATTCTTTCCGAGGCTATTGCCAACCAAAAGAATTGATGTTATTCATATATTTTTTTTATTTTTATTTTATTGCAGGTGTTTATTTAAAAATGTCCTGACTATTCTGGCGGAATCAAGCAGTAATGCTTGTTGGGCGTTTTTATTATTGGTATTATTATTATTTATTCTTGTATGAGTATTTAAATTTTCATTAATTTTAATCTGTTCATTATCATATAATAATCATATTTATTATTATTATTTTACCTTTCATGGACCTATAGAAGGAAAGAGGCATAAAAATAAATAAAGAAAAAAAAAATAAAATAAAATAAAATCTGAACATATTGAGAGAAATTAAGGTTTAAAGTAACCATTATTACCATCGATTTTATTAAATACAAAAGCGAGCTCCGCAGGGATGTCCAGATGCGTTACACCAGCGACAGCTCGAGACACTCTTTCTTTCTCTTCTTTTTCTTCTTGTTCCCTTTGAGCTTTCAGTTTTGCTCTTTCTTTTGCAAGTTCAGCTCTTCTTTTCAGTTCATCCTATTGACAAATGCATAAAACTGTCATCAAATTTATATTAAGTACATATTTTGTGAGTTATTTTGTTTTCAATGTTTTATGTGTATCATTCTTAGATTTTTTTTTGTTGAATGTCCTTTGATTTCTTAGTTTTTTTAATGATTAATTTTAACTGGATGATATTTACATAAGTGTTTTGAACGAATCACTTCAGTTGCGGATGCTCATAAATAAATACAGAATTGAAAAATACTGATTAATTTTTCTATTATTAAATGAAAAAAACGAGCATTGATGTTGTGTGTAGAAGTCAATAATACCCCTTAAAGCTATGATTGAATTTAGTATTATTGAAATGTATATTTACCTTCAGCTGCTGATATCGTTTCCTCTGTAGATTGCCCCTGTGTATAGCTTGGGCTTTAATGATTCCTTTTCTGATTGTTGTGAATTTCTTCCTTGCTATCCATCCCCTCACTGCTGACTGTATAACTACAGCACTCCTTTTCGATGCCTGGTAGCGTCTTCGAGCGAGGTGTCCTTGATTTCAAAGCAAAACATTAGTCGAGAGAAAAATGAAATAATTGAGTATCTTTAGATATATGTCAGACATTTAAATGAATTCACAGAAATGTATAAAATAAATATAGCAAGAAAGTATGTTGGAAAAATAAATTAGGAAACTTATATGAAATAAAGTTCAATAGCCTATACTCCCAGCCTTATATTTTATTTATTTTGTTTCTGAAAGGTTTGATCCAATCTCTTGATATAGCAAATATCAAATTTTAAATTTTTAGCCCATTCATTAATCTTATGTTTCCTGACGAATGAAGGGACCCACAGCGCCCAGTACACTCGATGCTTATCCGTCCAACTTCCCCCGTACGCTCGCCAATCTCTCTTCATCTCGACCTCACTACCGTTCGACTCTTTCCTCTCTCAGCTTCCTCTAGTTATACACTTGGAATTAAAAAATTATTACGTCAAAAGTCCATTACATTGCTAACTTTATACTAAACTAAAACCACTCAGATCAAAAATGACGATATAATTACTTCATTCATATCATTTATAGGATACAATAATATAAGGAGGCTATTTATTACGACCACACTAAACAAGATCCAAATTGTGACTGAAAGATATAAACATGTTTAATATATTGTAGGATTCTACTTTCTTTTTGTATAGATAATAATAGAATTGCAAAATGCATAATTTAATTAATAAACAAAGGAGATTTGATGAACTCTATTCATAAATAATAAAATCAACATGACTAGCAATTACAAGATAATGGAGATATAAAGCCTCGGTTACTTTAACCTTTACAGAAAATTAATAGTCATTACATATTCTAAAAATGCTCAGAAAATGTAATGCATTATTTCATTAAGACTTCTTTAGACGCCTCAGGGATGAGACATTGATCTCTGACGTGGATTTAATGAAGCTGAGAACGCTCTTTATTCTTGCTAGATCCCACAAAATTTATACTAGCTAATAGCACTAGGCTGGAGAAGCAACATTCGGGGCTAATACAGGCCACGATTTAACTAATGAGGAGCGTCAAGGGTACCGAGAGTAAAATACGAGTTATCTCTTGTAGAGCATCCGGGGCCCCAGTTAAATCGGTCAGAGCAACCAAAGGGTTAATGAATTAATGAAATGTCTAATTACCTCTCATCGCACATTGTAAGGTTACAGCAGCCTTGTTGAGGATTTCTGCTCTTTCCCTCTCCAGTTTCCTCTCGAGACTCTCTCTCATGAAAACTCTTGTCACACCAAGTTGGAACTCTGATTGGTAAGGTGCCAACATGATGCTACACATTTCCCTGAAACAAGATGGATATTATTAGAAAAATATTGAAAGAAGAATTCATCAGATGAAACAATTAACTTTTAAATTGGGATTGATTTTTTAATCATGAAATACAATTTAATTGTGGTTAACTCTATTAATTTCCGCTTTCAATTAATTTAATAATGATTAAATGTCTTAATTGCAATTTATAATCGTATATATGTATATATAAGGATAGATTAGATTAGATTACATTTGACTCCTATACCCCTGCTTCGCGGGGTGCACATCGACCGCTGTCCTATTGCGCAATATAAGGATATAAAATATTCCAATAATAATGTAAGTTAAATAATTCAAAGTGATACTTAATACATGCACTGACCTTGGAGGAGTAGATCTTAAAGGAAGTTTCTTCTTCAAGAGATATCTATATCTTTGTACAAACTCTAGGAACTTTAATCTTACAGGGTATCCAGTTTTCCGTATTCTTATTGTTTCCAGCATTCCAGTGTATCGAAGTTGCTCTAGTACAGTCGGCATGTCGAATTTCATTGCAGCCTTTTCACTGTTCGGCTTTACGCACCTCACAAACCACGGATTGCACCTGTAAGAGTAATACAAAATTAAATGAAATCCAAAGGCCATAGACATAACAGTTTTTGAGGAATGTGATAAAAACTAGGCTTATTGAAATTTTTGCACATAGAGAGCACCGTCCCGTGCTCTCCCCATCCTTTCCCTGAAACGGCAAGCACTGTATGGAGATCGGGCCCTTTCAGTTTCTTGTTGCCCTCCCGATTAGTAACTCCCTGCTTGGAGTTCTCCTTCACCCATGAAGTGTTCTGAAAAGGTTTGTGAAGAAAAAGCAGTTTGGATTTCAGAGCAGATCCCGTTCATCCCGTTTCAATGACTGCAAGCACCTTATGGTGCTCATTAGTGTTTATGGGAATTATGAAGCAAACAAATCTGTGATGTATGCAGCGTTATTTGTGGAGTTCTCGATTTTGTAGAAGGTAGAAAATTAATGTCTCTCCACTGTTTTTCAAAGTATTTATTAGCAAAAGCTTTTCGAGAACATGGTTCTCATCGTCAGTGCATCTATTACTCCACCGGTAGTACTGCTAACAGCCTCTCCGAACAGGTGTGAGGCATTACCTCACACCTGTTCGGAGAGGCTGTTAGCAGTACTACCGGTGGAGTAATAGATGCACTGACGATGAGAACCATGTTCTCGAAAAGCTTTTGCTAATAAATACTTTGAAAAACAGTGGAGAGACATTAATTTTCTACCTTCTACGAAAGCAAACAAATGATAAGCTGTAAAAAAAAAAAAAAAAAAAAAAAAAAAAAAAAAAAATGAGTCGAATGGGAAGTAAATTAAAATCAATCACAGTGGTAGCCTAAAATGATCCAATATGGCGGCAGTATTGAACGTGTTAAATAATTCTTGTCTCTTCCAATTTTATCAAAGAATGAAGTGGTGCCCTTTAGAATCGTTCCTCTTGATCCAAACAAAATTTGTCTTTCAAGAGGGGAATACATGATTTATTTTTTCATACAACTTCTAAAGTTTTTATCCATTTTAACATATTTAAAATTGAATTTTTAATTTAATCATACACTTATTAACACATGTTAATGGGAGAAAAATAGCTGTTCACAAGCTAGACATATTCCTATGTACAGATTTTAGAGAGTGTAGCTCCATCTCCATATCCATCTTCCAAAAAAGCCTTATATTTAAATCTGTAAATTTAAAATAATAAAAAAATAGGAAAAAAGAAGAAAAATTGTGGAAAAGAAGCATTCGTTTTACATACTTAGACATTGTGTCCATAAGATTTTGAAGGGAATCATGGAACCTTGCTGCGACGGTCGGAGTCCTCGGTTTCATTGTCACAAATCTTCCATTGGATTTATTCAGAGTTTTATTTGTTTCCTGAGAACTTCTGACGGCTTCAAACATTTTGCTCACCATCTATAATTCAAGACAAAGTATTGTACAATTCAGAAGTATTGGACATTTTCTACTAGCCCATATGCATTTAATGCAAAGAAAGGACTTACAAACACTACTTATTAAAAGTAGACCTCTTATCTAAACAATATTACATTATCTGACGTTTTTCCCCAAGCAGTGGGTTACTTAATTCCAGAAGGTGAAAAAACTTGTCTTCCCCCAATCTCCTTTATTTTTGCAGAAGGCATTTCATCACGTAATAGAGGTGAACAGTCATCATCTGCATGCCTCACTGTTCACATCTATTACAGCACAGAATACCTGAAGATGGCACCTATGTGATGGAAGGCCAAGTGCAAAAATCAAGAAGTATTTTAGGAAGACGAATTTTTTTAGCTTCTCAAATATTACATTAATTAAAAATGGCTAACTCATAAACCAAAATCTAACCAATACTCTATATTACAATATCCCCAGTCTTTTTGAGCTTTCAATTTTATTTGTTTATTTTAACAGCTTATGTTTCTAATCTTATAGCAAAAGGCAAAAGATTTATACGTTTTGAAGGGAGACCAGAGTTGATTGATACAATTCTCAAACATTTAAAGGACATAGACATTTACAACAACATCTAAAACAAAATATTAAGTAAATACCAAGTCAAAATATCTAGTTAAAATGTTTCAAAATTATTATTTAAGGACATTCACTATTTTAAGAAAATACTAGACTAAACCTATTTTACATAGCCCTCTACTGAAAACTATCGAAAAAATGCACTTCGCCAAAGATGCGGTGCGATAAATAAATATAAAAAAATGTAATCTTATAGCCTTTTATACATGTATTTTACTTACTCTCAAATGTAAATATAACACAATATGCTTATCTTATAAAATGACTATTTATGTAAATGACTTATATTATAGCTTATTGCCTAATTTTAGACAAAAAGCTGGCGAATAAAATAATTTTGACAATATTCATGATGAACTTTAATATTGTCAAATGAACTTTATACTATATATTTATATATTACGACTTTTCACTTAAACAAACTTAATGGTTTTGAATTATCAAGTAAGAAAGCTTTGCTACCTCTATAGAATTGTTAGAAATAAATTTAAAAAAAAAAGTTTACTTACAGGGAGCGAACTAGAAATTAGTAAGTCCACGACATCAGTCCTGAGCGTATCTCTGTTTTTATCCAAGAAGCCTTCGACGTTATACCAAACATTGCCAGCAAAATGTTTTATTCCGAATTCTGGTCCGTTTAACCTCGGCCTGGAATAGAGCTCGTTGAGGGCGTGATTGTAATGGCACTTTTCGAGGAAGGAAACATCAGAAGCTCGAGGAAAGTTGGATTCGTCATCGAGGAGATGAAGGATCCCGACAGGCTTCTTCGAGAGTAAGTGTATCACAGGCAAATTATCCTTTAATAAAGGAAAATAATTAACAAATTACAAAAAAGAAAAGGAAATACAAATGTTGTTCTTATAAATATGTCTTAGTGTGAATATATTTTTTAGTGAAACATAGTTTTTACCAAACATTTTGTTGTATATTTAACTTTTTATGCGTGATTTAGATTAATCATACTTCAAATGGCAATTACTCAATCATGACCAATTTTAGCATCAAAGTTCTACGTATATGTCTGATAGCATGACAGTGGCTGAAAGTTTTGTTTTGTCCCACAAAACTTGGTGTATCGATTGGTCGAGATTGTTAACCAACAAAATCAGTCCGGGGGGTTACTCCGGACAAAAAGTCAGTCTACCTGGAAGAGGGGGGGGGGATTACTCTAGACAAATAATTAATATTTTAATTATTAATATGTTAACACCAGCGTCTCGTACCCAGCCTGATAGAAAAATTAAAAACGTATATACGTTTTGTGCAGAGTGTGAAGGGAATCCGGGTTACTGCCTAAATTGTTTCAATATGGAACAATTATTAATTATGGAAGCCCAATCGAATAATTAAGTCAGGTTTTTACAAAAAAATGTTGTTTTCACTTATTCGTTACGCCTTGTTAAAAGCTGAAACTTGTTCAAACAATTTTTTTTTAATATTTAATTTGATTCTTACAATTTCTTAATATAATATTTGTAAAGTTTGGGAATATAGGTGCGTATTTTGCATTATCAAGTACTCATTTGTTTGTTATCTAATCCTACTCCTGCTCCAAAATAGTTTTCATATAATCTTTAGCAACGAAAATATTAAGCAATAACCTTCAAACTTTTTTTTGACTTAGTGAGATGTATATATATGTTTAGATGTTTACGAGACACATTTGTCCTGTATTACTCAGCAGTCGGAATCCTTATGGGACACATGTGTCCCATACTGAGCCTTCGACTAACCCCTGAAATATCGTGCTGAGCCAACGTTTTGAAGGAAATATAAAAAATATATTTTAACATTAAAACATTTTTTGACAACTTTTTGAGGTATAAAATATTTTTTTTTTCAATTTTGAAGAATACAAATATAGCTCTACTCACTGTATATGTAATGTTCTGCCACTGAATTTTTTCTTTGGCATATTCTTGCTGCTCTAATTTGAAAATGTGCTTATTGAAGTAGCATTGCAGGTGCTCGTTGGCATAGTTGATGCAAAGTTGCTCAAAGCTGTTTTCCTGTGCAAAGAAAGCTCGACGTGAGAAAGAAATATACACTTAGCCTTACTTCATAAAATAAATGAGTAAATAAATTTGTACCTTAAAGTCCTCAAAACCGAAAATGTCAAGAATTGAAATTGATGTTGTTCTTTTTGTTCCTTTATATACTATGTGATTTGTTCTAGCGACCAGCCACGCAAAAAGTGAACTATATAGTGCTTTCGCAAAAGCGTCTCTTGCATCTAAAGCTTGATCAATCGTTAAAGCAGTCAGTAACCTTTCATTCCTTGCTTCCTAGAAGAAACAATAATCATGCCTTGCTTTTAAACTAATTTAAAAATACAATTTTATGTATAAATACAATTACACCATAATAAAAAATGAAAAAAAATATTTAAAAAAATTTGTTATGAAAAGTCGTACAGTGGTTTTAGTTGTTAACGCCATTTTGATGCCATCGACACTGATTTGGAGAAGATGGCCTGCCCATCGGATTTCGGCATCAGAACCGATCTCCACACCTTCCTGTCCATGCTTCAGTTGCTTTCGGTGGAAATAAACATTCCCTAGATGTAGTACTGAAACAAGAAGAAAAAAAAAAAGTTAAATCTTCATTAAAATGTTGAATCATGAGGCAACACTCATGAAAGAATTATTGAAAAATGTCTTCGCGTCTTCAACGATTTGTTAAGCATTTAGCAACCAAGCACCTCCTAAAGAAGGCAGCTACAATATCAAGGACAATTTTTGAGTTTAAAGCTGTACAGCTGGTGAGGAATGTCAGAATGCAAGTGTAAATTTTTGTTTCACAAACACTTTATTTTTCAGTAAACAATTAAAAAAAAAGTTGGATAAAAATATTTATTATAATTTATTTAGTGTTATAGCCTCTTCAGATAATTTTTGTTTTGTTTTGTGTTTAACGGCGTATCAACTATTGGGCTATTAACGCCAGGCTATCTACAGGTTGCCACCCTTTTATAATGCCAACAGCATGTGGTTGGTCGCCATGCAGGTACTGGCCACGCCCGATGTTGCTTAACTTCGGTGATTTAAGCAACATCGGTTCTATGGTTCTGCCATTTGCATATTGTAGTTTCAATGAACAATATGAAACTTGAAACACTAAAATCTGATTATGTCTTGTTTAGGATCAGAGAACACTTTGGGTGGTGAGCCAAGGGAGATAGCGTTTATTGTTTATCAATACATAGCTAAAGATAAGGCTGAAAACAATTTAAACTGGACATAACATGGAGGGAAAACTTCTCAGTTTATAAAAAAAAAAAGGATGAGATTATAGGCCACACCCGTTTTGTGGGTTTAGATGCTTGTCAAGATATTAAGATGAATAAGCATTTAGAACGTTCTTGGCTTTCCTTGCATTCTATAAAAGATAGCTTTCTGCGGAATGAAAGTTTTTGTAAATATATTACCTGAAGCCAAAATTCTAAATATCGTGTCTTGTTCTTCTGAAGTGAAATCAAGGACTTGCATTGCAGACATGAGCGATTGGAAACCTTCGGAATCATTCCTTCCGTCTATTTCACAACTTTCCCCCTAAAACATTGTACATCATAAAATTTTAGAAATATATTTCTCAACAGAACAAGTGGATTATGATTTATCCAAACGTTTCTATAAAATCTTACCTGATTGAGATAGAAATACTTGTCAGCAGAAAGCAAGCCATATTTGAGCTTTGTTTCTTCCGTCAGCCCGGCCAGTAGCTCGTAAAATACATGGTAATTTCTTTCTTCAGGTGCCTGAGTAACAATTCTCGACTTCTCTAGTAAGTACTCTGTAAATTTTCCTCCAAGAATGACTCCTCTGTAAATTAAATAAGTTCATACAAAAATAAATATTAATCATAACAAATAATATAAAGAAAATTAAAAACAATAAAAAGACTATTAACTTAATTATAATTAATGAGATGCAAATAGGTAGCCTTTGAGGTGATAAGAAGTCAATGGAATAGTCGGGATTTGGCTAAGAAAAGAACCAGATTTTCAGAAAAATCTATATAATTCCAATATACAGATTTTTCTAAATATCTGGTTGTTTTCTCAGCTGAAACCCAACTATTCCTTTGACTTCTAATTATAATAAAGATATTTACAGACCAAGAAGAATATAAATATTACTGCGATTTTAATTTTGCCGTTTTAGATGGTTTTAAAATATTAAAAACCCTCCAACTCCTCCACCTTTCAAGATCAAGAAGTCTGTTAAATTATTGTACTACGTTGTTGGCCCCCAGATGAAAGTATCTAACTTTAATTCAGTATCATTGTCATTATTTGTTTATTTCTCATGTATATATTTTTATATGTTCGTATTAATTTTTAAAAAAACATTTTGCCAATATTATACAAAATGTAGCCTTCTTTGCTGTCTTTCTTTTCCTCTTGTGCCTTTTCTAGTGTCCTAGGAGCCTCGATAAATGTCCGCCATCCCTTCCGGTTCTTACATATCAGCTTCATCTGCTGGAGTGTTTTGTCACTGGCTATTTTCATCGTAGGAGATTCTGTGCCGTCATTGCGGTATTTTCCCCGTGTGACAAGTTTCTTGTACTTTCTTTGGTTTTATTTTATCCTCCAAGCATGAAGGATAATAGAAAATTTAAAACATTTCAAAATACATCAAATTTAAACGAATGAAAAATACATCTAGTTAAAACACTAAAAATAAAGATTAAAAACTGTTAGCTCAACAATATAAAAAGAAAAAAGCCAAACGAGGATGTGAAATTAATAAAAATGAGAAAATAAACCTAAAAGGGGGTTAAACAAAAATATAAATGTAACAGGGCACTGATGATACAGGGATTGCTCTGAGAGCCCTCCATTGATTCCATAATTTTTTTTGTAAGGACAGAATTTTATTCTTTTCTCAAAAACCACCAGCAAATGTATAATTGTAAGACTGCTATGCACCATGAGAATAAAATTCAGAAATTCACCACTCCTAGAGCCTATGGTATAGGATCAAAGCTTGGCTAAAGAGCAAACCATGTATGAAAATTTGTGTAGATCCCAAGTTGAAAGAACATACTTGGTAATAGCTTTATTCAGTCCTCATGTATTTTATTTTCAAGTTACATAGGGTACGGCATGTCACACACTAGGTTATTTAAATTTTGTTACAGAAACGTTTTGGCTATAAGCCATTTTCAATCTGTTAATCTGCAACATACATTTGCATATTCTGAGTTTTATGTTTATTATTTGAAATTTAATAGCCTAACCAGTATGATCCATTATATTTTACAGATTGACAGATTGAAAATGGCTTATAGCCGAAACGTTTCTGTAACAAAATTTAAATAACCTAGTGTGTGACATGCCGCATCCTATGGAACTTGAAAATAAAATATATGAGGACTGAATAAAGCTGTTACCAACTACATAGATGTATGGGAATTTAAAATGGTGCTAAGTCCTTGAAAACTTTATGGCAAAAAACAATATTGTGAAGATGTATGTTTTGGTTTTTATACTCATGATAAAAAAAAATATAAATTTACTCTACGAAGACAAGGAATAGTTGGGATTTGGCCGAACTAGCCGAATCCCAACTATACCTTGTCTTCGTATCTCTGCAACGGCTAACTATCTCCATCTTCACTATAAATTTACTCTATTTCTAAAGTTATTGATTCAACTTACTCCTTAAAATGAACTTCAAGAAATTTCCCAAATCTAGAAGAGTTGTCGTTTCTTGCAGTTTTAGCATTTCCGAAACTCTCGAGTAGAGGCGATGCTTCGAGTACTTGCTCGGTTATAAGATTGGATGGTGCTCTATTTACAGCTGCTAGGTACTGCATCACAAGCTTCGTAGATTCAGTCTTTCCAGATCCAGACTCTCCAGAAATAATGACTACCTGATTGCCTCGAGACATTGCAGAATATGCTGCTGATCCAATGGCAAACAGGTGGCTAAAAGGAAATATATAGAAATATTAAGCTGTGCATTTTAATAAGAGATGGCTTTTAAAAGCCAAATTGTCAAGTTAAATTCTAATTGTACTAGAGAGAACAAATAAAACATTTTTTTAACTACAAGCAATATCTCGAGTAACATTATATATAGTGTTGTGATATCATCAAACATAAAATTTTTCAAAATAAATAAAAAATATAAGTAATACGGTGAAAAGCTAGAATGCGGAGGGGGGGGGGTCAAGAAATAAATTGGGGGAGGCGAAAAATAAATAGAAACCGAACTGTAAGTTCTTGAACCCCCGGATCAAGACCTACCTGTGTGACAAGTTTGATCAAAATTGGTCAAACAGTGTGGATTTGTATAAGGAACAGACAGACAATCAGCTGATGAACGATTTTGACCTAGCCTATGACACCTCCTTCCTCCATAGGGGGGAAGCCGCTTACGAGGTTGATTTCATGACGCAAGTGCTGACTAGAAAATTTCACATTTCAGAACTCATAGATCAACAAATAATGGCGGTTCAATTTTGTGTATGTATTAATGTATACATGTATATGTATATGTATATGTATATATATATATATATATATATATATATATATATATACATACATACACATACTTATTTATTTATGTCTGTTTGGGGAGCTCTCTCACAGGTTCAAAAAAGGTCTGATTTTGATCAAATTGGAAACTCATGCTTCTTTTTAGATAATAAAAAATTATTAATGATAAGAAAAAATCACTTTATCATTTGAAAACAGCTGATTAAATAGTGTGTACTTACGGTGGTAACGTTCCAAGGATCTGCCCTTCGTATTTCTTCACCATATTTAGACCATACATGTCGTACATCTTGTAAGGATTCACAGCCACAAGAATACTTCCAGTGTAAGTCTGAAAATAAATTTCATTATTAGACATTAGCAATTAGTACTAACTAAGGTCAGCGATAAATAAAATGTTAACAAAAAAAAATCCATTAGAATTTTAAACGAAACATTTTTTTATTTTATGTGTTTGTTTTTCTAAACTTTAACAATATTGGGCAAGTTGATTCAGAAATAGTTTGTACACTAGGTTGCAAAAGTAGTTTTGTTTAAAACATTTTTGAAAGTATGTATACATAAGCCATCAACACCGAAGTTAAGCAATGTCGGGCGTGGCCAGTACCTGAATAGGCGACCGACCACGTGCTGTTGGTATTATAAAAGGGTGGCAACCTGTAGAGAGCCCGGCGTTAATAGCCAAATTGTTGATACGCCGTTAAACACACACAAATAGAAAAAAATATAAGCCATCAAGCCCAAAAAAAGGTTGATATTTTGTAAATCCAAAAATCACAGTATGTCGAGTAGATTCAAAACATTTGGGATTGTAAGATCACCTGTCCAATAAGTTCATTGCAGGAATTTCAAGTTTTGAAAATACATTATATATATGAAGCACGCACGCACAAACACACAAACGCGAGCACACACACACACGCACACACAGACAGACAGACAAAAAACATGGACATTGTGACGCTTAAGTCTGGTGAGCGGACTTTAAAATAATTGATAATGTAATAATGAAATTATTGTTACTTACATAAATTAATTCCTTGTCGTACCGAATTTTTAAGTTCCATAATAGCGAAGCTTCGTTAAGGTCACTGAAAATAATAATGATTATTAAAAAGTAAAAAGATAATGTAAATAATATTTTTTCTATAAAATAATTCAATTGAAAAGCTTTCCATTAGGCCAATATAGCTGGCTTAGTAAGAAGTCAGAAGTACTTGTTGACACGTTGGTGTGTAAGTAAACTCATCAGTAGCAAGAAACCCGTTCATATTCGTAGGAATGGACCATCGTTGCACTATCATTGCAGAAATTTGGAAAAATCTAGCAACACAACATAAACACTTTTTGCCCTATTTACACGAGGAGGCAAGGGGAGACTGCTTAGTAGTATCGTCGTTGGGAGCTTACTTGTCGCTTAGTAAATATAACAGCTTCCTATTCACTTGCCGTGTTTACTTGTCACTGAGCACCTTCTTTACAGGTAGGTACAAATGCTTATATCGTGAGAGATATAACTTGTCATACGGGGAAAGCGCAGAGGGGGCTCGACGTTGCCAGTTTTACAACCCTCCCAGCCCCCGCTCTGCCTAGGCGCGGAGTAGGAGAGGGAATAGTGGCAATCCAGCAAGGCCGTCATTGGCTAGAGGCGCCTCCACCTTCCCCTGCCCGTCCATAGCCAAGTGACAAGTTATATCTGCCACATTATAGTTGACAATCACTAATTACAAGTACCAAGCTAACTAAGAATAACAAAAATAATAATTAAATCTATTAAGATATTTACATACTTAAGTTGTATCATGTCGTCTATGCCCAGCTGTCCGAGGTCTTGACGTCTCTTCACGCCATTTGGAGAAGTCACCGAGAACACCTGAGGCTGTAAACAAAAAAATGAAGCGTCTGTTAGATATGGCATGTGTCATTATAATTTATATGATTCACAAGTTAATACCACTTTTGTCTCTCCCTTCTAGCACGTATGCGTAGAATAAGGTGTAGGTTAAAGTCCACCTCCAGTTTCCAATCCGGCGGGCCTAGAGCTATTTATGTACAGGGTCTCCCAAAAATAATGGTCATCCGTTGGCCAAATGATTCTCCAATGTGAGATCGGAAAAAATAACCCCCATATTGACCCCCGCAAAATTGACCTTGAAATGTTATTCAAGGTCAACTTTTTTCATTTCACATTTCGAATCTATGACTCATGAGGAAGAAAAAAATTCAACGGCACCGTAGGTCAGAAATGAATCTTTACGGCCCAAAAGGCCATTAACAACGCATACGTGGACCATTCCATTTCCAATTGGCAAATTTTTTATTTTAATGATAGTCGGCTTCTGAATAAAAAACTATTTTTTTGCATCTTTCCCCTATGCGCAGTACCTGGTGTTCCGCGGTAAGTCTAGCCAACATATATTTACCTTCTCATCTACCCAGGAGGTACATTATAGCAAAATTTCAAGGTCCATAAAACACTTCATGAAAAATGTGGTTCCATCTCTTGGACTATATTGTCTATATAATCACTTATAATTGTGAATTGGTGATAACTGCTTAATTTGGAGAACCAACAAAATTCTAAGTGGCCTACTTTATGTCGATGGTAATTTCAAAAGGAGCCGTGTTTCTATAAGAAGTAACTATCAGCTCCTTTATTGTAACTACAAGTGATAGCTATGCGCAATAAGAGGTTGTAACGGTGATTACAAGGTTTATGCGGGGTAATCAAATAGCGTAACAACGGTAGCAGTATACCTTTCTTGTCACAGTACATAATAACCGTTTATCTGCTTTTTTATTGGGAAATGTATCTTTTATTGAGAAATATCTTTTATATTGTTGGAGTACATTGATATGTTAAGTATAGAAAACTATAATAAAGCTAGAATTGACTATTGTGTGGATCGAAGGACAAAAGTTTCATCTAGTATAATATTTGAAAATGTGGTCCACAAGTTTCAAATCTTGTCTGAGAAAGAGAAAAATTGTTCGAGTCGCCAACAGTTCGATTTAAAGAACATCTCTTCATCCAGGATATTATTTGACTTCTCTTCCGTTAAGTGGTAAAAATGAACAAAAAAATCGGACTTGAAACCACCTGCGTAAAGTTCACTCAAATATGTACACGTTTTTTGTACGTATACATTGTCAGGAAACGGCTAAATGAACTCTTGAGGCTTGGTACCACAGAACGCGATCTGTATCCATGGGCGTATATAAGGGGGGGCTGCAGCCCCCCCGAAATGTTGATTTGATCGGTAAAAATTTCATAAAACCCTTAAAAATCAATTAAATAAGATCATTTAGTTCATAAAACATATTCTATTTTGGGTGTAATAGCGTTTAAGTTGGCTAAAATTCTTCCAAGATCTAAATTGTTAGTATTCCATTCACCGGAAATGGTCTCAGCCCCCCCCCCGAAATTTTCCCAGCCCCTCCGAAATTATTTTCTATATACGCCTATGTCTGCATCGCGCCGGAGAGCGATATCTGACCGAGGGTGGTAGGCGATCTACATGTATTACACAGTATAGCATCAACCCCGTCAAATAAAGGGCGATATGTCGACGCGAGCTAGTCTTTATCGCTTTGCCGGGCGATACGGTTGTAAAAAATTACAGATTTATCGCGCGCTAAAATGAGTAAACAAACTGAATTATTCACTGAACATCAAATGTTTTGAGGTTATGTTGTTTCAATAAAAAAATACATGAATTCTATCTTGCTTGTTGAATGTATTTTCTTTATTTAAATTAAGAACTATATTGCTCAGAAAGATATCGCAGACCACCTCGGCGATCGTTGTATCGCTTCCCGCCGCGATACAGGTCGTGTGCCCGACCCTTTAACGAGATAGTACATACATACAAATCGTCCCTACCAAGTCAATCTATCGAATATGAAAATCGGAGCAAACTAGCGAACGAACATATTCGATATTGACAAAGTAATATATTTAAAGATGATCTTATTCCATACATTATTTAAGGCGTTTCCGGCTATTCTAAAGGGGTTAGAGTTGCGACAATTTGCGACAACCGGTATCGCACACAATGCAAGGGCAAAGTATGGAATCTAATGGACGAAATTTTCCATATTGGATAGTTTGACATGGTAGGGACGATATGTGCACCTCAATGTTCAGTAACTCTAAAATAATCCCTAATCTGTTTTTGAACATTTTTTTTAGCATAAATATGATTTAGCGATGACTAAATTGGAAAAACACATTACAAAAAAGTGTCCGCTGGCATGGTGGCCATGTACGAAAAAGAAGACGGTTTGTCGGGTGGACCTAAAGCATATTTATGTTCCTGAATTTGAGCAGAAGGCTCTAATCAGGGCCGCCACATCTCAGAGCCGGGCCCGGGACCAGATCACGGGCCCCTACTTCTCACAGCCGGGCCCCCACTTCTCAGAGCCAGACTGAAAATTCTAGTACTTTGCTATAGTACTTAGGGCATTTTAAAATTATTTTCATCTTGAGTTTTGAGCAAAATGAGAATAAAAGCCGACAACCGATGCCGCAAAGGTCACTTTCGGTACTTTTTTTCCAATTAGCGAGGCCCGGGGCAACTGTACCCGGTTGTCCCCCCCATATGGCGGCCCTGGCTCTAATCGATTTAATTTTTTTTCTCCATTTTTCATAATCACTTCTTAAATGTTATTATAACTAGATGTGTGATGATCGATGTTCTTGCAGGTATCTAAGAAGGCCCAAAGTGTATTAACTGCATTTGTAGCTTCTCTAATTATAGGACATTCTTTTGTGACCAGTTATTCCTCAGGTTCATCATCACTTCCTAATTCTATGTTGTTTACTGTTGGCTGTACTTCTGCTAGAATATTCTCTTCAGAAGGAGCAGCACATAAAGAAACGTTATAGTACACTTCCCATGGGCGTATATAGAAAATAATTTCGGAGTGGGCTGGGAAAATTTCGGGGGGGGGGGGGCTGAGACCATTTCCGGTGTATGGAATACTAACAATTTAGATCTTGGAAGAGTTTTAGCCAACTTAAACGCGATTAAACCCCAAAATAGAATATATTTTATGAACTAAATGATCTTATTTAATTTATTTTTAAGGGAATTATGAAATTTTTACCGATCAAATCAAAATTTCGGGGGGGGGGGGCTGCAGCCCCCTCAGCCCCCCCTTATATACGCCCATGAAACTTCCACCAAGTCTATATTTGTAGATACAGCCGTTGTGACGATGTCCTTATCACTACTAGTGTTGTAGAATCGGTGAAGTTATCTATTGTAGTTCCAGTTATAGAGGTGGTGACTTATAATAGTTCAACTCACAGAGGTCATAGAAATCAACTTACAGGACGCCTATTTACATAATTTTCCAAGATTTTGTCCTGAAATCGACATATTGAGGTGAAATTTACGTGCAATGACTCGGGGCAAAGATTCTGTTAGTCTTATCTAACGATTAAACTTCTGTACACTGAGAATTGACTGTAGAAGGAATTAAGTAATGGGAAATATCTTTCTGCGCATCAATAAATTCTTAGGAATGCAAGCAGTGTACTGAATCCTTGAACAGCTGATGGAATGCGGACAAACAAGACCCTGTGATTTCCCTGAAACAAGGCTAACTAGCCAATATGGCGGCATTCCATTGATGTGTGTTTCAGCATAGCTAGCCCCACCTAGGCCTGTAATTGGAGCTTCTCCTTAGGCAATCTTTCAGGATGAATGGGGAAACAACACTGAAACACATTTGAAAGTAAAATTATACCGTAGGATGTAAACAAGGGATCGTCTAGATAATAATGTTTTGAGTAAAAGTGTGTCAGAAGTTTTGTTATTAGTAGGCGTTGTTTCGTGTATTTACAAATCTCTAGTATTGCAATGGGACAATTCGATTTGTTGTTCTTTCTAGTAACAGTTTTGTTCACTTACTGTTTTTAAGGCGATTCACTTTTAAATTTGTGTTTTTCACGTAAGTTCTATTCATTTTTTTCTTTTTTGTGTTCTTAGTGTTGTTTGTGTCTTTTGTACTCTTCTTCTTTTGGGTAGGAAAATGAGTTACGATTTACCTACGACTGAAAAAGATGCCATTCAGACAGTTGGAAAGGTTACCAAACTAAACTTCCCTAACTTTTCTTAACTAGCATATCGCCCATTTTCCATCGAAAAACCAGTGATGTATATTATCAACGAGTAGGATTGACAAGAGCTTCGATCTAACCTTGAGCAAGAGTAACGAGCGGAAACGCATAGCATTTATGCCATTAACAAATTAAGTGCTATATAACCTAGGAATAACCTAGGTGTTATAACCAGTAGCACTTATGTTAATGGCGTGATTGCTATGCGTTTCCCCTCGCTCAAGGTTATATCGAAACTCTAGCCAATCCAACTCGTTGATAATATTAATAAATGGTCTTTCCGTCGCCATATTGCCAAAACTTCAATTGAGTTCTCATTTCATGGCCCAGATCACTGAACAAGACCCACTTCTCTCTAGCCTGGTGAAGCTAATTAGTAACTACCGGATTTGCTTTTTAGACAATGTTATGATCCGCAGAATGTAAGAAATAGAAATACTACATATACCAGTAAGTGCAAACATTTTCAAAATCCACCGGGGTGTTTATGAGCTAAAGGTCGTAACGGGGTGTGTCATAGGCTAGGTCAATTTCCCTGTTGGAAATAGCTTGTAGATATGTCTAATAGAGGGCATAATGAGTTACCAACACAATTTCTTATTCATCTGGAAGAGGGCTTATTATTTTAACGGCCCAGAAAATTTTACGTTTCAGATTTCCTAGAGAACGAAAATAAGGGTGTATAATTTTCGTTCTCTGGGGGTTCTGAAACGTAAAATGGTTTAGTCTGTACTTCCGGATTGTGAACCTTATGAGGTCAATAGGGTGGTCCAAAAAACTGAAGTTTTTTTTTAGAAACCTAGGGACCCTCCCATTTTGTTGCATCTAATAAAAGAATAATCTATGCAAAATCTTAGCTCTCTAGAAGATATGGAAGGCAGTGCTCAACAACGTTTAGTTTTCATACATTTCTGAAAAACACTTAAGTTTAGAAAATTTTTGTTATTCAAGATTCAAAAGTTAAAAAAGCTGTTGATCTCTTTATTACAGATGATATTAAAGATTTTCAGCTTTTAGCGCGGTTACTCCCTATCTTCATAGGGAGAACCCGCTTATGAGGTTGACATCATGACTCAATCCGGAAGTGCCGACTAGAAACTTTCACGTTTCAGACCCTATAGATCACGAAAATATAGGTGGCTAAAATTTGTATATATATATATATATATATATATATATATATATATATATATATATATATTTATATATATGCTTGTCTGTTCGCGCCCCTGTCGGCTCAAAAATAGTCCGATTTTGATGAAATTTGGCACAAAAATCTGTCTTCTAATTTGAAAGGTCGAGTTCGTTAAGCAGCAGAATCCGCCCACTAGAAGATAGTGTTTGGGGCGAATTTCGCGCAAAAAAAATCGTAACGCTTACGTTTTTGAGTTTATATGCTTGCAGGTACTTGTTTTATAGGTTTGTTAACATAAGAAAACGAATGAAACCATTTTTAAGGCGATATCTGTAACCGTTTCTGAGAAAAGTGGAACCAATGTTTTTGTAAGTCATTATTTGTTTGCGAGTACTTAGAATCGCGGGATTCAATTGAAATATTTTCTACATCTTGGAAATTAATCCTAACTAAGATGATTAAGTTTTGGAGTTGAGGAAGTATGTGAAAAAAATATTTTATTAATAGACGTGAAAAGTTTTCGGATCTCCATACATTGTTCGTAAATATCTCGATAACGGTTGGGAAATCGTGGTAAGTGGAAAGTGACCATTCGAATGCTTACTAAATTCTCTACAAAAAATGTTCTGAAGCAATATTCGATGGGACAACGTCAATGAGAAATATAAGCGCTTAAAACTTAAACAGTGTTTGTTTTAAAATGGGTTTTCTCTTTCTTTATCTCACTTTTTAATTGGTTGTTTCTAGTTTTAAATTGCATCTATCAGTAAAATTAGTATTGTATTAAAATAAGCTAACAAACGGTGAAAGGTATTGGTAATAAGTTTGGAGTGGCTGTGGTGATCATGATGGCAGTGGCTGTCAGTTTCCTGTGATTTGTGATGCTAATCTATTCCATTTCTTCGAGATGTACGTAACCGCGCTAAGATGACGCAGTTCCTGCGAGTCGGACTTTTGCTTAGATATCAGGGTACTGGAATGTAAAGGAGTTATAAAACTTCAAATATTTGTTACTTTCGGGTATTTAACGCCTTTTTTGTTTCAAGTTTTTTAAACTGCAAAATTTCACTCAGGAAGATCATTATGGTGTATTCATTAATAGAAACTGAAATAAAGAACTGATCCAGTGAAAGTATCTAGTTTATTTTTGAAAGTGTGATTTTTAATGTGAACAATACTTTAATCAAAATGACTGTGCTTAAGAAGCATCTTGCAGGCAGTGTTCACTTAATCGGTGTTAAGGAATTAGAATATTTCACAAAGAAGAACCAGCTCCATACAATAAAAGAAATTTTGTTAAGGTTTCACTTTGTTTTAAGTGTAAAAAAATCTGCCAGGAACCTCTAATCATGGCACAATTGAAGAATTGCCTGAACTTTGTAGCAAAGCCCTAATCCCGACTAAATATAGCGAGGATTCCATTGAAAATATGCATTCACAGTGGCTACGTTTAATGAAAATAAAGGCAGAAAAACGAACAATCATTTTTAGGCAAAATGGGAATTTTTGACATTGCTCTTGCAGATGCTCTAATTCTCAGGGAAATATGACGAGACAACGATTTTTTAATAGGCCAAATAACTAAGAGAAGAATGATCATTTCATCTCAAGACAAAGAGTATATTAAAATACAAGAAAGATTTGAAAAAGAAGAGGAGAGAAGTGTGTTTCTGCTGCATAATCCATGTCTTCGTCTATTAATCCACCCGATCATGACTTAAATGCTAGTTGATGTGCCAAAAGCAGTTCTGAAAATGCTTCTGATGATGAATTAAATCAACCTTCGTCAAAAAAAAAAAAAAAGAGTTAGAAGAAGTTTTAGGTGGCAAGAGCGAAGATGTTTCTTAACCAAAAACTAACAAGAGCCTTTTGGAACTTGGAGCCACTTCCAAAGAAAAAATTTGAAGACTTCATTTTTATTATAGTTTTCATTATAAAATATACTTAATATTAACCAAATAAATTTAAGTTTTTGTTTGCTAAAATGTCTTGTCGATTTTTCATGAATAAAAAAAAATCCCATTTTCATTTTTTAAAACAGCATTGAGCACTGGTTTCCATATGACTTATGACCTTGATATTTTGGCTCCTTACTTCCTGTTCTGGCTTTTACACTCAACTTGAGTTTTTACCATAGGATTTTGGACCACACTAGATGTCAACCTTATAAGCGGGGTTCCTCCCTATGGAGGGAATATAGATTGCAGCCCACCTGCATTGCTGTGACTTCAAACTTTTTATTAAAGCCAATCTATTGGATATATTCAATTATTCTCCCTAATGCAAAAGGACTAGACAGGAAAAGCCAGGGATTGTCCCGGTATTATTAGCAGCCTGGGTGGGCAGTCGGTGTCCTTTCATCTCTAGATGTTAATCAACCCCTACTCTACTGCTATCTGCTAGGGGTTCAATAAAAACCAGATGACAAGGAAAGGTCGGCGACCAGGCATTGTTCTACAGAAAATCACTCAATGACAACTCTCTTTACTCTAGCCTGTTTTTTTTTATCGTCCGACGATGGGGTTTGTCCTGGCGATTCAGAGAACGCCAATGTCAGATCACATGGGCCTACATACAATTATTTCGGGGGGGGGGGGGGGGGCTGGAATACTAACAATCTAGAACTTGAAATAGTTAGCCAACTAAAACGCTATTATAGCCAAAAATAATTATTTTTTCTGAACTAAATGATCTTATTTAATTTGTTTTAGCGCGGTTCCTCCATCCCCCATAGGGAGGAACCCCGCTTATAAGGTTGATACAATGAAACAATCCGGAAGTGCCGACTAGAAAATTTCGCGTTTCAGAACCCCTAGAGACCGAAAATAACGGTGGTTCAAATTTGTATGTATATATATATATTTGTCTGTTCGCTCTGTAGCCCCCAGACGAATGGTCCGATTTTGATGAAATTTGGTACAAAAATCTTTCGTCTAATTTGAAAGGTCAAGTTCGTTAACCAGCAAAATCCGCCTACTGGAAGATGGCGTTTGGGGCGAAATTCGCGCAAAAAAATCGTAACGCTTACGTTTTTGAGTTCATAAGCTTGTAAGTACTCGTTTTATATGCTTCCTGGGCTAGGAAAACGAATGAAACCATTTTCAAGGCGATAGCTTTAACCGTTTTCGAGAAAATTGGAAAAATAGTTTTTGAATACCGCTTATGGTTTGGGTACTTAGAATCATGGGATTCAGTTGAAACATTTTCTGTAGGTTCTACTTTCATCAAAACTAATATGTTGAAATTTTGGTTACGTTTGGAGTTAAGGAAGGGTTAGAATAAAATATTTTATTAACAGACATAAAAAGTTTTAGTAACTTTGTTTACTTTACTTAATATCTCGAAAAAGGTTGAGAATCTTGGTAAACGGAAGAATACCATTAGAAAGCTTATTAAATGCTCTAAAAAAAATGTTCTAATGAAAGTTTTGATTAGGCGATGTCAATCGGAGAAATAAGAGCTTAAAACTTTAAAGTAATTGATTTCGCTTATTCGAACTGTTCTTTTTGTCTGTTTTTGATTCCTTGTTATTTTTTTTAATTGCTTATAGTTGGATAAAGTATTTGAAAATAAAACAGGTTAAGAAAAATAAGAAAAACAATTTAATGTTAGAGATATAGATTTCCAAGATATAGCATTTCAACTGCCTAGCGTCCTTCCTAGGGAGGGTTGTTTGTCTTTGATTTTGGTACTTAGAATTATGGGATACAGTTGAAACATTTTCATCATGTTCGAATTTCATCAACACTAATATGTTGAAATTTTTGTTACGTTTAGAGTAAAGGAAGGGTTAGAATAAAATATTTTATTAACAGACAAAAAAAGTTTTGGTAACGTTGTATACATTCGTTAGTATCTCGAAAACCGTTGACAATCTTGTGAAGCGGAAGATTACCATTCGAAAGCTTACTAAATGCTCTACAAAAAAGGTTCTGAAGAAAGTTTTAATTAGGCGATGTCAATCGGAGAAATAAGTGCTTAAAACATTAAATTAATTGATTTCGTTTATTCGAATGGTTCTTTTTGTCTGTTTTATTCCTTGTTATTTTTTAATTGCTTATACTCGGATAATGTATTTGACAATAAAAGTGGTTAAGTAAAATAACAAAAACAATTTATTGTTAGAAATATAGATTTCCAGGATTCCAAGACCTTGTCACTAGCGGGTCAGTTTCTAGTGTTAGCCGACTTCCAGGTAAGATTGTAAATCATGACCTTTCAAGACTTTACTACACTCAGGAATGGCGTTAGTGACCTTAAGGGTTGACACGCCATTATAATAATTAATTAAAAAAAAAAGACTGGTGGAACCAAAATAATAACTGCTTCTATTTTAATCTTTCCAAATTAGACTAGGGATATGAACGGAACCACGCTAAGATGATGCAGTTCTTGCGAGACGGACTTTTTAAGGTTTTTATGTCATACTATCTGTTACCCAGTGTGCCATGCTACACCTACTTTCTGCCTATGACTCTCCCCGTATCAAGATCTACCTGTATGCCCAGTTACGTCAAAATCGGTCAAACGGTGTGAATTTTTTTATATCTGTCTAGTAATTCATAAAACAGCCGACAGAGGCCAGCACCGCAGCCTGAGAGTAGATTGCTCCTATCAAAGAAAGGCCAGCGCTCCTTAGTTAGACAGTGACTGTTGATATAAAATTGAAATAAACTGCATTACACGATTATATAATGATGTAAAGTCATCAATGAGTTCGAGTTATTTTAATTATCAAGAACATCAACAAATAAATTTGAGACATTATTCAAAATGGCCGTCAGAATCTGAATGGTTCAGTGTAGCCAATTTTTCTTGAACAAAACTTTTGACCTTTTGACCAAATTTTGTAATTTGACTATTTTGACCTAACCTAGGAGATTTCCCGTATCAAGACCTACCTGGTGCCAAGTTTGGTCAACATCTGTCAAACGGTGTAAATTTGTATAAGAACAATCGGACAAACAGACAGACACGTGATTTTAGCGCGGTTCCTCCCTCCCTTCATAGGGAGGAACCCCGCTTATAAAGTTGACCTCATAAAACAATCCGGAAGTTCCGACTAGAAAATTTTGCGTTTCAGAACCCCTAGAGATCGAAAATAACGGTGGTTAAAATTTGTATATATATATATATATATATATATATATATATATATATATATATATATATATTTGTCTGTTCACGGCCCTGACGGTTCAAAAATGGTCCGATTTTGATGAAATTTCGTACAAAAATCTTTCGTCTAATTTGAAAGGTCAAGTTCGTCAACCAGCAGAATCCGCCCACCGGAACATGGTTTTTGGAGCGAATTTCGCGAGAAAAAAATCGTTCCGCTTACTTCATATGCTTCCAAGTACTCGTTTTATAGGCTTTTTGGCCGAGGAAAACGAATGAAACCATTTTTAAGGCGATAGCTTTAACCGCTTTCGAAAAAATTCGAAAAATGGTTGTTGAATTACGTTTTTGGTTTGGGTACTTAAAATCATTGGATTCAGTTGAAACATTTTCTGCACGTTCGAATTTCATCAGTACTAATATATTGAAATTTTGGTTACGTTTGGAGTTAAGGAAGGGTTTGAATAAAATATTTTATTAACAGACATGAAAAGTTTTGGTAACTTTGTATATTTCGTTAATATCTCGAAAACGGTTGACAATCTTGGGAAGCGGAAGATTACCATTCGAAATCTTACTAAATGCTCTACAAAAAAGGATCTGAAGAAAGTTTTAATTAGGCGATGTCTTTTTGTCTGTTTTATTCCTTCTTATTTTTTAGTTGCTTATAGTTGGATAATGTATTTAAGTGGATTAATGGAAATAAGTGCATAAAAATTTCGTTTATTTGAACGGTTCTTTTCGTCTGTTTTTATTTCTTGTTATTTTTTTATTGTTTCTAATAGGAGAATGTATTTGACAATAAAACATAATAAGTAAAATAAGAAAAGAAATTTATTGTTAGAAATATAGCTTTCCATGAGAAAGATATTCGATGACGTCTTTTGAATATTTTCAACTGCCTTTATGCTGTTGGTTTTTTATTTTTTTTTTAATTGCTTTTATTTGTAGGATATTACTATAGTAGAAGAACACAAGAAAATGGGAAATTTTTTGATATTTTTCAATGCATTGAAACGTATGAAATAAGTATCTCTAGAAGAGGATTCTGGTGTCTGGCGGACCCGACCAGGTAAAGTCATAAACCCCTTTGAAGAAAGGTCGAACAAAATATTATTTATTTCTATTCTATGCTTTTCAAATGACAATAGGGATATGAACGGAACCGCGCTAAGATGATGCAGTTCCTGCGGGTCGGACTTTATATATATATATATATATATATATATATATATATATATATTTATATATGTATGCCTAAAAGGAAACATATATGCGTTCAGTGAGTTTTTGTTTATTTTATATCCATGTTACCCATCTAGGTCTTAAACCAGTCTTGATCTACATCTAATTTCAGCTCTAGTTATAGCACACACTTACTGTGTGTCTTTTCTGTTTTTAAATCTTTTTGTAAATTTATAAGCTAGTTTTAACTCTATCCTACTCGTTTTACAGCCCTGATGAAGGCTTGAATTTCAATCCAAAACTTCGGCAAATAATAAAACTCATTTTGACATGTAAAATTTAGTTTTATTAAGAAATAACGACCGAACCCTGACAATTCCTACCTTCGCATCACCGACCATCTCCTCTCAAGAAAGGAATATTAGTGTCCGGCTCTCATAATTTTCCCTTTGTTACTTCCAACGGCGAACGTTCTCCACCTTAAGCGTGACACCATAGCCGAATCGTTGCATTAATGTCTGCTTTTCCAGCAAGTAATAGCACTCTTTACTTCTCATCATTTTATTTGAGGCCCGCCGCGGAACCTGTCATTTCTATTATATTGAAGTAAAAGTCCTCGAGAGTTTCTGAAGAAATCATACTTCACAATAGTAAGTAAATTTTTAAATATTGCGAATAAAACCTATTTGCATATGGGGACTATTGATTAATCTCCGGTCTCTCCTCCATCACAAAACATACGTACAATTTCGACACGGAGTACACAAATCCCTCAAATGAAAAACTTTTCCAATAATTTCTATCAGTTATTTTTTATTGCTTGTGGATGATCACATAAGGTATTTGACAGCAACAAAACTCCATTTTATAATTTTTGACAAAACGGAGTCAATCGTTCAATCTATCCCTCAATAAATATCCACTTTATTTGCATAGATTTAATGCTTACTAAATGTAGAAGTTTTCCTGTATGTATTGAAGCTTTAGTCCTTCAGCAAAAAATTCGCAAGAACCCGAGAATTGATTCATCTAGAAAAACAGAAGTGCGTTATTGAACGTCCAGAAAGTATCTTCTATCAATGGGTTTAGTGAATTAAACCACTGTTTTTTTAAAGGAAATTTTATCTATTTTATGGCGGCATTATTGGAATTTAATTATCTTGAACAGTTTTTGAGCAATCCTTTCTTAGTCAATAAAAAATATGACTACGTTTATAAAACAGAAAATTGGACATAACTCCGTTTCTTTTCGGAATCGGACCATACTTCTAATGAACTTTTTTCTTGGAAATGATGTCTAGAATCATCTTCTAGAGTTTGGCTACTTTATTGTACAGGCCTTATAGGTCAAAAAATTGTTTAAACTTTTTTTTATAACATTCTTTATTTTCTTGGCACGTTTCTAGCTTTTTGGCTTCTTTTCTAAATACATTTTCTGAAATTATTTTTTTCAAACCATTATAATTTTCTATATCTCAAATTATTATTTTTTTAATGGGATGGAAATAGTGAGCGGTTGAGGTGAAGCGAGGTCAAGGGATGGAAATAGTGAGCGGTTGAGGTGAAGCGAGGTTAAGGGATGGAAATAGTGAGCGGTTGAGGTGAAGCGAGGTCAAGGGATGGAAATAGTTAGCGGTTGAGGTGATGCGAGGTCAAGGGATGGAAATAGTGAGCGGTTGAGGTGATGCGAGGTCAAGGGATGGAAATAGAGAGCGGTTGAGGTGATGCGAGGTCAAGGGATGGAAATAGAGAGCGGTTGAGGTGATGCGAGGTCAAGGGATGGAAATAGAGAGCGGTTGAGGTGATACGAGGTCAAGGGATGGAAATAGAGAGCGGTTGAGGTGATACGAGGTCAAGGGATGGAAATAGTGAGCGGTTGAGGTGATGCGAGGTCAAGGGATGGAAATAGTGAGCGGTTGAGGTGATGCGAGGTCAAGGGATGGTTGAGATTCGGCTAGGAGAAAAAAACGTCAGATCTTCAGGCGAAAAATCTGCATTGGACGTTTCGGCTTCTCTTTGGCAGCCTTAGGTGAAAAGCGCAGCCGAAACGTCCTATAAAGAATTTTTGCCCGAAGATCTGACGTTTTTTATCCTAGCCGAATCACAACCATCCCTTGACCCCTTTTTTTTTATTATACTGCCTCTACCAAGCTGGGTGGGAGTCAAATCCGCATCTCCTAGAAGGTAGAAATCTGATACGCTAGGCAACCTACCATGGAGAGACCCAATATTGGTGTTATAACGCCAAAGTGTATGCAACATATCACCAAGCCTATACATAATGCGCTATAATAATTCTGTGAAGGGGGACTCTTGATTCTACATAAAGGAGGCTGGTAAAGCGATTCGACACAGCTCGCAAGACTTGCATAAGTTTCCAGGTATACTTTAACACATTGCGTGCATTCAAAACGTGAGCGCATAAATATTGCTAAGTACAAGGAAAATGTCGAGATCCTAAGCGCCATTCTATGAAACCTTAACAATAACAATGAGGGGGTCTCCCGTGGTCTAGTGGCTAGCGCGCTAGATTCATAAGCGGGAGATGGTCGGTTCGATCCCCACCGGCGCCAGATATTTTCCTTAGAAAATTCCTGGCTGCACCCTGGAAGTCGGCGCTAATGGCCAAGATTTATGTCGATGCGCCGTAAAAAAAAACAAAAAACAATAAGGTGTAGTTAGCCGTCGAAGTGATAATTTATTTATTTTACGTGTTTCGTTTCGTGGACGAAAATAACACTAGGGTAAGTCTTCCAATAAACCAGGGAGAGAGTGAAAATTGTACTTATTTATTTCAAATTAAAATATTATTAAAAATAAAATGAGGAGGCCCGGTGGCCGTGAGTGTTAAGGAGTGAGCACTTAACACTCCTTGCCAAAGGTCGTAGGTTTGATTCCCATTATGGGGTGGTGGCTTTTCTTTAGAAAAAAGAAAAGGCATCAGCCCTATCCTGGCTAGAAAAGAGTGATCGAAAACCCGTCCCAAAATTCTCAGTTAATAATATTGGACTTAAAAATTTCAATAATAAAAAAAATAAAATTATTAATATAAATTTCAATTTTAAACTATAATTAATAAGAACTTATTCATGGAATGAAAATGTAATTCATTAACCTGTCTTCGGGACCTTCATATGAGATGGTATAATCCTATACTTTGTAGATATGTCAAGATACTGTCTATGTACTGGCTAACTTCAGCGAGAAGTTCACACATGTTGAATGGTATGGTTAAGTCTTGTCGTCTAATGCAGTCAGTTAGAATATATCAAGATACTGTCTACGTACTGGCTACCTTCAGCGAGAAGTTCACACATGTTGAATGGTATGGTTAAGTCTTGTCGTCTAATGCAGTCTGTTAGAATATGTTTTATTGTCAGTTCAGTATTTCAAATTTCACATAATGGTCTTTCTTTTCTTGTCATGAGGTTCAGGCAGGCCTGTCAGTTAGTCCTGAACAGTCCGCCTGAAAGCCGGTCGTCTGAACGTGTGTGTATTCCGGCCGCCTGAACAGTCTTAACTGACAGACCGGTCGGAATATATACACGTTCAGGCCTATCTGACAGGACTGCCTGACCGTGTGTAGCCTGCTTTAGTCTTAAATGGCCAATCCTGAGTCAAGCTAATATAACTTGAAGTGATAAGCAGTCAGTTTTGCCCATTGGACGTTACACTGAGCGACACTTCGCCCTAAAAGTCCCCGTTTCGCCCTGGAATTATATTAAGAATAGAAATCTTTAGATACTCCGGTGCTGATGTGCCGAATCAGGAGCAACACAAAGGCATCATTATTTTTATCATTCCGTAGTTGAGGAAAAGATCCGTGTTAATATATTCTATACTAGCTGAATGCCCGTGCTTCGTCACGGCAGATAAGTAGTTATTTTATAGCGTTAACTAATGTATTATCAAAATTAACGCTACTACATAATTTTGTGCAGTTTATTATAGCGCGGTTCCCGTCATACTATGAGTTATTCATCAACTGATAAGTAATCAAAGTATAATGTTTCTGACATTGGGGCGCTCCGGACCAGTATCAAGAAACAGATAACCTAGAGATAACCCGTTATCTATCTAGGTCTAATTATCTAGGTTAGCAGTACAGGTTAAAATTCGTTGTCAATAATAAATGTACGTTGCAATTTAAAAATTTATGTTTCCAAGAAGTCATTTGGAAACACCATTATATTTGCAAGCATTACCAAGAAGTGTTCTGACTGGGGATGCTGATGGGTGAGGAGGCTGTGCAAGGGTTCGGGATATTATTAACTCGGATGGACCATCAACAGGTAGAGCGAAAACTCTATGAGGGGCAAAATCGCAGTTTATTTCTAGTAATTCAAGTTCTTCCATCATACTTGAAATGAAGCTCAAATAGAAATAATATTAAGAAATAGATACAATACGGTAACAGCTGACCTGTTATCGTCCTAGCAACGCTTGCTACTTAGGCGTGCCTGCTCTCTAACCACCTAAAAATTCAAACCCCTCTAGAAATACTTAAGAATTTGAATATAAAAAAATCCTTTCTTAGCGAGTGTTTACTTGCTAAGGAGAGTGTCCATGCAAAACTTAAAATTTTTCTGTCAAGTGATTTGGGCTGGGCGGACCTAGCCCAAGGTCGAGTAGAGTCCCCGTGCCAGTCCTACCTTAGTGGCCCGCATCTGGTGACTGGCTGCTAGGTCTATGATAGAAGGTGCGCTTGCTGGTGCCAGGGCAACCACAGACCGCATGTGGGGGGGCTCGTCCCCAACCCTAGCCAAGCCCATCGCTCCCGCCGACCCACGCGCCCCGCCTCCGCCCCGAACGCCACCAACGGTCAAAGATAAAAAGTAATTATAACAAAATTTTCGTAAGTAAATGTCTTAATAATTTGAATTATATCAATTAATCATGGCTTATACAATTTTTAAGGGACTAATATGTTTTACATTTACTGTTAAGTGAGTTTGAGATGAAATTTTTATCGAAATATATTCTAGAGGCCAATACTGTTTATAATAGGTGTTGATTGGGTAAAAGATTTTACTTTACAATTAAGAATCGCTAAAGTCAGAGCTAAATTTTGTTTTTCAAATTGGCTTTATCAAGGAAAGAAAAAATATTTGTCAGATGAACTGAATTATTTCCTAGTAGCTCTCTAAGATGTATCGGGAGACCCAGTCGAATTCGCCATGTTCATATGCCCTACACTCCATCAGGATATGCTTTACAGTGAGGGGCACGCCGCAAACCTCGCACTCCGGAGGCTCCCCCCTCTCCATGAGATAGCCGTGCGTCAGTCTTGTGTGGCCTATCCGTAATCTTGAGAGGATCACTGATTCCCTTCTATTATCCCGCTCCGAACTAGCCCACTTACACACTTCATCCTTAATCTCCCTGAGTTTATCTCCCAATTCCATATTAATCCACTCCCTTTGCCAAATCTTTATTGTTTCAGACTTAACTATAGAATTAATGTCTCTGAGTGGGATACCTGTGAATTTAAAACCGCTTATAGAAGCGTTTTTTGCTAGCTCATCAACCACTGCATTTTCTTTAATGTCACAATGACCAGGGATCCAATTAGGCTATTAACGCCGGGATATCTACAGGTTGCCACCATTTTATAATGCCAACAGCAGGTTGGTCACCCATTATGGTACTTGCCACGCCCGACGTTGCTTAACTTCGATGATTTACGGGAACCATTGCATTCAACGTGGCTATAGCCGCTGTGCTGAATATTGATAAACATAAAACACCATCTTCCTTGCATGACCTCTCAAAGCCATCCCTGGTCCTAAACGAGACATAATCAGTTTTGTTAGTGTTTAACGTAAATTATAGTTCATTATTGTAAATGGCCGAACATAAAGGAGAGTGAGAGGGAAATTTACCCCAGTATTTCGCGCATGTGCAATTAAAGTATCCCATCTATACGAACGGACTATAACAACAACAGGACGGACGCGGCGTCGATCCCGTTAGCTATTACCGAGCTCTAACGAATCAGGTAGTGTCTGCAGCCTTTACAGAAGCAAGCAGCGGTACTCTTTGTCCGAGTAATGAAGGCTTGCAAGCTTTCTTATCATTCAATACTGTTTCCTGATTGATTATCATCGATGTAACATAAGCCTGGAAGAAAAGATACAATGGCTATCAAAATTAAATGTCCCGATGAAAAGTCCGTCACGCAGGATCTACATAACTAACAAGGAAACTATGCCAGGAGTACTTCACCGTTTTAGCATGGGTGTATATAAGGGGGGGGGGAGCCGAGGGGACTGCAGCCTCCCCCCCCCCCCCCGAAATAGGTAATAATATATCAGGGTCAATCCATTAGAACTCATCCAAATTGAATAACATTTTTTGCTCCAAATTTTTGATTTTACTACTTTTTTTACCAGTTATTCCTCTATACTAGGTGAGTTCAAACATGCAGTGAAACATTTTTCTGGGTCATAGCTTTTTTTTTGCCGGTCATTTGTCTGGGTCATAGCTTTTTTTTTGCTGGTCATTTTAAGTTTGCATTTTAACTACTTTTTGTCCGAAAACGAGCTTTACGTATAGAGCCCGGAAGATAGGCATTTATTTTTGCTTAAAATAGGCAGGCAAAAAGGCACTTGAAATACTGAAAATAGGCAGTACTGTAATTAAAATAGGCATTTATTAGGAGTGAAGGCAAAGAGGTATCTCACTCATTATTAATGAAAATATGTATTTTAAATACTCATTCATTTCTTTATTATCAATTTATCACAGAATAAGTGTACTTACTCTTACTTTCCCTTGTTACAAGCTACAACAAGATGCTTTTTCCAAGTATCAAATGTCAAAGACCTTCTCAGAAAAAAAAATCGTTTTCATTATGGAAAAACTTCCTCTGCATTATCTTATCATTTCGAAATCCGGATTCCCAGGTAACTACACCATTGTCACAGCAAAAGGGGTGTGAGAAAGGAGACGTACTTCATTATGCTCGAGCATTCCTTCTACTAAGGAAGGTTCTTTTATTTTTAACCCTCCAATCCATGGGTTGGGAAAATAAGCTTTCGAATAGATATTTGTGAAGGAAATATGTAATTTAATTTGTGCAACCTTTTTTTTCTTCTATGAACGGTACTTTTTAAAATGTTTAAATCGCAGAAACAATTTTATAACGAGCAAAAAAAGGCAACGGAAGCCAAAATAGGCAAAAAAGGCAAAATAAAAATTGTTTCTACACTTCCTAAATGCACGGAAACATATTTATTTCTATCTGATTCTTCAATATATCCATTCAGATAAAAAAGGCATTTTGCCTAACTTCCGGGCTCTATTTTGCCTAACTTCCGGGCTCTAATTTGCCTAACTTCCGGGCTCTATTTTGCCTAACTTCCGGGCTCTATTTACGTAAATGTATCTAACTCTCTTAATTTCATAGACATCAAAACAGAATAAATACAAAATTATCAGAACGATATGCTCTTAATTTTTGTTCCAGCACTGTGGAAATTGAAGAAAAAAAAATCACGAAAATTTAACGTAAAACAGGTGTTTTAGAGCTGCAAAATTATTAGAAGGAATAAAGACTCACCTTCATTTTTTTTTTCTTGCATAGATGTATTATATGACTACTTGCTGCAGAAGTTTCAAGCTTGAGAACTTTTTCCTTTTTTTTTTATATAATTTTTCAAAGTTTGTCATAATCGTATTTTTTGCAATATTTGAAGTAAAAATATCTCAAAAGGGCTTGAGTAGAAAATTATGAAATTTATACAGGTAAGGTCTCATTATGGTATAATCAAATGATATCAATTTGATGACTGGGACTCAACTGGTTATAGAGTTATAGTGCATCAAAATTACGTTATACTCACACAACATTTAATGAGAATTCAGAGTTTAAATGTATTTATTTGATGACTGGGACTCAACTGGTTATAGAGTTATAGTGCATCAAAATTACGTTATACTCACACAACATTTAATGAGAATTCAGAGTTTAAATGTATTTATTTGATGACTGGGACTCAACTGGTTATAGAGTTATAGTGCATCAAAATTACGTTATACTCACACAACATTTAATGAGAATTCAGAGTTTAAATGTATTTATTTGATGACTGGGACTCAACTGGTTATAGAGTTATAGTGCATCAAAATTACGTTATACTCACACAACATTTAATGAGAATTCAGAGTTTAAATGTATTTATTTGATGACTGGGACTCAACTGGTTATAGAGTTATAGTGCATCAAAATTACGTTATACTCACACAACATTTAATGAGAATTCAGAGTTTAAATGTATTTATTTGATGACTGGGACTCAACTGGTTATAGAGTTATAGTGCATCAAAATTACGTTATACTCACACAACATTTAATGAGAATTCAGAGTTTAAATGTATTTATTTGATGACTGGGACTCAACTGGTTATAGAGTTATAGTGCATCAAAATTACGTTATACTCACACAACATTTAATGAGAATTCAGAGTTTAAATGTATTTATTTGATGACTGGGACTCAACTGGTTATAGAGTTATAGTGCATCAAAATTACGTTATACTCACACAACATTTAATGAGAATTCAGAGTTTAAATGTATTTATTTGATGACTGGGACTCAACTGGTTATAGAGTTATAGTGCATCAAAATTACGTTATACTCACACAACATTTAATGAGAATTCAGAGTTTAAATGTATTTATTTGATGACTGGGACTCAACTGGTTATAGAGTTATAGTGCATCAAAATTACGTTATACTCACACAACATTTAATGAGAATTCAGAGTTTAAATGGATTTATTTAATGGAATTATTGTAAAAATAATAAACTTCAAATTAACAGCAGCAAAACCAAAGTGGTCGTCTTCAGAGCAAGCCCAAGATGGAAGAAAAGATCTTCTCTTCTACTAGATAATGCGGCCATCGAGTATGTCAACACCGCCACATATCTTGGCGTACCCTTTAGCTGTACAGGGAAGTTCAGGAAGGCAGCAGACCATTTTACAAGCCGTGGTACAAAGGCCCTTGGCAAGGTGAAGGACATACTGGTCAGGGGGAAGGTGAAATCCTGGGAGGCTTCTATAAGGTTGTTTGACTCCATTGTTGCGGCAACAGCTTTTCACGCGTCAGAAGTTTGGGCTTTGAGCCATATTGACAAGCTAGAGGGTCTCCAAATTAAATTCATTAAAAATATTTTCCACTTAAGTCGCACTACTCCAAATCACTTCATAAGAATGGAATCCGGATGTTCACCTTTAGGGGTGGCAATATTGAGGAGGACCATCACCTGGTGGATCACCCTTCAGTCTATGGAGCCAAACGAATTACCAAAGAGATGCTACAATAAAATTCTAAATAGAACCTCTTTTCATCCTGAGAACCTTCAAGACTCGTGGTTTGCCACTCTTCACAGCATTCTAGCCAGCTTGGGGTATTTCCTAGTATTTATAAGGAACAAAATGTTAATTTTGCAATCAGTAATATTCGCTGAATTTAAATATTAATGCTATATTCTTCATTTGGCAATAGCTGATGAATGTGTCAGGGGAACTGAGGGAAAGGAAAAAAAATGGCAAAAGGAAACAATGCATTATACAAATAAATTAAAAGAAAAAATACATTAAAAAAAAAGTCTCCTGCCACGAAATGCATATTTGTGTGGCAGGACATGGTAGGGCGTTGACGTCCCGAGGTTTTCCGCCCCAAATTTTCTAAACAAACAAATGTATCCCCGGTCATCTGACATAAACATTATAGTTACTAATAAGGATGTATTTTACTAATTTAAAGTGATATTTGAAAAAAAATATAATATAGTCGGAGAGCTGGTAACGAAATTTTCATGAAGTGTTTTATGCACCTCGAAATTTTGCTATAATTTACCTCTTTGATAGATAAGAAGGTAAATATGTGTTTCCTGGACATACCTTGGAACACCAGGTACTGCGCATAGGGGAAAGGTACAAAACAATATTGCCCAAAAATGTGTTTTATTCAGAAACCAACTATTATTAATGGAAACTAATTGCAAATTAAGGCAGTTTTACAACGAATAATAAAAAAAAGCAGACATTTTTAATAGGATTAAAATGAAAAAAAAATCAAAGTACCTAGTTTTTATTTTTAATATTAAATGAAGTGCTTTAAACAGCGGCTTCAATAAACATATTTGAAAATAATTACAAAAGGGTAGACACGTTTGTGGGATTTAATTATCAGGAAACATGATGTTAAATGTTGCCTATGATAGACTGCAATACACTGCGTGTAACCGGAAGTATGAATGAGAGCACCGCGCAGTTGTGGTTGTTCTCTGTGCACTTATTGGTTCTTGCTCATATGATCTTGTACAGCTGTCCCGGTTTAAATGGCAGCGTGAATAAAACTCTCATTTAATATTAGAATAAAAACAATTACATTTTTTTGCATGTTATACCCCTTAAAAGTGTCTGCCTTAATTATTATTCATTGTAAAATTGTCTTAATTTTTCATTAAAGATAGTTAGCTTCTGAATAAAACTCTATTTTTTGGAAATATTTTTTTGCACCTTTCCCCAATGCGCAGTACGTGGTGTTCCACGGTAAGACTAGCCAACACCACGATATACCTTCTTATCTACCCAAGAGGTACACTATAGCAAAATTTCAAGGTGCATAAAACACTTTATGAAACGTGCGGTTACTGGCTCTCCGACTAATAGATATCACGTAAAATATAATTAATTACTTTTAAATTGTTTTATTTATAGTTTTTGGGTTTGTGAATTTATTATAGACCAATAATACCACTGCCATTACCATGAAAGATGTTCAGTAAATTTTCTAAATTTTGTTCAAATGTGCCCCTTTTCAATTGGGCCCCCTCCACTCCCGGGTGATTGGGTTGTTGTCGGCCTCAGGAAACGCTGTACCCCGGAAGGTGTGGCTAACGGTACATGAAGTAGTAAGGAACCACAAGGCCGTGTAGGAGGAAGTACGCCATGTTGGATTTGTTAGATACAAACCTCCATGAACAATACCGCTATTAATATTCATACCTCTTTGGAATTTCTACATTAAATCTACGTCACAAGTCGTCCTACGTTAGAACTCGTCCGTACATAATATGCGTCTCCTCCATTAGTTTTGCTTTCTCCCAAACGTTTTTTCTTCACCTCATTTCCTAACAATGCGACAAACCCCTAGAAATGTTGAGGGTATCTTCAAAACCTGACATCTCTGTCTTCTATTGTCGGTTTAATACTTTCTCCGTTCGTATAATAGGACACAGCTTTATTGTCGGCGTGGAAAATATTTCACTGTCGTTTTCAATTGACATTTCTCTTCTGGGAAAATGTACTTTAATTATGTCGAAACAGAATTCATTAATGTAATATTTTTGTTTGAACAAAGGTCCACCCTAATATTCAAGGAAACTACCCAAGGTTAACCTTACCATTTAAAAAAAAAAATATTAGTCAAGTATTTATTTTTCTGAAGTGGTAATTGTCGATTTAAGGGCTGAAAATCACCCTTAAACTTCGCCACAAAAACAGTTTTTTTTTTTTTATTATATCTCGAAGAGTTTCAGGATTATTTTAATGAAATTAACGGCACATTTTTTCTTATAAGAAAGCGCTGAAATAAATTGGTTAATTGAGAGGAGATCGTTGACCTTAGATGATGCAAGGTAGTGATTGTCGGGGTTCGGTCACTGCTACTTAATAAAACTACATTTTATCATAAAAATGGTTTTATTGTGCCGACGTTTCGGCTTGAACTTCAAGCCTTCATCAGGGCGATGGGAAGATAGAGAACTATTCCTCATAAATGCGGGATCATTTCCCTGAGAAATGATCCCGCATTTGTGAGGAATCTATGTCTATCTTCCCATCGCCCTGATGATGGCTTTAAGTTCAAGCCGAAACGTCGGCACAATAAAACCATTTTTATGATAAAATGTAGTTTTATTAAGTAGCAGTGACCGAATCCCTTTAAATTGGTTAATGTTTTTGTAATATTTTAAAAAAATATTAATATATTTGATGTTTATACTTAACTTATAAATAGTTGTGCCTATTTTATTAGAACTTGGAGTTATTTGTTTTTTAAATGAATCCATCTGGAATTTGTGGTCCATATAAAAACAGGAGATATATGTAGATGGCGTCATCAAATCATAAATCACAGCTTAAACCACTTATTATTGCACTGCCCTGCGTTGAGTTCATTTAGAACAGCATATTTGAGGAAATATATAACACAAAACAGGGATTACATATCGTTAGAGAATATCCTTCTTATCAATAGTTTAGATCAATTAAATTCAATCTTCTTCTTTCTATTAAAAGTTTGTGCAATTTAAGATATATTCGAGCTAAGACCCAAGATTAAATATAGAATATTTATTTTCATTATATTTCTATTTAGGAGAGTATTAATGTTATGTATGATAGGTAGTTATAAGTATATAGTGTTTATTTTATTAATTCTTTATTATTTTTATTCAAAAAGGGAATCTATTATTAATATTGTAATAATTACTTAGTGAGAATTCACAAATAGAAGAGAGAAGTGTATTGTTATTGTTCTGCTACATGTAGAATCATGGACTTGACTTTTTATATGCATAAACTGTATATATACATAGTTTAATGTTGTGTATTTTTAAGTATTTTGTATGTATATGTATATGTCTGTTATTTTCTTATGTAGAGTATTATTATTATTAGTTATCTATGTGGCGTCCATTAACATCTACAAACACCAAATGGGCCAGATTCCTTGGCTATACGATGCTATAAGCCAATAAATATTATTCTATTCTATTCTATTCCATCTGGAATAGGCCTACTGATTATTGAATTTCTCCATCCAATATTACTCCACTCGTGCGAATATTGCGTAAGGAACGCACAGCCCCCACTCCAGTAGTCCCTTCCAAATACTTTCACCCCCTCTCTAATCCAGTTCCTTCACATCACCTAAGAGGATTATCTAGATATTCGTTACTAAACCCCGTTACGTGAGCAGAAAATAGATTAGGTATCATTAGTCTGTTTGGATCTATGGAGGGATACTTCCCTCCATAGTTTGTTGGGGATACTTCTTATTAGCGAATGAATGGAGGGAAATATACTTCTTATTAGCGAACGAGGCCCTGGTAAACTGTTTTTTTTTTTTTTTTTTTTTTTTTTTTTTTTTTTTTTTTTTTTTTTTTTTTTTTGCTAAAATTCTTCCTTAACTAATCAAAAATTATATCCAATAGTGTATATGTGAAGAAATCAATTTTAAATGGGCAAAAAATACGATTTTCCGAGTAAAGCCCCGATGCAGGTTTTTGAGCGAGCTTCCATTTGTCCCTTTTTAATTGCTAAGGTTTTTTTCGTCTTTCTACTTTTTTTTATCTTTATTACAAGAAAGTATACAAAAAAAAATGAAATAGGAAAAAAAGGTACATTTCAGAACATTAAACTATGTTTTCCAAGTCGGACGATACTCAGGCGTCTTCATTTTTTGCCCGATCAACTTCACATTTTAACAGCAGCTTCCTAATGATATATGCCAGAAAAGAATGTAATTCAATTTATTGAATTATAACGATTTTATGACCGATTTTTCACAATTTTCGAAAAAAATCAGTATTTCTTAAAAATCCTACGGACATTTGTAGATTTATCCTTCTTCTTTAGAAATGATTTTAGTTTTTCTTTCTAGAATAAAATTTGCCGCCTGCAGACTATCGCCCGTGAAAAAAGAGGGGTTCCGTTCGTCAGACATTGCGCCGATATTTTATTTTTCGAAGAATTGAAACTTTTTTTTTGGATACTATAACATCCCGTATAAAATGTTTTATATAAAGAACTGATATATTTGTTATTTATAAATTCAAGAAAATTACTTTTATTTTGATTGCAAAATGTAGGATTAGTCTTTATGATGGCTTTCATCAAATCGGGATCGATTTGTTACGCAAGCGTAGTCATATTTAGTATTTGACTTAACCTACATTTAACACGAGTGAAAGACCGGTGGAATTAAATGTCGCAACGCGAAACTCGCTTAGGGAATTGGCTAAAGTGATATGTTCAAAGGGATATAATTACCAATTATAACCTAATTGAAGTTGCTTGGGGTTGAAGAAGAAGGAATCACGCTGTAAACCGGTTCCTTGTGTTGATGATGGATTGTGGGAAGAGGTTGTGTGTAATGTTGTTCGCATCCGTATCAAGGCTGTATTTCCGCTCGCATAGATACAGTCCAGTCAACGAATGCTTAAATACAGCTATAGGTGGAAATTTTAGGAACACAATTTTTGGGTCTTTTTGCGAAGACCACATCAAGTTACTTTTGAAGTAGCAGTAGTGATTTATAACAGTTACTCGTACTCGCTGATAAGCTTACTGATTAGCTTATAGGTTCTTTGCTGGTTACCTACTACTTCTTGACTCGTTATCTACGGTTATAATTCATATTAGAATAACGAATATATTTATTAATAAAAAGGTTAATATGATCAAAATCAATTCTCTCAACTATGAAATAAGTTATTAAGCATTAAAGTTGACTGTTTTGCAGGTTATGAAGGATAACAAACAACGTTATTTGTAAACAAACATATTTTATTCATTTTCTCTCTCTCTCTCTCTCTCTTTTTTTTGATATTTTACATTTTTTAGGCATTACATGCTATGCGTTTCCGCTCGCTCAAGAAGATATCAAAACCCCAGTCAATCCAACTCGCAATTAATAGAATTATATTAATTTTAGGGACTCTAGTCTATCCAACTCGCTAAATTAATAGGATTCCATTAATTTTTCTGAGTAAGAAACCAATCCCTTTCTCTTTGTCAGGAACATCGCGAACTAATTGTAGAAGACTCACTAACATAAACAGAGCTTTTCCATAAACAAACGCTAATTCACTGTTGAAGGTTACTTTACTCCCAGCAAGAACGAATGCAATTGGTCATCGTAATCCTCCAATAGGAAGGCAAAGCAGTTATGCGCATGCGCTGAATCACTTATACAATCACTACTGCTACTTCAAAAGTAACTGGATGTGGTCTTCGCAAAAAGACCCCAATTTTTGACTTCGTAACTTTGTTAGGGCTGGATAGGAGGTCAACGTATCAAAAGTCCTCGCCCGTAGCCTTAGTGCCGCGGGGGGGGGGGCTTAGAAGGCCCCATTTTTCGGGTTTTCACTTATATCTCGGAAACCGTGGGTCCTAGCGACATGACCATTCTATAACAAATGAAAGCTGATTCAATTTCCTACAAGTTCAATTCAATAACGATTTTCGAGATATCTTTAGTTTTCGAAAAACCCGCTCTTGAAAGTTTGGCATTTTGGGAAAAAACACACATTTTTATATTCTCGACCTGATATCTCTTCAACGATGCACTCAAAAAATAAATGCCGTTTATAGGGTTGTAGAGCATTACATTCTCTTCAAGAATATATAAAACTTTACTATTTTAAGTATTTTCCTTCAAACGTGGAAACAGTTCAAGTTTCATCGTGATATCTGGCGACAACTGACCAATGAACCTTCCAATTTATCACCATTTCCAGTCAATGTATAGTCCAAAATATGGTTCATTATGTAAATATAGTGAGTACATACGTCCTTTCATCACTATATATATAATGTAGCACAAAATATATAATTTTGGGCCCATTGACCAGTTATTCAAACTCAATTAGATAAGATCTTGTCCGTGGTTTTGATTAGATCATGTGAGTGCGTATATAACGTTTGAAAGAAAATACATAAAATAGAAAAGTAATATATATTATTGAAGCGAATGGAATGCGCTACAACCCTATAGCCGATATTTATTTTTTGGGTTCGTCGTTGAAGAGGTATCCGGTCGAGAATATAAAAATGTGTGTTTTTTTCCCAAAATGACAGACGTTCATGAGCGGATATTTCGAAAACTAAAGATATCTCGAAAAACTTAGCAAAAAACTCGAATAGAACTTGTAGTAAATTGAATCAGCTTTCATTTGTTACAGAATGGTCATGTCGCTAGGACGGAGGGTTTCTGAGATATAAGTGAAACCCCGAAAAATGGGACCTTCTATACCCCCTCCCCCCCCGGCACATAGGCTACGGGTGAGGACTTTTGATATGTTCACCTCCTATCCAGCCCAAACAAAGTTACGAAGTCAAAAATTGTGTTCCAAAAATTTCCATCTATAACCGTTCGTTGACTGGACTGATAGCTTGTTAGGTATTAGTTCTAAACGAACGTTTGTGGGGAAATGTGCAAACTTGGTATCAAGACAACAGCTCAGAGGACGTTTTCACTCGGGCTCACATGACGAAGACTGACCATTTTGTGCAGTCGGGCTGGATAGCTATAAACTAGAGTGGTTATTCGTTGACAGGAAGAGTTGACGTCGCGCTGATGCAATGAGATGCTGATCAAGTTGTGGAAAGCCTTTGGTACCGTACATCTGGTCGCGTTTACGACACATAGAGTTGCAGAGCATGAAATTCCTTTGCTACTATCCGGCAGATGTCGTTTACGTGACAGAGTTTTAATAGTGCGTTAGGGGAAGCCTGGGGTAGCATCCGTCTGGTCTCGTATACGAGACTGAGTTAATTTTCGGGTTTCACGGAATAGTCCCTTGTAGAGGGAAGTTCTCCAATGTTCTATTAGACTGTATAATTAGTTTTGAGTTCCCGAAGATCTGAAGATGACAAACATCAATGGCCATTTTAATAAATTATTTGAACTCGCTAATGCAGTTTTATCGTACATCGACATTCAAAAGTTGTAATTTGGAAACACAATAAATATTGATGATAATGCATTTCGATGATGCTTTTTGCTCGCCGAAAGTGCTATGTTATATGAAACTCGACGTAGCGTAGAGCCATTGATATCACAAGTGATTTATTGGTTTCCAACCATATACCTACCAGATAACAATGGATGTTCAATAAATGGGAGAGTTGTTTCCAATAAAAGCTCCCCTTATAACAGAAATTATAATTCGCTACGATTTTTCTGCGCATAAGAAGTATGTAATACTAAAATAAAGTGTGTTGTAATACAATTTACGTAAGATTATGTCTACTTTGTCTAGTCAAACAATAGGTTTTTCCTAGCCTACTGACCTTTAAGCCATGCGGTAAAAGTTCACGCTGTGCGTTTTATAATAGCACAGGCACACAAAATATTTCAAGATTATATTCTTAATGAGAAACTTATTGGCAAGAGTGGTTTCCTAGAGGGAACGTTGAGATGGCGGGCGAGTCATTTCCGCTTAGGGTACTGTCAGTTTCCTCTTGTGGCGCCTGGAACTTCCTTCTCTTTAAGATTTAATTTATATTTTTTACGAAAGATTAAACCCTACCAATAACTGCTTCCATTCTTTTGCTAATAGCCCTAGGGATAAGAACGGAACAGAGCTAAGATGACTCAGTTACTTAGTTGGAATTTTAGCATAAATATGCTTTAGCGTCACCGCTTGTAAACTGGAAAAAAAAGTTACTAAAAAGTGTCAAAAAAAAAGAAGACTGTATGGGTCACAAAAAAGTGTCCGCTGGCGTTTGCGCCTGCGCAGTGGCGTTAGCGCATTCGAAATGGCGTTCGTGCATGCGCGGTGGCCACGTACGAAAAAGAAGACTGTATGTTATAAAGTTCATTGCGTAGGTTTGTCGGGTGGACCTAACGTTACAAAAAATTGGCACAAAAATGTGTCCGCTGGCGTTGGCTCATTCGCGGTGGCCATGCGCGGTAGCATATTTATGTTCCTGAATTTAAGCAGAAGGCACTAAACGAAATTTTTTTATTACTAATGTTCCGCTACTTTTAAGTGAATAAAAAAAGTTTAGGTACAAATAAGTCAAAACATATATAGCAATTTAGTGATCTCAAATAATTTTCTAATTGTACAAAGTTTTCACGCAAGGAACTTCAAGAAAGATTGTAAAACCATTGAAGATGTCGTAGCCCAAACGAATCGCACAGTTACCCAAGCCTGTCCTATCACACAGCTGGAAGCATTTATTAGGCAACAGATTAAAGCGAACAATTAATTAATCTTGCTTCTATAATTGAGAAAAGAGCTTAGAAAAACTGAGAATATATAATTCAATCATTCAGAAGAAATAGGTCTCCTCGGTGATTATCCTGTATGAATACTGCAAGGGTATCTGGGATAAAATAGGTCTCCTCGGTGATTATCCTGTATGAATACTGCAAGGGTATCTGGGATAAAATAGGTCTCCTCGGTGATTATCCTGTATGAATACTGCAAGGGTATCAGGGATAAAATAGGTCTCCTCGGTGATTATCCTGTATGAATACTGCAAGGGTATCAGGGATAAAATAGGTCTCCTCGGTGATTATCCTGTATGAATACTGCAAGGGTATCAGGGATAAAATAGGTCTCCTCGGTGATTATCCTGTATGAATACTGCAAGGGTATCTGGGATAAAATAGGTCTCCTCGGTGATTATCCTGCATGAATACTGCAAGGGTATCTGGGATAAAATAGGTCTCCTCGGTGATTATCCTGTATGAATACTGCAAGGGTATCAGGGATAAAATAGGTCTCCTCGGTGATTATCCTGTATGAATACTGCAAGGGTATCTGGGATAAAATAGGTCTCCTCGGTGATTATCCTGTATGAATACTGCAAGGGTATCAGGGATAAAATAGGTCTCCTCGGTGATTATCCTGTATGAATACTGCAAGGGTATCAGGGATAAAATAGGTCTCCTCGGTGATTATCCTGTATGAATACTGCAAGGGTATCTGGGATAAAATAGGTCTCCTCGGTGATTATCCTGTATGATTACTGCAAGGGTATCTGGGATAAAAATAGGTCTCCTCGGTGATTATCCTGTATGATTACTGCAAGGGTATCTGGGATAAAATAGGTCTCCTCGGTGATTATCCTGTATGAATACTGCAAGGGTATCTGGGATAAAATAGGTCTCCTCGGTGATTATCCTGCATGAATACTGCAAGGGTATCAGGGATAAAATAGGTCTCCTCGGCGATTATCCTGTATGAATACTGCAAGGGTATCAGGGATAAAATAGGTCTCCTCGGTGATTATCCTGTATGAATACTGCAAGGGTATCAGGGATAAAATAGGTCTCCTCGGTGATTATCCTGTATGAATACTGCAAGGGTATCAGGGATAAAATAGGTCTCCTCGGTGATTATCCTGTATGAATACTGCAAGGGTATCTGGGATAAAATAGGTCTCCTCGGTAATTATCCTGTATGATTACTGCAAGGGTATCAGGGATAAAAATAGGTCTCCTCGGTGATTATCCTGTATGAATACTGCAAGGGTATCAGGGATAAAATAGGTCTCCTCGGTGATTATCCTGTATGAATACTGCAAGGGTATCAGGGATAAAATAGGTCTCCTCGGTGATTATCCTGTATGAATACTGCAAGGGTATCAGGGATAAAATAGGTCTCCTCGGTGATTATTCTGTATGAATACTGCAAGGGTATCTGGGATAAAATAGGTCTCCTCGGTGATTATCCTGTATGAATACTGCAAGGGTATCAGGGATAAAATAGGTCTCCTCGGTGATTATCCTGTATGAATACTGCAAGGGTATCAGGGATAAAATAGGTCTCCTCGGTGATTATCCTGTATGAATACTACAAGGGTATCAGGGATAAAAAAGGTCTCCTCGGTGATTATCCTGTATGAATACTGCAAGGGTATCAGGGATAAAATAGGTCTCCTCGGTGATTATCCAGTATGAATACTGCAAGGGTATCAGGGATAAAATAGGTCTCCTCGGTGATTATCCTGTATGAATACTGCAAGGGTATCAGGGATAAAATAGGTCTCCTCGGTGATTATCCTGTATGAATACTGCAAGGGTATCTGGGATAAAAATAGGTCTCCTCGGTGATTATCCTGTATGAATACTGCAAGGGTATCAGGGATAAAATAGGTCTCCTCGGTGATTATCCTGTATGAATACTGCAAGGGTATCTGGGATAAAATAGGTCTCCTCGGTGATTATCCTGTATGAATACTGCAAGGGTATCTGGGATAAAAATAGGTCTCCTCGGTGATTATCCTGTATGAATACTGCAAGGGTATCTGGGATAAAATAGGTCTCCTCGGTGATTATCCTGTATGAATACTGCAAGGGTATCAGGGATAAAATAGGTCTCCTCGGTGATTATCCTGTATGAATACTGCAAGGGTATCAGGGATAAAATAGGTCTCCTCGGTGATTATTCTGTATGAATACTGCAAGGGTATCTGGGATAAAATAGGTCTCCTCGGTGATTATCCTGTATGAATACTGCAAGGGTATCAGGGATAAAATAGGTCTCCTCGGTGATTATCCTGTATGAATACTGCAAGGGTATCAGGGATAAAATAGGTCTCCTCGGTGATTATCCTGTATGAATACTACAAGGGTATCAGGGATAAAAAAGGTCTCCTCGGTGATTATCCTGTATGAATACTGCAAGGGTATCAGGGATAAAATAGGTCTCCTCGGTGATTATCCAGTATGAATACTGCAAGGGTATCAGGGATAAAATAGGTCTCCTCGGTGATTATCCTGTATGAATACTGCAAGGGTATCAGGGATAAAATAGGTCTCCTCGGTGATTATCCTGTATGAATACTGCAAGGGTATCTGGGATAAAAATAGGTCTCCTCGGTGATTATCCTGTATGAATACTGCAAGGGTATCAGGGATAAAATAGGTCTCCTCGGTGATTATCCTGTATGAATACTGCAAGGGTATCTGGGATAAAATAGGTCTCCTCGGTGATTATCCTGTATGAATACTGCAAGGGTATCTGGGATAAAAATAGGTCTCCTCGGTGATTATCCTGTATGAATACTGCAAGGGTATCTGGGATAAAATAGGTCTCCTCGGTGATTATCCTGTATGAATACTACAAGGATATCAGGGATAAAATAGGTCTCCTCGGTGATTATCCTGTATGAATACTGCAAGGGTATCAGGGATAAAATAGGTCTCCTCGGTGATTATCCTGTATGAATACTGCAAGGGTATCAGGGATAAAATAGGTCTCCTCGGTGAGTATCCTGTATGAATACTGCAAGGGTATCTGGGATAAAATAGGTCTCCTCGGTGATTATCCTGTATGAATACTGCAAGGGTATCTGGGATAAAATAGGTCTCCTCGGTGATTATCCTGTATGAATACTGCAAGGGTATCTGGGATAAAAATAGGTCTCCTCGGTGATTATCCTGTATGAATACTGCAAGGGTATCAGGGATAAAATAGGTCTCCTCGGTGATTATCCTGTATGAATACTGCAAGGGTATCAGGGATAAAATAGGTCTCCTCGGTGATTATCCTGTATGAATACTGCAAGGGTATCAGGGATAAAATAGGTCTCCTCGGTGAGTATCCTGTATGAATACTGCAAGGGTATCTGGGATAAAATAGGTCTCCTCGGTGATTATCCTGTATGAATACTGCAAGGGTATCAGGGATAAAAATAGGTCTCCTCGGTGATTATCCTGTATGAATACTGCAAGGGTATCTGGGATAAAAACCAAAATGGAAATAGTACGTAGTAATTACAATGTACTAATAATTTATTTCTTTATTTACAGAGCTCCACAACAGCAAGGCGATTTGCTCACGTAAATCTACTATATATTTGTCAAATACCACTCACTCACTCACTCACTCACTCACTCATCTATCATCCCCGAGCCCAAACCGCTCGACAGAAAATTTTGAAATTTTGCATGGACACTCCCTATATAACGTAGGCGCTCGCTAAGAAAGGATTTTTTGATATTCGTATTTTTAAGCATTTTTAGGGGGGTTTAAAGTTTGAGTTGGTTAGAGAAGGCAAGCCTAGACAGCCTGCGTTGCTAGGACGATAAAGAACAGCTGTTACCTTACATTATCTATCTCATAGTTTTATTTCTAATTGAGGTTAATTTGACGGTTAGAAGATGTTTAGATTAAAGCGCCTATACAGCATGCGTTGCTATGATGGTAACGGAACAGCTGTTACCGTACTTCAGCTATTTTCATAGTCTTTTTTCATTTGTATATCAACTATGATGGCAAACGTTGAATTTCTAGAAATAGACGGTGATTTTGTACCCCATAGGGTTTACGCTATACCTAGCGATGGTGCCTGCCTGTTTTCTTCTTTATCATATGCGATGCATGGTTCTATCGCACAGTCCTGTACAATTCGTGCAGAAATCGTCAAACATGCCTCTGACAACTGGGAAAGGTTAAACATGTTCACAATGACACGGGAATGTCAACCTTACGAGAGCAAAATTGAGTATGTTTCTGTCATGTCGGCACCGTATACCTTCGGCACGTCATTTGAATTAGTTGTTGCGGCCGAAATTTATCCTTACCAGTTTGAAGTATTCATAGATAGGAAGCTTTTAACTGGTAATACGTATGGACAATCGGCCTCTATAAAACGGTTGAAATTCACTGGAGAAATTACTCGGGGTCACTTTGAGGTGTACGAGCAGTGTATGCCACCACTACCAGACTCACTTACGATCAATGCCTCAGATAGTAACCAGGAAGTAAAAAAAAATAAAAAACGCAGAAAACGGTTTACTGATAATATTCGTAAAAAACAATTAAAGACTGCTCAAGATAAATACGCGAAACAAAATCCAGATGTAAATAGAGCAGTAAATAGAGAGGCAGTGGCTGGATAATCTAAAAGGAACCCCGATGTAAATAGAGAAGCAGTGGCTGCATACTCTAAAAGGAACCCCGATGTAAATAGAGAGGCAGTGGCTGCATACTCTAAAAGGAACCCCGAAGTAAATAGAGAGGCAGTGGCTGCATACTCTAAAAGGAACCCTGATGTAAATAGAGAGGCAGTGGCTGCATACTCTAAAAGGAACCCCGAAGTAAATAGAGAGGCAGTGGCTGCATACTCTAAAAGGAACCCCGATGTAAATAGAGAGGCAGTGGCTGCATACTCTAAAAGGAACCCCGAAGTAAATAGAGAGGCAGTGGCTGCATACTCTAAAAGGAACCCCGATGTAAATAGAGAGGCAGTGGCTGCATACTCTAAAAGGAACCCCGAAGTAAATAGAGTGGCAGTGGCTGCATACTCTAAAAGGAACCCCTATGTAAATAGAGAGGCAGTGGCTGCATACTCTAAAAGGAACCCCGATGTAAATCGTAAAGCCGTTGCCCAATATTCCAAATCCCACCCAAATGTCAATAAGGAAGCTGTTGTTAAACATAACGTCAAGCGATCACTACAAAGCTTGCATCCTTGGGTTGTTCTAAGAATGTCAGGTTTTCAATATGATCCAAAAACAAATTATTCTGCAAACAAAAATTTCGACATTGGCCCTCAAATTGTTTGCTCATTTTGCAAAGCATATAAATGGAAAGGCGAGCCTCCTGGTATGTGCTGTAGTAGCGGAAAAGTGCAGCTTCCTCCCATTCAGCAATATCCCGAACCCTTGCATAGCCTCCTCACCAATCAGCATCCCCTGTCAGAACACTTTTTGGCTAATGCACGCAAATATAATGGGTGTTTCCAAATGACATCTTTTGGAGCAAAAGAGGTGAAAGAAGGTAACTTCATGCCTACTTTCAAAGTACAGGGTCAGGTTTGTCACAGGATCGGTAGCTTGCTTCCAGCACCCGACCAACAGCCTGCGTTTTTGCAAATTTATTTTGTTGGTGATGGGAACACTGAACGTAATATTAGGTGTGATAACTTTCCTCATGTCAAGCCTGAGTTAGTAGAAGAATTGCAGGAGTTATTGCACACTCACAACAAATATATACAAGGTTTCAAAACATCTATGGAATCGGTTCCTGAGGACCAGCAAGACTTTCAGGTGGTTATACACGCCGACAAAAAACCAGCAGGTGAGCACAGAGGACGTTTCAATGCTCCATCGACTAAGGAAGTAGCTATTCTCATTGTGGGTCAGGAGTATGCAAAGAGGGACATCATACTGCAGAGCAGAGATAGTAAGTTGCTCCGGATTAGTGAAACACACCGAGGGTATGACGCACTCCAATATCCGTTGATGTTCTGCCGAGGAGAAGATGGCTACTGTATCAATATCCCTCAACGTGACCCTGTCACTCACAACCCTTTAAGAAAAACTGTTTCTGCCGCAAACTTTTACAGCTACATGATAATGGAGCGTGGTAATGAGGACTACATTCTGTTGTTCCGTAATCTTCTTAATCAATATCTGGTTGACATGTATGCAAAAATCGAGACAGAGCGCCTACTTTGGATTCGTATCAATCAGAAAAAGTTAAGAAGTGAGGAATATGTACATCTAAAAGACGCTGTGAGTAAATATGACAGCTCCTTAACGGAAATTGGGAAAATGGTAGTCCTACCCTCGACTTTCACTGGAGGTCCGCGCTACATGCATGAGCGTACTCAAGATGCTATGACGTACGTGCGTCATTTTGGACGTCCTGACCTATTCATAACGTTCACTTGCAATCCAAAATGGCCGGAAATCATACTTATTTTAAAACGAGGCCAAAAACCTCAAGATAGGCATGATTTAGTAGCACGGATCTTCCATTTGAAAGTGAAACAGATGATTCGTCTTCTCACAAAAGGGTGTCTTTTTGGTCCTTCAAGGTGTCACATGTATTCCGTCGAATGGCAAAAACGAGGTCTCCCTCATGTGCACATACTCCTTTGGTTGGAAGAAAAGATAAGGCCAGAAAGCATAGATGATGTGATCAGTGCTGAAATCCCCGATCCGGAAACTGATCCTGACCTACATGATATTGTCAAGTCGTCCATGATACACGGCCCATGTGGTACATTAAACATAAACTCACCTTGCATGGTAGAAGGATCATGTACCAAGAAATACCCTCGCCCTCATCTTAAGGAAACTCAAACCGGCGAAGATGGATACCCTCGATATCGCAGGCGATCACCTTCGGATGGCGGACATACCGTAGAAATCAATGGCATTACTGTTGACAACAAGTGGGTGGTGCCTTACAACCCTGTATTATCTCGCACATTCTCAGCACATATGAACATTGAGTACTGTAACTCGGTCAAATCCATCAAGTACATCTGCAAATATGTCAACAAAGGCTCTGACCAAGCAACTTTTGCCGTGGGGGAATTTGACGAAGTAGCGAGATATGAATCAGGAAGGTATATTAGCAGTTCTGAGGCGGCTTGGCGCATTCTGTGCTTTCCTATACATGAGCGGTATCCGTCAGTAATGCATCTTGCTGTGCATCTCGAGAACGGCCAGAGAGTTTATTTCAATGAAGAGAACGTACGTGACAGAATTAATTGTCCTCCCAAAACTACTCTTCTAGCCTTCTTTGAGCTCTGCAAGACTGACGATTTCGCTTCAACACTATTGTACTGTGAAGTTCCTGAATACTACGTATGGAACGGTAACAAATTTTGTCGTAGAAAACAGGGGAAGCCTGTTTCAGGTTATCCAGGTGTCAAGAAGGATCAGACTCTTGGCAGGGTATATACAGTTCACCCTGGCAATGCTGAGTGCTATTACCTCCGCCTCCTTTTGCATACGAAACGTGGCCCCCAGTCTTTCACTGATCTAAAAACAGTTGAAGGTGTTGTTCACCCCACATTTCAAGCTGCATGTAATGCTCTTGGCCTGCTAGAGAATGACGCGCACTGGGACTACACTCTCGAGGAAGCCTCTTGCACTGACTCTCCTCACAAGCTACGCGAATTGTTTGCTATTATGCTGGTGTTTTGCAACGTAGCCGACCCTATGTTGCTTTGGAATAAATACCAAGATAGATTCGCGGAAGATGTGAGAAGGCAGATTCTGAGAAAACTCTCAGGCGATAATCTGCCCACAAAAGTAGTCATAAACAGATGCCTGGTGCTTCTTGAAGACTTAGTCGTAACAATGTCCGGAAAACTCCTAACAAATTTTGGCCTTCCGTCCCCTTCAAGGGACAAAGATGATTGTGACATCGATCAGGAATACCTAAAGGAGCTATCTTATGATACTGTTTTACTGTCTAAAAGTGTTGCTGACAACTTTCCAAAACTCAACAAAGAACAAAAATTAGTTTATGAGAAAATCATTGCGTGTGCTGCTTCAGATAACGGCCATTTGTTTTTTCTCGACGCGCCAGGGGGGACTGGCAAAACCTTTCTTATCAATCTTCTTTTAAGCAAATTAAGGAGTGAAAGAAAAATAGCCGTCGCGGTTGCATCATCAGGTATTGCAGCCACTTTGCTTGATGGGGGTAAGACAGCACATTCTGCATTCAGGCTCCCACTCAACCTCGGCCAATCCCACACAGTCCTATGTAACATCTCTAAACAGAGTGGCACAGCTCATGTTCTTCGAGATTCAAGCCTTATAGTTTGGGATGAATGTACGATGGCACACAAAGGTGGGTTCGAGGCATTAAGCAGAACACTTCAGGATCTAAAGGGTAACAACAAGCTGATGGGTGGAGTTACTGTACTCTTGGCTGGAGATTTCAGGCAGACACTACCAGTGGTACCTCGTGGGACGCGAGCAGATGAAGTAAAAGCCTGTCTGAAGTCATCATATCTGTGGCCTAGAGTTGAAACACTATCTTTGACAGTCAATATGCGTGTTTACCTGCATAATGACAACATGGCAAAAGAATTTTCCCAGCTACTTCTCAGCATTGGCGATGGAAAGATTGGTGAGATTGACGGGAAAATAGTTCTTTCAGATGAACTTTGCGATGTCGTTGATAGTTTAGCTACATTATTTGAAAGGATATATCCCAATATCAGTGGGAGTTCACAGCATGACGCTTCCTGGCTTCGAGAAAGAGCAATTCTCACCCCTACAAATGACATAGCCAATGCCATCAACAACGCGTTGGTAGATAAATTGCCGACTGCACAAGTGACTTACGAGTCAGTAGACTCAGTTGTAGAAGTGGATGACACTTTAAATTATCCTGTTGAGTTTTTACACACCCTAAACCCACCAGGTATACCTCCTCATCTCCTTAACCTTAAAGTTGGCTCACCCGTCATGCTACTTAGAAACCTCAACCCACCTAAGCTGTGTAATGGAACCAGACTGCAGATAACATCCTTGCACAAGTACGTCATTGAAGCCACAATATTTACGGGTGTTGGGCAAGGGGAAACTGTTTTTATACCCCGCATTCCTCTTATACCATCAGACTACCCTTTCCAGTTCAAACGTCTACAGTTTCCTGTGAAAGTCTGCTATGCCATGACAATCAATAAGGCTCAGGGACAAAGCTTGAAAGTGGCTGGTCTGGATTTAAGAAGTAACTGCTTTGCCCATGGCCAACTATATGTGGCGTGTTCCAGAGTGAGCTCTCCTGGCAGCTTGGTTATTTTACAATCAGAGGGAAAAACCAAAAATGTAGTGTACAAAGAGGTACTCAACGCCTAAGAGCCCTTTTTTCAATGTAAAAGCAGAAATACTCTTCTCAATATTTCGAGTTAGTTACCAATTGTAAATAGTGTATAAACATAGTCTAAAGGTAGATTTAAACTAAGCAGGCAGTAGGCAAGAGGACATGCCAAAGAAAAAAAAATCTCCCCACGGGAAACAAAAACGGTTACTTCCACATAGTGTTTCTACTCGAAAGTCCGTAAAACAATCAAATTTACAAAATTATGTAGTAGCGTTAATATTAATAACATATTATAAACGCAATACAATAACTACTTATCTGCCGTGGCGGAGCACGGGTAGTCAGCTAGTCTACTATATATTTGTCAAATACCACTCACTCACTCACTCATCTATCAACGCCCAGCCCAAACCGCTCGACAGAAAATTTTGAAATTTTGCATGGACACTCCCTATATAACGTAGGCGCTCGCTAAGAAAGGATTTTTTGATATTCGTATTTTTAAGCATTTTTAGGGGGGTTTAAATTTTGAGTTGGTTAGAGAAGGCAAGCCTAGGCAGCCTGCGTTGCTAGGACGATAAAGAACAGCTGTTTCCTTACATTATCTATCTTATAGTTTTATTTCTAATTGAGGTTAATTTCAACTATGATGGCAGACCTTGAATTACTAGAAATTAGCTGTCCCTTATAGAGATTTAATTGCGTTTCTTTTCTGCCTGTCCCCGTCAGATAGGCCTGCCATATTTTTGGAGAGTTAAACCGGGACACATTAATATGGGATGGGCATACCAGGGGGGGGGGGGATAGAAAGAGTACAAATTATAAGCAAAATGGTTGGTGAGTTTTAAGCCTAGCAACTAACGGGAAGGGGGAATCCTAAACTGTTAGTCTACCCAAACCTTAAAAATAAGAACGGAACTTTTTTTGCTACTTGATTTACTTAAAACAATCTCTCAACCAAATAGTAGTGTCTGGCAGCGCTGTGCAGGTAGTTCCAGCGTTTTGCAGTTAGATTACTTCTCATTCCTTTGACACTGTGAGCAGTAGTAAAAAGGTTAATTGTAGAAAAGTAACCGATTTAAAAAAGATTCTTATAAACATGAATTCATTACTTTTTACATCTTACAGCCTTTTCCGGGACATTGATAAAACTGGGCGGGACACCGAAACAATTGCAAAATACCGGGACAGTCCCGGTCAAACCGTGATGTATGGCATATCCTTAGGTTTTCCAGGCGAGGTAATAATATCTGGAACCCTTGCACAGCCTCCTCGCCTATAACCTTTGTAATACTCGTAAATATATTGGGTGTTACCATATGACTTCTTGGAAACATAAACTTTTAAATTTTAACGTCCATTGAATAAAATATAGTATTACGGGAACCGTGCTGTAATAAACTGCACAGAATTGTATAGTAACGTAATTTTAATGATACATTATTTAACGCATAAAGTAACTACTTATCTGCCGTGACGAAGCACGGGTATTCAGCTAGTAACTACTTATCTGCCGTGACGAAGCACGGGTATTCAGCTAGTAACTACTTATCTGCCGTGACGAAGCACGGGTATTCAGCTAGTAACTACTTATCTGCCGTGACGAAGCACGGGTATTCAGCTAGTAACTACTTATCTGCCGTGACGAAGCACGGGTATTCAGCTAGTAACTACTTATCTGCCGTGACGAAGCACGGGTATTCAGCTAGTAACTACTTATCTGCCGTGACGAAGCACGGGTATTCAGCTAGTAACTACTTATCTGCCGTGACGGAGCACGGGTATTCAGCTAGTAACTACTTATCTGCCGTGACGAAGCACGGGTATTCAGCTAGTAACTACTTATCTGCCGTGACGAAGCACGGGTATTCAGCTAGTAACTACTTATCTGCCGTGACGAAGCACGGGTATTCAGCTAGTTGTTAATAAAACAAAATGAATATAAAACAATATAAAATAAAAGAGTAAAAATTAGATTACAATAAAGTATTTAAATGATATAAAATTTACACAAAAATATTAAATAAAAATAAAAAAAATAAAAAAAAAAAGAAAAGAAAAAAAAACAATTACAACTAATAAAAACTGAGAAAATTATGATAATAATAAGTAATATAATTCTTTATTGCAATATAAAAATCATTATTATGTCTTTGTGTCCGTATTGGTAGAGATTTAATAAGAGGACTTTATTTTCTATGCTTAAGCCACATCTAGGAGCGCGAACACACACATAAACACACACACACACACAAACACACACTCACAGTGTTGTTGAGTCATATTTTGTCATAAAGTTTTAGTTTATGTAAGTGTTGTAGAATGGTAAGAATGTGTGGGCTTGTTTCGGAAAACAATTCAGACATGTGATATGGTATACTTAAGTAGACTAATAATTATAAAGGCATTAGCTAATTATTTAGGGATTTCTGTTATATAATACTTTTCATGAACGAAACAAGATATGTAAAGAATGTTTCATTATTTTAAAAAAATGGTTGTGCATAAATACCTGCTGATGAATTTAAATAATTGATGGTAAATTTCAATTAAACTTCTTTATTACGAACTTTTCCATGCCCGCGCATGCGCATGTTGACAAATTTAATTGTTTACATTAGCTCTCATAACCTGCATAACAGTGAATTTAGTGCTTAATAACTTCTTTCTTAATTGAATGCGAACTTTTTTTGGTAAAAATGAAGTTTCACGCCCTCAAAAAGAATTCTATTAATTTTAGCGAGTTGGATTGACTGGGGTTTTGTTATCTTCTTGAGCGAGCGTAGCGAGCTGAAACGCATAGCACGTATGCACTAAGCGAGGCAGGTGACGACGAGTGAGGATGCTCTTAAAATTAACAATATTTTTGAATAAATGGTTTCTGAACATTTCAAATGATAGTTCTCTGTTTCCAATGTTACATATCTGCGCATGCGCGTGTTTACAAATATGCTGTTGACGCCTAGTTTTATAACCTTCCTAACAGTGAACTTTAGTGCTTAATATTATATTCTATTAGAATTCTATTAATTTTAGCGAGGTGGATTGACTGGGGTTTTGTCATCTTCTTGAGCGAGCGGAAACGCATAGCATGTATGCCTTAAAGTCGTCACAAATTTAGTTGTTTACATTAGCTCTCATAACCTGCATAACAGTGAACTTTAGTGCTTAATAACTTCTTTCCTAGTTAAATGCGAAGGTTTTTTTTAACGGATTTGGTGCATCAAAATACGTTCTTGTACAAAATTTGAAAGAAATCGGTTTTGAGGGCGTGAAACTTCATTTTTACCCAATTTTTTTTACAAGCCTTGAAGGCTTGAAATTCAAGACGAAGCGTTGGCATATATAATTCATAATTGCATTTTAAAAAGTTTAGTTTTATTAACTTTCAATCCTTACTATCTAGACTTTAGCAATCGCAACGGTCACCCATCCATTCTCAAATATGTCAAACAAGTAGCTTACCTTTCCCGCGATGAGTGCCTGTACTGTGAGTACCTGCGCAGGCTTGTGGTACTCCAGTACTTCTCCTGGCAGGACATGGCCTACACCTGGGTCGAACCATACCAGCTCACCCTGGGAAAGAAAAACATGTTAAAATAATAAATCTCATAAGCATATAATAACAACAGGGAAATAATATTTCTCAAAAATATAATCAATATTTATATATATAAAAATCACGTGTCTGTGTGTTTGTCCGTTTATCTCTTTGTTTGTTTGTTCCTGATTCAAATCTACGCCGTTTGATCGACTTTGACCAAACTTGGCACACAGGTAGGCTTGGACACGGGACATCTCCTAGGCTATGTGAAAATAGTCAAATGTCAAAATTTGGTCAAAAGTTTTGTCGAAGAAAAATTGGCTACAGTGAACCATTCAGATTCTGACGGCCATTTTGAATCGAAAGCCATTTTGAATAATGTCTCATGTTTATTTGTTGGTGTTCTTGATAATTAGAATAACTCGAACTCATTGATGACTTTACATCATTATATAATCATGTAATGCAGTTTATTTCAATTTTATATCAACAGTCACTGTCTAACTAAGGAGCGCTGGCCTTTCTTTGATAAGATCTATCTACTCGCAGGCTGTGGTGCTGGCCTCTGTTGGCTGCTACACGAATTACTTGACAGATATATATATATATATATATATATATATATATATATATATATACAAATTCCCCCCAGTTTGACCGATTTTGTCGTAACTTGTATAACTGGGTAAACAGGTAGATCTTGATACGGGGAGAGTCATAGGCAGAAAGTAGGTGTAGCATGGCACACTGGGTAACCGCTAGTATATTATAAAAGAAAGTAGACAATATGCGTGCCACTAAAACTCAGAAATGAGTCCCGGTACGATCAAGGGAATTATATCAGGAGCTTGGAAGAGTAAGGGCGAATCACGAATTCCGGATGTTGGGAAATCGAAGTGCTTCTGGATAGCAAGGACGAATGTTTACTCTATGGAATGCTTTTTCATAAACCTGATTGAAAAAGTATGCAATTGAAATTCAATGTTTTAATTATAATTATTACGAGTGATTTATGGGTAACAAAATGCTAGGAGGAGAGTTTCAGACCCGGGATTCGCCCTTAAAATGGGACATTGAATTTTTCATGATGATGGTGCTATTCAGTTTAACTTGAAACTGTGAAAGAACTAAAGGCGAGCCATAGAAACAAGGCGAAGCCTCGTGTTACCTACATCTTTCAGAATCAGAAAATAAAATAATAAAAAAAGTCGATTTTTCTGATTCCCCCTTTCTCTTCCAAGGTCCTGATATGGTGTGGATACCCTCTATCTCCCGTCCATGAACAAGGTCCTGATATGGTGTGGATACCCTATATCTCCCGTCCATGAACAAGGTCCTGATATGGTGTGGATACCCTCTATCTCCCGTCCATGAACAAGGTCCTGATATGGTGTGGATACCCTCTATCTCCCGTCCATGAACGAGGTCCTGATATGGTGTGGATACCCTCTATCTCCCGTCCATGAACAAGGTCTTGATGTGGTGTGGATACCCTCTATCTCCCGTCCATGAACAAGGTCCTGATATGGTGTGGATACCCTCTATCTCCCGTCCATGAACAAGGTCCTGATAAGGTGTGGATACCCTCTATCTCCCGTCCATGAACAAGGTCCTGATATGGTGTGGATACCCTCTATCTCCCGTCCATGAACAAGGTCCTGATATGGTGTGGATACCCTCTATCTCCCGTCCATGAACAAGGTCCTGATATGGTGTGGATACCCTCTATCTCCCGTCCATGAACAAGGTCCTGATATGGTGTGGATACCCTCTATCTCCCGTCCATGAACAAGGTCCTGATGTGGTGTGGATACCCTCTATCTCCCGTCCATGAACAAGGTCCTGATATGGTGTGGATACCCTCTATCTCCCGTCCATGAACAAGGTCCTGATATGGTGTGGATACCCTCTATCTCCCGTCCATGAACAAGGTCCTGATATGGTGTGGATACCCTCTATCTCCCGTCCATGAACAAGGTCCTGATATGGAGTGGATACCCTCTATCTCCCGTCCATGAACAAGGTCCTGATATGGTGTGGATACCCTCTATCTCCCGTCCATGAACAAGGTCCTGATAAAGTGTGGATACCCTCTATCTCCCGTCCATGAACAAGGTCCTGATATGGTGTGGATACCCTCTATCTCCCGTCCATGAACAAGGTCCTGATATGGTGTGGATACCCTCTATCTCCCGTCCATGAACAAGGTCCTGATATGGAGTGGATACCCTCTATCTCCCGTCCATGAACAAGGTCCTGATATGGTGTGGATACCCTCTATCTCCCGTCCATGAACAAGGTCCTGATAAGGTGTGGATACCCTCTATCTCCCGTCCATGAACAAGGTCCTGATATGGTGTGGATACCCTCTATCTCCCGTCCATGAACAAGGTCCTGATATGGTGTGGATACCCTCTATCTCCCGTCCATGAACAAGGTCCTGATATGGAGTGGATACCCTCTATCTCCCGTCCATGAACAAGGTCCTGATATGGTGTGGATACCCTCTATCTCCCGTCCATGAACAAGGTCCTGATAAGGTGTGGATACCCTCTATCTCCCGTCCATGAACAAGGTCCTGATATGGTGTGGATACCCTCTATCTCCCGTCCATGAACAAGGTCCTGATATGGTGTGGATACCCTCTATCTCCCGTCCATGAACAAGGTCCTGATATGGTGTGGATACCCTCTATCTCCCGTCCATGAACAAGGTCCTGATATGGTGTGGATACCCTCTATCTCCCGTCCATGAACAAGGTCCTGATGTGGTGTGGATACCCTCTATCTCCCGTCCATGAACAAGGTCCTGATATGGTGTGGATACCGTCTATCTCCCGTCCATGAACAAGGTCCTGATGTGGTGTGGATACCCTCTATCTCCCGTCCATGAACAAGGTCCTGATATGGTGTGGATACCCTCTATCTCCCGTCCATGAACAAGGTCCTGATATGGAGTGGATACCCTCTATCTCCCGTCCATGAACAAGGTCCTGATATGGTGTGGATACCCTCTATCTCCCGTCCATGAACAAGGTCCTGATATGGAGTGGATACCCTCTATCTCCCGTCCATGAACAAGGTCCTGATATGGTGTGGATACCCTCTATCTCCCGTCCATGAACAAGGTCCTGATAAGGTGTGGATACCCTCTATCTCCCGTCCATGAACAAGGTCATGATATGGTGTGGATACCCTCTATCTCCGGTCCATGAACAAGGTCCTGATATGGTGTGGATACCCTCTATCTCCCGTCCATGAACAAGGTCCTAATATGGAGTGGATACCCTCTATCTCCCGTCCATGAACAAGGTCCTGATATGGTGTGGATACCCTCTATCTCCCGTCCATGAACAAGGTCCTGATAAGGTGTGGATACCCTCTATCTCCCGACCATGAACAAGGTCCTGATATGGTGTGGATACCCTCTATCTCCCGTCCATGAACAAGGTCCTGATATGGTGTGGATACCCTCTATCTCCCGTCCATGAACAAGGTCCTGATATGGTGTGGATACCCTCTATCTCCCGTCCATGAAGAAGGTTACACTTTTTACCTGAAGGGCTTGCTTTCGAAGATATACGCGCTAGACGTTTCACCATCTAGAAATTACTAGAACATCCTACATAATTATGCCACATTCCAGAACATACTTTATGACTGGAAAAAAAGACCACCCCTGAATACCACTGATCTTTACTGAACTCCTATTCCAATTTAAAATAATGCAAATTCCGATCAAATTTGCCTATTGTTTTACAATTAACAAAGCGCAAGGACTAACTTTAAAATATTGCGACATAAACATCAAAGATTCCTGCTTTTCTCACGGTCAAATCATACGAAGCCTTGCTCTGGAATAGGAAATTAGAATAATGTTTACGTAATATTCTCCTGATAACAATATGAATAAGGTTGTTTATTAAGAAGAGTCTCTTTTACTCTGTATCTCCATATAAAGGGTGCCAATATATTTTACGAAATAATCGTGTTTGAATAACCCATTGGACGGACTATTTCTTCCATAGACATTTTTTGATCCGACGAACCATCTACGCGTGAAAAAAATCTAATTTCTGTACAAATTAGTATCCAATCTAAATTGAACGCCTCTAATAGATGCGAGACGATAAATTAACGAACAACAATATTTGAATCTACCAGATATTTTAAATAGGATAAAGCAAATAAATAAAAGAATATAAAAAAAAAGATAAAAATAAATTTAAATTTAGTTAAATATAAATTCTCTTCATTTAATTTAAATTGTTTATAAAATAGCACGATTATCTCGTAATACTTCCAAGCTAAGGCGCGGAACTTGGTGTCATCTTAAAGATAATTTAATAAGCTACAACTTTTGTAGTAAGGTGTTTTTTCCTACAACGCTTCGTTTAAGCGATAAATGGGGATTTGTCCACAAAAAAAAAAAAAAAAAAAAAAAAAAAAAAGATTTTTTTTTTGCGTTTTTCTCGAAAATGAGAGAATCGCCAAAGGACTTTTTTAACTGAGGTTTTCGATTCCCCGTCGATAAACAAAGTCTATATATATATATATATATATATATATATATATATATATATATATATGGGGGCGAGGTTAGCTCAGTGGTAGAGCACTCGACTAATGAACTGGAGGACCAGGTTCAAAACCCGACCGCGCACTAAAGATTTTTTCTTCTTCTTCTAGTGCCGTCGTTCGAGGGTTGGATTTGGGGTACCAGATCGTCCCTAGGCCAACCCAGCCTTTAATTAATTTATCAATGGGTACCTTGGTGCTAATGACTCTAGCAGTCGAAGCAGCAAGGGAAAAATCAGGCGGCCGGAGCATAGTATTGACCACACTATCTCCCTAGTGTGCCGTATGGTCAAGAATCAGATACCTCTACAGTATCTGCCCCTCTGGGCCCTCGTGGCCTGTTACGGGACTGATTTTTTTATATATATATATATATATATATATATATATATATATATATATATGTATTATGTAATTGGATATTGTTGAACGAGAGTAGAATGCGTTTCCTTCTTTGTTCTCCTGAACCCGTTCCCAAAGCAAGTAGAGGATTTACATAGGTTATGGTTTGACATTCATATAAGCCACCCTTCTTCCGGGTATAAGCAGGTACATAAGATATAATACGCCCTAACATGTAACATTCTTTCGGAGTAAGATCCTGACGTGAATGCGACCTGAGCTCCTATAATATGGGAGTATGATCTTTGTATGTTTAAATCGGTTCACATAATCCATACTTTTATCCTGAAAAAGTTGGGCTGACACAAACTGGTTCCAATGTATCGTCGATACAAATGCAAAGTAACGAATGTGAAAAAATGCATCTTTCATTGTCAATCTTCACTAATTTCTGCTGGACTTATGTACGGCAAACTCTTGAATCTTAGATCACTCTATTAAAGGGAAAGTATTCCACTATCAAAAGGTCAAATCTGCCGAATATTTGACTGTCCAAAAAAAAGTTATGAATAAAAGCTTTTCCACTCTGAAAAGTGGTGATTTTCGTATTCGTTAGTTTGCATTTGTAGCGACGATATCTTGCTAATAGTCCAAATTCTGGTAACCACACTTTTCATGATGTGTTTTATGCATCTTGAAATTTTGCTATAATGTACCTCTTGGGTAGATAAGAAGGTAAATATGTGTTGTCTAGACTTACCGTGGAACACCAGGTACTGAGCATAGGGTAAAGGTACAAGAGAATATTGTTTAAAAATAGAGTTTTATTCAGAAGCCAACCATCTCTAAAATAAAATTAAGGCAATTTTACAATGAATAATAAATAAGGCAGACACTTTTCAGGGGGATAACATGTAAAAAAGAAGAAAAAAAAAACTTAAGTTATTTTTATTCTAATATTAAATGAGAGTTTTATTCACGCTTCCCTCTAAACCGACACAGCTGTACAAGATCATGTGAGGAAGAACCAATGAGAGAGAACAACCACAACTGCCCAGATGATCGGTCCTCTTATTCATTCTTACGCAGTGTATTGCAGTCTATCATAGGCAACATTTATTTTCATGTTTACTGATAATTAAAACCCACAAAAGTGTCTACCCTTTTGTATTTCTTTTCAATTATGTTTATTGATGACGCTGCTTAAATCGCAGCGTGAATAAAGCACTTCATTTAATATTAAAAAAAAAATAGGTACTTTAGTTTTTTTTTGTTTAAATTTACATTTTAACCCCCTTAAAAGTGTCTGCCTTATTTATTATTCATTGTAAAATTGCCTTAATTTGCAATTTTTTTACAATGATGAAAATAAATGTTGCCTACGAAATACTGCACCTACGTAAGAGTGAGTGAGAGGACCGATCATCTGGGCAGTTGTGGTTGTTCTCTGCGCTCTCATGGTTCTTGCTCACACGATCTTGTACAGCTGTCTCGGTTTAGAGGGAAGCGTGAATAAAACACTCATTTAATATTAGAATAAAAGCAACTTAAGTTTTTTTTCTTCTTTTTTATATGTTATCCCCCTGAAAAGTGTCTGCCTTATTTATTATTCATTGTAAAATTGCGTTAATTTTATTTTAGAGATGGTTGGCTTATGAATAAAACTGTATTTTTTAACAATATTCTCTTGTACCTTTCCCCTATGCACAGTACCTGCTGTTCCACGGTAAGTCTAGCCAATACATATAGCCAATACAAACTTTCAAGGGGCATAAAACACTTCATGAAACGTGTGGTAACCAGCTCTTGGACTACTTTTTTCTGACCAGTAGGGCTTTACATAGTCTCGAGTTTAGCCACCCAACGTGCGGACTATTCTTGCTGAGGTGTTTTATGGCATTCTCTGTGTGCGTCCTCGGCTTCTTTGATCTTTGAATGTATTGTCTTACGGGGATGAGGTGAAACGTACCAACATTCCCAAGATTGTAACATATGAGAAACCTCATGGAGGATGTTATATAGGGGCGGGAATCCATTCTATCTTATCTAACGCTCAAACATTCACTTCCGTGGACGCCGCTGGGAAATGGCAGGAAATGTAAAGAGGTTTTCTATAACCAAAACCTACAAGCCTAGAACTGCAGTTGGCATAACACAATACGATTATGCACATGTAAATATCCGTCACGCAGGAGCAGCATAACTATGAAACATGGTTAGTTCAAATGGGGGGTGAAATTAGGCAGAACACACAGTTAAATGCCGCTAGCCTCACGTTTCTATCTGTTTTTGTTTCACATATATCCCGTTCTAAAGATTATTTCGACAGAACGTGTACTTTCTGAGTCCGTTAGAAAGGTAATAACATTTTACAACTTGGGATTCGCAAGTTTGCAGATTTTTTTTTTTTTTTTTTTTTTTAAGAGTAATGATTCTCGGAAATATTTCGCTAACTAGATTTTTTTTTATTAATATCAAATTTTTGAACAGTTATTACGGTTAAAAAAAAAAACACTTTGAAACATTGAATGTGCTTTAGTATTAAAGCAAATTTAATGCTAATTTCAAAAAAATTAAGAAACATTGAAAAATAATTTGTACAAGGAGATAAAATTGGGGGTTTTCTACAAAAAACACGTATTTTATTTCTAAATAACCTTTTAGCACTTTCCTTCGAAGGAAAGTAGCTATTGAGGTTGCACTCATGACGGAATTTTTGAATAATTTCGTCAAATCGTAATCGATCCTACCTGGTAGACACCGAAAATGACCCCCGTTAAAATTTATATATGTATGTATATATATATATATATATATATATATATATATATATATATATATATATATATATATATAGCGGCCAGAGTTTTTGTTTTTTCGTCACGAAACTTGGTATATAGCATTCAATTAGCAAACGATTGAACGAGTTCGTTAACCACCAAAATCGGTCCACCGGAAGGGGGGGTTTACCCCGAACCCAAAACACTAATTTGACCATGCCAGCCGTAATACTTATAATATTTCAACGAAAGTTGGTTTTCGTAGTGGTAATATAGAGAGAAAAGTGAGATGTAAAAATAAACTAAATCGGTTCATTTGGAGGGGGGGGGGGTTTACTCCGGACTCACAATAACAATTCGCCACTACCAGCCGTGATTTTTGGTATATTTCGACGAAACTCGGTATTCGTAATGGTAATCTATAGGTAAATATCTGTTGTATAAATGAAGTAAATCGGTTCATTACCGGGGGGGGGGGGGGGGGTTTACTCCGGACCCAAATTACTAATATACTCATACCGGTCTTAGTTTCTGCTGTATTGTAAAGAAACGCGGTATACGTCGTGGGTAATTCATGAGAAAGAAGTGTTGTAAAAACGAGCTGAATCGGTCAATCGGAAAGGGGGATTTACTTTGTAATATATTTCAATAGAAAAGCCCGCCAGACGTAGGTTCACAAAACCGCCGCAAGGAGCGCTTTCTACCACTAGAGGGACTGTATCCTGTTCCTGCGTTAGATCAAAATACGAAAATATGAGGTTTTTTGTATTTATTACGTAGTGCAGTAGGTACGGTACCATGTGTAAACATAACTCTGGAAGCAAATTAATAATTGATCAGTTACTCATTACAAATTTAAAAGAGAACTATTCATGTTTTTATTTTATTTATGTAGGATATTTTAAGCAAATTGTTCTGGAAAGCAATCTACACTACCCAAATTCTGAGGAAAGTGCTTAGTTATGTAGCTCCTGCGTGACGGACTTTTTTTAACTAGTTTCATCCCATGGATATACGTACTATATATATATATATATATATATATATATATATATATATATATATATATATATAGAGAGAGAGAGAGAGAGAGAGAGAAAATAAATAAATTGTAATATAGAACGACTAATATTTATTTATTTATTTTTTCTATTTTAAATTTTGTTGATTATTCATTTAATCTTATTCTTATAATATTTACTTCATTTTTATATTGTGTTCTTTTGTTCATCTTTCCCCTTTTGTTGTATTTTGTATAGTTTTTAATTTGTAAAATTTTAACTAAAACTAATAATAGGTTTTAAGAAACAAAATATTTTAATAACAAATGCATGTGATATCCTAGTTATTCCATGAGACTTTCATACAAAAAATAAATTCCGTTCTTGCAGGGTTACTCTAAGGAGGAAACAAATAAAAAATAAAAAAAAAATACACACACAAACAAACTTATATATATATATATATATATATATATATATATATATATATATATATATATATTATATATAAATATTATATATGTGTTTTCAGAGTTTAGTTAGAGGATGGATAAAAATTTAAACAAATGTTTTAAAAATAACACTTTTACGCCTGACTCCAGGTAGATTATAAGTCGAGAGGAATTCCTAACAAGCAAAGCCCCTGAAGAAGTGTGAATAAACCACGAAACAGGACGAACAAAGAAATATTTAAAAAAGTAATATTTAGATATTTATATATAGATATACATAAATACACACACACACACACATATATATATATACATATGTGTGTATATATACATATATATATATATATATATATATATATATATATATATATATATATATGTGTGTGTGTGTGTGTAATATATATAATATATTTTCATGTTTAATTTTTTAATAAAAAATTTTATTTTTTAAAATTTATTTTTGTTGTATTTTCAATCTGAACGCTGAACTTTACTATTTTGTTAAATATATTCCTAATTTTTCATTGTTTGTTGTTTATATTTGTAAGACATGTTTATACGGTGCTATATAATTGTTAGCTTTGTTCGCACATTGACTTAAAGAGCATATCGCCTCGTTGTGACATCTCAATAAATAAATAGATATGTGTGTATAAATTTTTTGTTGTGCATTCTTACTGTATGCTCCATTAGGACTACGTCATAAGCGAGTTTCGGTATAGAATAGAGAGAAAACCCGCTACAAGAGTAATTATTGAGCGGAAACTCGAGTTTTTTAAGAGGATTTCAGGAAATAGTTATTATACCGTTTTGACAACTGATACTTTCGAATTATACGATTTTCAGTTTCTTCGACCTGAATATAATCTTAATTTGCTACAGTTATCATAATAATAGCTTCTAACGAGACAAACATCTTGATCGCGAAGACCCTCCTATTTAGCACGCTCTATATGCCAAGAAATACATAGCCTTTTAATTCTTCGGGTTATAACTGAATCGATCCATGGAAAAAGAGCTTTAGTCCAAATCAGTAGTCTTGATAAAACTAGGCTGAAACCCCTTCTGCATGGAATAATAAAATGAGGACTATGTTTCTATGGCAACTAGGTATTGGATTGAAGTCCTTTTATCATAGACTAGCTGAATACCCGTGCTTCACCACGGCCGATAAGTAGTTTTTATATTGCGTTAAAGAAGGTATTATCAAAATTAACGCTGCTACATAATTTTGTACAGCTTATTATTGCACGGACTTGAGAGTTACCCAGGAAACACCATGTGGAGGTAACCGTGCTTGTTTCCGTTGGGGAGTAAAAAAAAAATATATATATATAAAAAATACAACAACCACTTAAAAAGTTAGGTAAACAGAGACAAATGCACGTTGAAAAGAATAAAACTAACAACTTTGAAGTTTTAAGCACTTATCTCTTCGATTGACATCGCCCCACCGAACATTACAACAGAATCTTTTTTTTTAGAGAATTTAGTAACCTGTCGAATAGCCGCCTTCCACTTACTACGATTTCCCAACCGTTTCCGAGATATTTTAGATAATATACTGAGATCCAAAAACTTTGTATCACCATTAATACAATTTTTTTCCATATACTTCTTACCCCTAAACGATACCAAAGTTTAAATATCTTAGATTAGATGAATGTCAAAAACCTGGTACAAGTTTCAAGTGAACCAATCATCGTTTCTGAATATCCAAACGGAAAATTAGTTTGGAAAAGTATTTGCATCAATTTTTCTCGTAAACTGTTACAGAAATCGCTTTAAAAATGGTTTCATTCGTTTTCCTACGTTAAGAAACCTATATAACGCGTACCTGCAAGCATATGGACTCGAAAATGTAAGCGTTCCGATTTATTCGCGCAAATTTTGCTTCAAAAACCATGTTCCATTAAACGGATTCAGCTGGTCAATGAACTTGACCTTTCAAATGAGAAGAAACAGTTTTGTACTAAATGTCATCAAAATCGGACCAATTTTGAGCCGATGAGGAACTTCTTAATAATTTAAACCCCCCTAAAAGTACTTAAACATTTGAATATCAAAGAAACATTTCTTAGCGAGTGTTGACATTCTAAACGGATTGCCTGAGCAAAATTTCAAATTGTTGTGCCAAGTGGTTCGGGATATTATTACCTTGGATGGACCATCTCCAGGGCTTAAATCCTATGAGGGACGAAATCACAGTTTATTTCTAGTAATTCAAGGACTCCCATCATAGTTGAAATTAACCTCAATTCAAAATAATACTATGAAATAGATACAGTACGGTACAGCTGTTCTGTTATCGTCCTAGCAACGCATGCTGCCTAGGCTTCCCTGCTCTAACCAACTAAAACTTCAAACCCCTCTAAAAATACTTAAAAATTCGAATATCAAAAAATCCTTTCTTAGCGAGTGTCTACGTTTTGTAGGGAGTGTCCACGCAAAATTTCAAATTTTTCTGTCGAGTGGTTTGGGCTGGGGGATGATAGGTCAGTTAGTGAGTGAGTGAGTGAGTGGTATTTGACAAATAGTTAGTAGAAATGTGAAGTTACCTTTAGATACAAAGAATTCATCACTCATACTAACGAAAAAATTATCCGAACTCATATTGGGACAAAAATGGACTGATGTTCTTTTTGCATCGATCGATTCAATTAACACTGTCGTGACAGATTCTACGCATTAAATAAACAATTTCCGCACATTTTATATTTTAAGTAAAGATGGAATGGTTGGGATTCGGCTAAATAAACCTCAATATGATTTTTTTTTTAAAAATCTATATTTCGGACGTTTCGGCTACTCATTGGTAGTCTTCGTCAGCTAAAATGACAAAAAAAAAAAAATAAATTAATACAGAAACAAAAAAACGTTTATAATTGTGATAGGTAACAGAACTGGGTTTTTTTTTGTAAAACTGGGTAAAACGTTTCTTTGTTTCTGTATTAATTTCTTTTTTTGTCATTTTAGCTGACGAAGGCTACCAATGAGTAGCCGAAACGTCCGAAATATAGATTTTTTAAAACAAAATCGTATTGAGGTTTATTTAGCCGAATCCCAACCATTCCATCTTTACTTATCACCTCGACGGCTAACTATCTAATCATCATGAAAAATCGTATTGAGGTTTCTTTAGCCGAATCCCAACCATTCCATCTTTACTTATCACCTCGACGGCTAACTATCTAATCATCATGAAAAATCGTATTGAGGTTTCTTTAGCCGAATCCCAACCATTCCATCTTTACTTATCACCTCGACGGCTAACTATCTAATCATCATGAAAAATCGTATTGAGGTTTATTTAGCCGAATCCCAACCATTCCATCTTTACTTATCACCTCGACGGCTAACTATCTAATCATCATGAAAAATCGTATTGAGGTTTCTTTAGCCGAATCCCAACCATTCCATCTTTACTTATCACCTCGACGGCTAACTATCTAATCATCATGAAAAATCGTATTGAGGTTTATTTAGCCGAATCCCAACCATTCCATCTTTACTTACCACCTCGACGGCTAACTATCTAATCATCATGATTTTATATTTTGTACGAAGGCCAAATTTTCTGCTTTCTTTGATAAAATCTTAATTTGACGTTCTACACCCACGTGTTGCGTTTCTGATACCAAATATCACGGTATACAGCCAGAAGATAACACAAGATGTTCACGACTAATATAACATAAAAGATACTTTTCAGAGTTTGAATCTGAAGAAGAACTCTACTTTCCCAACCTTTCTTTTTTAGAAAAAATGATGAGCAAAAGGCATTTATCTTCTCATCGCTAAGCCTATTTTCATCATGTACTTATTAATTTTTTATCTATTCCTATGTTATCAATTTCTGTTTTAAATCTGTATTTATCTACCTCTAATTTAAGCTCTTCCTGGTATTATGTCCTTTTCATATTTTTTTTCATTTCTTCTGTATATAAATTAGTATTAACTCTGACCTGCATGTTTTACAGCCCTGATGAAGGCTTGAACTTCAAGCAGAAACGTCGGCAACAATAAAACTCATTTTATTATAAAAAAAAATAAAATGTAGTTTACCGAACCCCGACAAATTCTAACTTATAGTTTTGATATTACATATCATTTTCTGGCTCATCCTAAAAAAAGGTTTTTTTTTTCTTAACAAAGAAGATTGAAGAAGTATTTTCTAAGTAATGGTATGAAAAGTAATTTCTTTCAAACGTTTCAATGTTGAATCAACATTTCAGTTTGAGTTTTATGCCTTTAACAGGACGAAGAAAAGAGTATGAACTGGTGTAACATTTTCCAAACTTTTTATTAGAATGGTGGTCTGGTTCAGAATGAATAAAACAAGTTAGGGGACCAAGAAAATCAAACACGCCAAAACAGCGTTAATTGTACTTATACGTACTGGGACATCACGGGAATTATAATAATGTTATATTTTATATATATATATATATATATATATATATACATACATACATACAGTAGACTCTCCCTTAAACGTCGCTCTCTCTAATTCGGTGGTCTCCGAGAGGAATGAGTGACGGATCTCGGAACTCGCCGGAGCTAGAGCTGCTCGAGGGTTCCTAGAAAGCCTTCCCTTCCTAGCTAGCTATGTTTCGTTTTAGATGAAGGATATTGTGGTTCTACTAAGAAAATAAAGGGTTGTACTGAGGCACCTGCGGCTGGAATGCCTGATTTGACCCAGTTTAGTTCGAGTATTCATCGCGAGTGGAGTGCAAGTTTTGAAAGTAATTTAAGTAATATGTACCATTTAAAATATCCAATATTAAAAATGGTAGGTATTATTATATCCTCAAATAATAAGGTTTTTCAAATAATGAGTGACTGCTTCCAACTCAATTCTCTAATCCGACTGAACCCCGGTCCCGACGGCGCGGGATGAGGGTGAGTATAGAGTAACACGCATATATATATATATACATATCGTAGAAGGTAGAAAAATAATGTCTGTCCACTGTTTTTCAAAGTATTTATTAGCAAAAGCTTTTCGAGAACATGGTTCTCATCGTCAGTGCATCTACAATTTTCACAAAAAATTGTAGATGCACTGACAGTGCATCTACAATACAGTGGAGAGACATTATTTTTCTACCTTCTACGAAATCGAGAACTCCACAAATAACGCTGCATACATCACAGATATATACATATATATATATATATATATATATATATATATATATATATATATATATGCATACATACAGCGGGTAGAATCGAAAACGATTTGAAGTGATTTTTCAAAACGTCTCCAAACCAGCATGAATCCAACCTCAATAGTTTCATTCCTTCACCATGCTTTTATTGTTTTATTGGAGGAAAATGTTGTTTGTCTTACCGGTGGTATTTGGTTGATAGAGTGCCTGCTAATCCTTCGCTTCCCGTGTACCTCCTCGACCACCTTGAAACCAGTGGACAAGGACGCAGGTTCTGGAGACTCGGAAGAACCACAGATCCCGGCCAGTCTCCGATTCTTGCCGGCGACCACATCGTACCGCCCCCGTCGGCCGAGCTCGGACCACCGCCGCCGTAGCCTAGCCGTCAGTCCCCGTCTCTCGCCGATGGGGGTGTAATCAGCGCCACAAGGCATCGGACACTACATCTCACTTCAGACTCACGCCGCACTGGATCTCTCTTCACGCACTAGTTACTCTTCTCGTGTCGGAGGTAATGTCTACGCACAACTTCGGCCGCAAGTATTCCTCTCAGCACACTTTCACTACCAACAAATTGGTCAGAATGGTCGCCCCTAGGAGACACAACGAGGACATCCGTTGCGCACAGGACCAATCGACACTCTGCGCAGACTGATGTAAGGACGGCGTTCCCACGGCTAACCAATCATGCACAGAGCCTCTACCTGCACAGCACACAGATTTAAAGCGAAATCCTACAGAGTTGCACAATCAGACCAACTGATTGAGGTATTGTGATGTTGCCACTCCTATACTCTGTTGGGTGTAACAATGTTCTCATAGCTGCAGCAATGAACAGACTGAGGTAACGCATCCTTGGCTTAGCGGGCCAGCCTGCTTCCGGACCCAACTCATTAACCAGTCCCCATGGTGGGGAAGCCCTTTCCAATGGATGCATAATTCACAAACACTAACTACATCAGGGAAAACTCTCTTTGGACTTGAGTATAAGGAGCAAATTCCTCAACAATACAATGAACAAACAAAGATTCGGACAATAATATTTTGTTTAGCTACTTTATTACGGCTTCCGCTTGGTAGAATGGCAAGCATTATCATTCTCACGTAGGTGGTGACCAAAAGTCACTTTTTGGTAGGAAGTATTTTTGCGCAATGTTCGGCTGCTTAATGGGTTTTTAAAGGGTGGCAACCTTTACATTACTCGGGGCTTAGCAGTCGATGTGCCATTTAAAGTTAGGTGGTTCAATTTAGCAGCTTTTTATTTGCTTCGAACAGCAATATTCGAAAAATCATTCGTCACTCGTGCCACCTCGCTATGGAATTCCTTACCTCTGACTGTCCGCCATTCTACCAACCTAGAAACCTTTAAATCCCGACTCTTTCACCACCTTCTATCCCTGCAAGTTCTACCCAACCCCTAGTCTTGAAGCTGTACACTATATACTGATAGCATTTATAAGTTTTTAAGTTTATATATAAAATTCACAATTATTTTGTAATTTCAAAATTATTCCTATGAGACTTGTGTCCCGGAATAAGAATAAAACTTTTCCTTTCATTTCAGTATATAGTTGTGTAGTTGAAAAAAAAAATAATAATAATTCAACAATTTGGGGTAAAAATATATTTCGGTCTTGTGTAGGAAAAGGGGTTATTATTGGACCAATCTTTCTTTCTTGTTTCTAAGTACGTCTGATCATTTAGCCCAGAATGTTAACCAGGTGCAAACCCCGGAGTAGCGTAGTTTCGCGCAACCGTACTAATTTTTTGGGCTTAAAAAATTCCAATGTGCATTTTAAGGTAAAAAAAAATTGACAACCTTCTTAGTCATCTAAGAATATATTAACAGACAAGGTTTCAGACTGAAGTGGTGAAATTCTGAAGCTATTTCACACTTTGAGCGAAATAGCGCCCCGATAGAACACTGGATTCCTGAGCAAGTGCTAGTGTTCAAAAGACAAGGTTTCAGACTGAAGTGGTGAAAAGCCGAAGCTATTTCACACTTTGAGCGAAATAACGCCCCGATAGAACACTGGATTCCTGAGCAAGTGCTAGTGTTCAAAAGACAAGGTTTCAGACTGAAGTGGTGAAAAGGTGAAGCTATTTCACACTTTGAGCGAAATAACGCCCCGATAGAACACTGGATTCCTGAGCAAGTGCTAGTGTTCAAAAGACAAGGTTTCAGACTGAAAAGGTGAAGCTATTTCACACTTTGAGCGAAATAACGCCCCGATAGAACACTGCATTCCTGAGCAAGTGCTAGTGTTCAAAAGACAAGGTTTCAGACTGAAGTGGTGAAATTCTGAAGCTATTTCACACTTTGAGCGAAATAACGCCCCGATAGAACACTGCATTCCTGAGCAAGTGCTAGTGTTCAAGAGGAGAAATCTCGCAGACTCTTTAAGGTCACTTAGATCGTAAACATTAGTGAGAGTACACAACATCAGTGATGTGGTCATGGTGACGCAGCGTTACCAACCTGACACGGTAGGGAGCAATTACCCTTGATACGCCTTTATTAACCATACCTAATCCTATACAGACATTTTTTTTTGTATTACACAAAAACTCAAGATTAACCTCATATCAAGAAGGTATAAAGGAGAGAGGCGCACAACGTAATAAAAATTAATAATATGTGCTAATTATTTAATAGAAATTTTGGGTCTTTTTGCGAAGACCACATCCAGTTACTTTTGAAGTAGCAGTAGTGATTTATAACAGTTACTCGTACTCGCTGATAGGCTTACTGATTAGCTTATAGGTTCTTTGCTGGTTATCTACTACTTCTTGACTCGTTATCTACGGTTATATTTCATATTAGATAATGGCAAGCAATATTTATTAATAAAAAGGTTAATATGATCAAAATCAATTCTCTCAACTATGAAATAAGGTATTAAGCATTAAAGTTGACTGTTTTGCAGGTTATGAAGGATAACAAACAACGTTATTTGTGAACAAACTTATTTTATTCCTTTTCTCTCTCTTTTTTGGATATTTTACATTTATTAGGCATTACATGCTATGCGTTTCCGCTCGCTACACTACGCTCCGCTCGCTCAAGAAGATATCAAAACCCTAGTCAATCCAACTCACAATTAATAGAATTAAATTAATTTTAGCGGCTCTAGTCTATCCAACTCGCTAAAATTAATAGGATTCCATTAATTTTTCCGAGTAAGAAACCAATCCCTTTTTCTTTGTCAGGAATATCGCGAACTAATTGTAAAACTCATTTTTCTTACTAACATAAACAGAGCTTTTTCATAAACAAAAGCTAATTCACTGTTGAAGGTTACTTTACTCCCAGCAAAAACCAAAGCAATTGGTCATCCGAATCCTCCAATAGGAAGGTAAAGGAGTGATGCGCATGCGCTGAATCACTGATACAATCACTACTGCTACTTCAAAAGTAACTGGATGTGGTCTTCACAAAAAGACCCGAAATTTTAGTAGTTTTGAATTGGATGTTGAGAGGGGTACACTCATTTTTGCGGGAATGTCTTCAAAACAACTCATATGAATGGGTGGGGGCAAAATAGTGCCAAGCAACATGTTTAAAAAAACTTTAGAGTAGCTGCTATATGTTGGATATCATGTGGGACTATCAGTCTATAGTACAAATGCTACTAAAATATGACTAAGAGCTCTGTATGCTACTTAATCTTGTTGCCTTTAACCATTTCAACTGATAGTCCCACATAATATCCAAAATATCCAGTTAAATCTTGTTAAAAATGTTGCTTGGCACTATTTTGCCCCGATCCCTTCAATTTATGTATGTGCAAATAAAAACATTCCTGGAAAATGTTTTTATATATTTTTAATACATTACATTTTTTTTTTTGTGCTTCTTTCGCACATAATTCCGAACATATTCACGCTAGAGACTTTACCAAGCCGTCAGAAGATTTGTGAAGAAATTTTCTGCAATTATGTATCATTTAGATCTGTTGAATTTTGAAAACTGTTAATCTTTTATCTGATAATTTTTTTTTTAATGACAAGTGAATAGGAATGTATTCTATTTACTAAGCGACAAGTAAGCTCTCCCAAAACCATTCTACTAAACAATTGTCCCTTGTAACATTGTGTAAATAGACCAACAAGTCAGTTAGTTACTGGACGGATGATTCCACCAACGTATGAATAGTACTTGTCATTTGTCACAAAGCAAGTTTAATGAGAGTGACAAGTACGGACGGACCGTAATTGTTGTTTTTTTTATTTCGTGTTTAACGGCATATCAACTATTGGGCTATTAACAGGTTGCCATCCTTTTATAATGCCAACAGCACGTGGTCGGTCACCCATTCAGGTACTGACCACGCCCGACGTTGCTTAACTTCGGTGATCAACGGGAACCGGCGCATTCAACGTGGCCGTGGCTGTTGGCACGGACCGTAATGAACGCACTTGTCCACCTAAGTATGAAATAAGACTTGTCAGAAAGCCAGCTCAGTGAGTGCGACAAGCATGTGCACAAATTTTTGTACTGACAATATTTAAAAGCTAGTTTATATATTAGAAATAGAGAATTTAGAAAGTTATCCATTGGTTGTTCTCAATAATAACACACAAAAAAAGTGGTATTTTCCGGAGTCCGTTTCGCCCCATCACATCAGGTTTAAGAGCATTTGAAGGTCAAATTTCGTATGAAGACATTAAAGAAGAAATAACTGGAGCTTCCATGATTTGAGTGTCGCTAAATTCGAATCCGAGGTCTGTTTCAGCACGTCAGGGTAAAATCAAGGTCATTTCATACACAAATATGTTTATTTTACAAGAAATGAATCTGCAGTCAACATTTATTTTGCAAATAAGACATATTTTTCCTTGAAATGAACTTGATTTTCCGCCGATGGGGTGAAAGAGACCTAGGATTCGAATTCAGCGACCCCCAAAACCATGGAAGCTTCAGTTATTTCTTTTTTAACGGTTTCATACAAAATTTGACCTTCAAATGCTCTTTAAACTGGCGTGCTGCGGTGAAAGGAACTCCGGATTCGGATTCAGCGTGTCGAAATACATAAGAATAAATATATGGCGTCTTTGGAAAATATTACTTTTTTTTGTTGAGTGCCTGTGTAATTATGTGAACTATACTCAGGTGTATTTTGTAATTTAAAATTATAATGCGAGTAAAAAAATGACGCCGAGCCCCGCCCCTCCCTGAGACCACGAGTCCCTGGCCAATTGTCTACCATGCCCCCTACCTAACGGAGGCCCTTGGCTATGATGTATTTTGTGGTATGTTATATTGTATTTTGTGGCATGCTATGTTATGTTATGATGTGTTTTATGGTTTGTATGTTGTGTTATGTGTGAGTGGATAGAAAGAACTGTAGAAGGGTAGTTCCGAAAACCTTTTTGTTATCCGAGTAGTATTGAGTCTACTAGCTAAGCCACCACGAAAGCACGAGAGGATCCCTGGAAAATAACGGTACGGGGTGTTATTTTCACTTTCCACCCAGACATTCCGACGATGGAGGGGACCCGGACAGGCTGAGAGCCTGGAATCCAATGAACTCCTGCCCGGGAGGTAGAGATGAGAGTGAGCTGGGGTCTTGAGTACTGTTACTTTCGCATCGGTGTAACAGTTCCTCGGGTTAGCCACCAGGGTGCACCACCTACCGGAGCTATGCTTTACACGTGGATCATGACCGTGGAGAGGTAATAGCATGAAGCATTGCTGTGTTTCTTGCTGAAGACACATTCACTTATCCGGGTTAGCTCTAATGATGCTGCACCATAAAGCAATTTATGGCAAGGAGAATTAATAAATGTTTAGAATACTTGAATTCAATTAAAAAGGAATTTATATGAATTTAATTAACAGAACATTGTTGGAATGTTTCAGTAAATAAGGAAAACAGAGAATAATATAGGTGTTAGCATGCACCTTGTAGGACACCATGTTTTTTTCTTTTTTCTTTTTGTTGTAATTGTTTATTGACTGGCAAGGTTAGATCTAGATTCCGAATATTGTGGGGTTTATTTATTTAGTTAAGGGTTTCAAGGTTGGTGACCTATAGATAACCCGTCCTAAAATTCCGAGTATTTTATAATGGATGTTAAAATTTAAAAAATAAAATAAAATAAGGGTTTCACAATTATTCATATGAGCCCTTACTCAGCTTGTAAAATAAATATTTAATTTAAATAATGTTAATATTTGTTTTTGTTTGTGTTTAACGGTGTATCAACACTTGGGCTATTAACGCCGATAACGTTAATATTGTATAAATTTTCATTTGAACTTAAATGATAGATAACAGCTATGTGCCAAAAATAAGTTGGGAGAATAAAATAAACAGTTACAATTGAAATCACTAAAAGCGGAAGGAAGATTGGCTAGATTTTTTTTGTATAAATTAGTGTTCTTTAAATAATGTAATATACTGTTGATGTGAGGGCTGCAACCTGCGAGTAATGTGTGTAAGTCGTGTGGCATGAGTAAATTGTCTCGCCTTCTGCAGTCTGTCAGTATGTGTTTTATCGTCAGGGGAACATTACACAGTCAATTAGTAAGTGTCCAATTCTTAGCCTGGTTATGACAACTTGGTCTCTTCTGTTCAAAGGCAACTGATTATCATGCACGACTTCGATTTTGGTTTCAGTGTCTTTTAATTCGTTATCTGTCTGTCACCAGTGTTTTAGCCAATCTTGTGATATGTGTGTTACTACTGTGTTACATAAGTCCTGTTTTAGTTACAGTATTAATATTCATTGTTCAAGGAAACATTATTTTATTTACGTTATCAAAGTACGTGTAGTTTCCAGAGGATAGCATGCATAGTGAATAAACTCCCACGCTGGAGGTATACTCCAACATGGAAAACAAGAAGTCTTGTATAATTACTTTTCCGATGACAATATCATATTTTGATGTTGCTTCTTTGGCGTCGTCGTCTGAATCTGTATTTAGTCCTATGTCTTTAAGCCCCGTTATCAAAAGCATTGTAATATAGGGTTGTTTTAATCTGTGTAATTTCATGTATACTTGTGTGAATACGGGTTGCTTGTTGTAAATGCTTTCCATAAAGTGTAAAAAACTCAATGACTCGGTACAAATTATAGAGTTCATCACTATGAATAAGGTTTTAATTCCGAACTTTGAACTAGGCCACTGTGAGGTCTCCTGTTTAACACGTTTAGGTTGCTGTTCTCTTGCCTAGATGACCGATTGCGAGGCATAAAGATTACTTTGATAAACCATAGCTCATTCTGAAAAAAATCCTGTTGATTCTCTTATCAAGCAAACCAACACTCAATGGTTCAGTGAGTATTTAAATTTTTAACGTCGAAGGAACTGAGGTTGTGCGTCATTTGAAGGAGCAACCATCATCTTCAGTTTCAACAGGGATTCAGCATCATTCCAATAAATATAGCTCAAAAATATAATAAGTACACTATAAGACACGTATGATAAGGGTGTGATAGGGAGATGTAAATAAAGGTGCTATTTTGACAGAGACCGGCCGGTGATGGTCCTGATTCTAAACGGTGATTGGACTGTGGCCAGACTGATGAGTGTGGATCGACTTTTAAATTTTGTGGATTTCAAGGAACTCGAACTTTCAACCAAATTCCGGAAGATCTAAGTGGAATATCTCGATCTGAGTCAGAAGGTAGACATTACCACTGAACCAGGTTTCCATAAGAACAAGGAGTGACTGGACCTCTTTCACCAAGTCCTAACCTGATTGTGAATAGATCCTTAAAATTTGTGGACTTGGAACCAAATTCCGGAAGATCTGAATCGAATATCTCGATCTGAGTCAGAAGGTAGACATTACCACTGAATTAGGTTTCCATAAGAACAAGAAGAGACTAGACCTCTATCGCCAAGTCCTAACCTGATTTTGAATTGATCCTTAAACTTTGTGGATTTGAAGTAACTCCAAATTGGAGCCAAATTCCGAAAGATTTGAGTCGAAAATCTCGATCTGAGTCAGAAGGTAGACATTACCAGTTAATCAGGTTTCCTTAAGAACAAGGAGTGACTTGACCTCTTTCACCAAGTCCTAACCTGATTGTGAATAGATCCTTAAACTTTGTGGATTTGAAGTAACTCTAACTTTGAACCAAAGTCCACAAGATCTGAGTTGAATATCTCGATCTGAGTTAGAAGGTAGACATTACCACTTAACCAGGTTTCCATAAGGACGAGGAGTGACTGGGCCTCTTTCACAAAGTCCTAACTGGTAGTGAATAGATCCTTAAACTTTGTGGATTTGAAGTAACTCTAACTTTGAACCAAAGTCCACAAGATCTGAGTCGAATGTCTCGATCTGAGTCAGAAGGTAGACATTACCACTGAATCAGGTTTCCATAAGAACAAGGAGTGACTTGACCTCTTTCACCAAGTCCTAACCTGAAGGTCCCTTCGGTCGGAAGTCCAATAAAGGAAGAATTTCCTGAGGATTGGAAAGCGACAGGATGTCCTCCAATGAAAGCAGCTTAATGACTTGTCAGCCGAAAAAACCATTGCGTAGCCCGGACAAGGTCCTTGACCACTTTCTACGGCCGAGAAACAGGGTCACACCCTCACCGGTTCGTAATTACAGCCATAAACATCGATTATGGGGTAATTATTTACTATCGATTATCGGACAGGAAATATTTCAGGCAAAAATGTAATGTACAGTAAAACATTTTTATAACAGTTCCTTCCAACCTTTAGGAAGGAGTCTCTCTACAATTTTTCGGCCTCAAACAGACCAGTATATATATATATATATATATATATATATATATATATATATATATATATATGTTTGATGTTATTTTTCGTCGCTGGGATAGTATTTTTAGATGGAACGGCATTTTTCTCCAGCGGTGGTACTCCTCCTCACTTCTTCCCGGAATATTTCGATGGATTCATCTCCATCTTCTTCAGCCAGGTACTTGTTTCTTCCTCGGTGGTAGCCAAGGGAATGACATTCCCTTGGCTACCACCGAGGAAGAAACAAGTACCTGGCTGAAGAAGATGGAGATGAATCCATCGAAATATTCCGGGAAGAAGTGAGGAGGAGTACCACCGCTGGAGAAAAATGCCGTTCCATCTAAATATATATATAATATTTTATTGGCGGGATCATCAATACGATTTTTGTAAAAAATCTATATTAGGGACGTTTCGGCTACTCTTTGGTAGCTAAAATGACAAAAACAAAGAAAAAACAGAATTAATAAACAGAAAAATGGTTTACCAATAAGATAAATGATAGAGATACTCAACTTTTTCTTAAAAAACAATTTTTTGTTAAACTATAAGATCATAATATCCACCTCTTTAGTAATAACATAATTGTTCTTATAGTTTAACAAAAAATTGTTTTTTAAGAAAACGTTGAGTTGTATGTATATCTCTATAATTTATCTTATTGGCAAACCATTTTTCTTTTTATTAATTCTGTTTTTTCTTTGTTTTTGTCATTTTAGCTGACGAAGGCTACCAAAGAGTAGCCGAAACATTCTTAATACAGATTTTTTACAAAAATCGTATTTAGGTTTTCTTAGCCGAATCCCAACTAAACCCTGATTGCTTATCAACTCGACGGGTAACTATCTAATCTTCATGATGATTCATTAATAGTATTCATAAAAAATATTAAACAATATTATATTTCTGTATGATACTATCCTTTGCTTGAAAATGTTGTGATATCTTTCTAATGTAAGTGGGCTTTGAAAAATTATGCTGATGAAGTAGAATTTTATTCAAATACTACTGGAACCTGGATCCATAAACCTTCCTTTAATATGTTTATTTTATTTTTTCTTGGTAGAAATAATTTTCTGGAATACTGGTTTATCCGCCGGGACATTTGTATTCAGTCTTTTTTTAAGAAAAATAAATAAATGTTTTTTCGGCAATAATCGCGTGAAAAAAGTTGTAGTCCGGTTTTGCCTTCCAGATAGACTTTTTGTAGGTATTTTGACAGGACAATAGCTAAAGATACCACTTTCAATCTTCATTATAAACTGCCCCTTTTCTCAAATTTAGTGATTTCTGGAAATAGGCCAAAGTTTTACAATATTTATTTATCTTCTCCACACGTATTGCCGCACCCTTTCGGTGCTCAGGCTGAGGTTCTAGGGGGCAAGGTTAGCACAGTGGTAGAGCTCTCAACTAGTGATCTGGAAGACCTGGGTTCGAAACTCGGGCGTGCACGAAAGATTTAGTGTAGACGTTCTTCTAGTGTCGTCGTTCGACGGTTGCATTCGTGGTCCCAGACCGTCCCTAAACCCACTCAGCCTTTAATTTATTAACTGGTGCCTGTTAAGGGAAAAAATCAGGCAACCATAGCATAGTACTGACCACCCTATCGTCCTAGGGTGCTTTCTTGTTAAGGAATCAGACGCCTCAACAGTTTCTACCCCGCTGGGCCCTGTGGCCAGTTGAGGTCTTCTAAAAGACCACTCAAGTCGTAGAAAACGGTCTTTGAAGTTTTGGAGATTAGAAGAGAAGTTAAGTAGGATTCGCCCGCTTATTCTTCTATTGTAAGCTTTCCAAATCCCTACAGAAATACGTCCATGGGCGTATATAAGGAGGGGGCCTAGGGGACTGCAGCCCCCTGAACTTTTTTTTTTTGTGAGAACGTTTCATGTTAAAAAAGCCCATAACAATGAAAAATGTCTTCTACATTCACCCTGGTCTACTAAGTGTCCAGAGGACCTTAAAACCCACCATTTTCCACTAAAATCTGTAAAATTTTCCCTACATCCCAAATGGCTAGGTCATCCTAGCCCCCCCCCCCGAATACGTTAGTGAATATGTTCCACTTTATGGAAACAAGCCGAGACGACGCAGCTCCTGTGTGCCTTGTATTTGGACTGCTCCAGCTGTAGAACTATACAGCCTTGTTTCTAAGGTTGAATGACACGGCGTTCTTCCCGTTGAGTCATTCGCTCGCGTCATCATATCCATCTTTCAATATTGTTGTTACACTCTATTTATCCATTATGTTTTTGCAATTATGTTATAATCATTTATTACAGCGCTATATAACACAGAATATATATACCTCTATTGGATATATTTTCTAATATTTAATATTAGATTAATTAATTCGAGAGGGTCAAACAACATGCTAAAACCTTTAATGTCACTAACAACAAAACTTTTTTGGTAAATAATAATATAATATATGGACACTATTTTAATTTTCACAGCTAAATATTAATAAGTCAAAGAATTGTTGGGATTTGGCTAATATAAATCATTCTTTATAACGTTTCAGCACATGGGCGTATATAGGAAACAATTTCGGAGGGGGGCTGAGTCCATTTCCGGAGTATGGAATACTAACTATTTAGATCTTTGAAGAGTTTTAGCCAACTGAAACGCTAGTATACCCAAAATAGAATATGTTTTATGAACTAAATGATCTTATTTAATTTATTTATTTATTTTTAAGGGTTTTATGAAATTTTTACCGATCAAATCAAAATTTCGGGGGGGGGGGGGGGCTGCAGCCCCCTCAGCCCCCCCTTATATACCCCATGCAGTAAATGAGGGAAAGAAAGAATAATATAGGTGTTAGCATGCACCTTGTAGGACACCATGTTTTTGTTTTTTCTTTTTGGTGTAATTGTTTATTGACTGGCAAGGTTAGATCTAGATTCTGAACATTGTGGGTTTTATTTATTTATTACTATCTGTTACCCAGTGTGCCATGCTACACCTACTTTCTGTCTATGACTCTCCCAGTATCAAGATCTACCTGTATACCCAGTTACGTCAAAATCGGTCAAACGGTGTGAATTTGTTTATATCTGTCTAGTTGTTCATAATGCATCCGCCAGAGGCCAGCACCACAGCACTTCATATAACAGCCGACAGAGGCCAGCAGCACAGCTTGCGAGTAGATAGCTCTTATCAAAGAAAGGCCAGCGCCTTAGTTAGACAGTGACTGTTGATATAAAATTTAAATAAACTGCATTACATGATTATATAATGATGTAAAGGGTACTTACGTATTAGCGTCAAAGCAGGTTAAAGAGGCGGGTCTCTTTCAGAGATCTGGATCATGGATAACGCATTTCTATTGGTCAATCACTATCAGAGATATCATCTATTGTGTTTATAGTATCTTGTTCCCTTTGTCTTTTTAATGCAATTCATTTGTGCTTTATTTACCCACGCAATTGTTGTTGTTTTTTTAGTTACGCGATTTCAGTTTTTGTGCGAGTTAGCGACAACAGAATAGCTAGGATGAAAGCTACTGTTTCGAAGCAATGCGAAATCGTTTATCAGTCCATTATCCAGCGAAAAACCATCCTTGATCTATATTATCAACGAGTTGGATTGACTAGAGTTTTGATATAACCTTGAGCGAGCGTAGCGAGCGGAAACGCATAGCAATTATGCTATTAAAATAAGTGCTACGCGTTTTCGCTAGCTAAAGGTTATATCATAACTCTAGTTAACCCAAATCGTTGATAATCCCGTCGCCATATTGGAAAAAAACTGATTTGACTCCTTGATCCAGCTCTCTGAGACCCGCCTCTTTAACCTGCTTTGACGCTAATACGTAAGTACCATGTAAAGTCATCAATGAGTTCGAGTTATTGTAATTATCAAGAACATCAACAAATAAATTTGAGACATTATTCAAAATGGCTGTTGATTCAAAATGGCCGTCAGAATCTGACTGGTTCAGTGTAGCCAATTTTTCATGAACAAAACTTTTGATCTTTTGACAAAATTTTGAAATTTGACTATTTTGACCTAGCCTAGGAGATGTCCCGTGTCAAGACCTACCTTTGTGCCAAGTTTGGTAAAAATTTGTCAAACTGTGTAAATTTGTATAAGGAACAAACAGACAGACACGTGATTTTTATATATATATGGATAAGGGGGGCCTTTATACTAATGGAGGCCTTTATCAACGCAATAGTACCCAAAACCATGATTTTTAGAATGTTTCTCTTTTTATCTGTTTGTACGTTTGTATGTGTGCGCTAATCTAAGAAACGGCTAATCCGATTTATTTTCGGTTTTCACCAATATATTGTTGTAAGCTTCACTTAACGATTATTGTTTGTTTCATGTCAATCTGTTCATAAATAAAAAAGGTGTGCCAATGTAAAGAATCACGTCGAACATTCCATGAAATATCGTAAACACGACACGCCCCAGTTGTTTGTTGTTTTTTTTTCGTCACGAAACTTGGTCTGTAGTATTCCCCTTGTAAATTATTGAAGGTGTTCATTAACCAGCAAAATTGGTTCATCGTCATATCAATTAATAATATTTGAGAACTGATAACAGAATTCAGATTATTATAAAACATTTATAAGCAGTTGTATTCGGCTAAAAAGAGCGATAAGATTTCCTTAAAAACCTTTATTCAGACCGTTTAATTACTATTATAAAATAATAATACGATTTTCAGCTTCTCATATATATATATATATATATATATATATATATATATATATATATATATATATATGGGGGCGAGGTTAGCTCAGTGGTAGAGCACTGGACTAATAAGCCGGAGGCCTGAGTTCAAATCCCGAGCAAGCACTAAAGATTTTTTCTTCTAGTGTCTTCGTTCATGGGTTGAATTCGGCCTCCCTGACCGTCCCTAGGCCGACCCAGCCTTTAATTAATTTAATAATGGGTACCTTGGGTGCTAATGACTCTAGCAGCCGAAGCGGCCAAGGGGGAAATAGGCCGGAGCATAGTACTGACCACACTATCTCCCTAGTGTGCCGTATGGTCATGAATCAGATACCTCTATAGTATCTGCCCCTCAGGGCCCTCGTGGCCTGTTACGGGACTGATTTTATATATATATATATATATATATATATATATATATATATATATATATATATATATATATATCGTACTAGTATTTCTAAAGTGACACAACTTAAAATAAAACAAACTGAAAATATGTCACTCTTGCCTATGTAGGGGATTAATACAGGAAGAGTGACACGAGAGCCCTCTGGTGTAGAAGCTCTGAAGCTAGGTGCATACAGTTTTGATGGTTGATAAGGAGATATTTACCAAGTTTTTCGTAGTCCTAACTATAACGGTCTGAATAAAACCCATTTTTTGAGTTGCGTCATTTTAGAAATACTTGTGCGATATATATATATATATATATATATATATATATATATATATATATATATATATATATATTTAAACAAAATTGAATATCCGTTATGTTCGGGATCTATTGGATCTGAAACGTGAAATTTTTTAGTCTGTAATTCCGGATTGTGTCATGAGTTCAACATCATAAGCGGGTTTCCCCCCGATGGAGGGAGGGAGGAAACGCGCTAAAAATTAATTTTTACAGGTCCGATAATTGAGAATTAATTACATAGCGAATTACGCAACAAGAAATCAGTTTAACAAACCTATAACGCGTTTTCGGATTCCTTGCGCGGAACTCGTCGATCCAAATGCAAAGTATCGAATGTGAAAAAACGGATTTTTCATTTTTAATTTTTCTGAGTGCTTTAGGACTGATTTAAGTTATGGCAAACTCTCGAAAATTAAAGAAAATAATTATCAATTACAGATAATCAAACTAACGAATGTGCATTAAGTCTAATTAAAATATATCATAGGATAAAATATATATAAAGTCATCTATAAGGTATCAACAACTTTTCACATTCGATACTTTGCATTTGTGTCGACGAACTGTTTATATAATTCCATAGCTATGATATAATGATATGTCAAGCATTCAATTAGCAAAGGATGGAGTAACTAATTAATACAACACTTAATGCTATCATCTAAGCAGATGCTTGAAATAATTACAATCACTAAATGCAAATATAATGATGAAGCCATTTCAAAGCTTTCTCCATCATCAAGAGGTTGTATATTTGGAGAGTTGTATTTCTGTCAGACAAGTTTATTTCTCGATCATCAAGAGGTTGGATATTTGGAGAGATGTATTTCTGTCAGACAAGTTTATTTCTCGATCATCAAGAGGTTGGATATTTGGAGAGATGTATTCCTGTTAAACAAGTTTATTTCTCCATCATGAAGAGGTTGGATATTTGGAGAGATGTATTCCTGTTAAACAAGTTTATTTCTCGATTGGATTTCTGTTCTTCGGGAATATTCGGTCATTCTGAATTCTCTCCAAGACATAAAACGTCCGTCCTAAAGGAACTTGAGACGTTACCATGAAATGCTTGCATTTGGCTGATTCTACAGAAAAGTAGCACTTTTGGAGAGATGTATTCCTGTTAAACAAGTTTATTTCTCGATTGGATTTCTGTTCTTCGGGAATATTCGGTCATTCTGAATTCTCTCCAAGACATAAAACGTCCGTCCTAAAGGAACTTGAGACGTTACCATGAAATGCTTGCATTTGGCTGATTCTACAGAAAAGTAGCACTTTTGGAGAGATGTATTCCTGTTAAACAAGTTTATTTCTCGATTGGATTTCTGTTCTTCGGGAATATTCGGTCATTCTGAATTCTCTCCAAGACATAAAACGTCCGTCCTAAAGGAACTTGAGACGTTACCAGGAAATGCTTGCATCTGGGTGATTCTACAGAAAAGTAGCACTTTTGGAGAAAAGTTTTTTCTTTTTTTTTTTTTCATTTTCTTTGTTTGATTTTTACCTCAGAGATAATAAAGCATGTCTAACTTAATATTACCAAAGCATTGGTCAATTGGTTTTCGTGGCCTATGTAGCCAAAAGGCAGCCATTTTTTTTTGGGTTGCAGTGGAGTGAGAATAAGAGTAAAAAAAACTATATATCTTAGTAGTATATGTTACTAACTGCCATTCTGAAGATGCAGCATGGTATATTAAACCGGGGAAATGGCAAAAGCCTTGACAAAAACACTATTTGGGAAAATATAATTAAACAATATTTTTAGTAATAACAGGGTAGTGAAAATAATTTAATCCTCACTTCCCTGTTGAAAAAAAGCACATTTGTGTCAAATATTTTTATTTAATAAATTAACAAACAAAAGCTAATACTACTAGGCCAAAGGTTTTAGTATAAATTGCCAAACTAAGTCTTGCTTTTGAATATCAATTTCTTCGTGTGCCTCAGTGTTGTACTATAATTGACAGGGGAGCGAGAAACAAGGCAGGGATAATTTTGAGGTTTGGATCACCTGTAGCACACCCTGCTTATAATGAAAAGCTTTTAATGACATCTAAAAAGAGTGTTTTGGGGTACTTATCAAACAATGTTATCAAATCACAAGAATAAAAATCAACGGATTTTTTATGAAGAACAGGGGAGTGATAAACAATTTTTACAACTCGTAATTTTACTTGAAAAAACTTTCAAAGCAGATCCTCTCTTTCCAGAAATCAAAATCAAGCTGAAATCATTTGTTTTTGTGTACATAGAGATACTAAATTAGCTGACTGAAAAATAAAAAAAGCCACGTTTGCACTTCACAAATGTTGTATTTTCATTGTGACAGGGGAGTGATAAAATTGCGAGGGACAGACATTAGTGAAGCTTTTGTCATCCTTTATGATAATATTTTTTAGTTTTTCTCTTCCAGCTACATTCTTGAGGGCATAATGAAAAAAAAAATACTCTAATAAAAAACTTCCTGCAAGTTACTGTAGGCCTAAAAAAAATCAACGACAGTAGCAAACCCGAGTAGTGTGACAGGGCAGGGGAGTGAGAATTAGGGCTTTGCAAAGCTCCAGCTCCAGATCAAAGGTTGTTACAAATCATCCAGTGCTAGGTATGATTCAAAATAGTTTTGTATCATCTTACTAAAAAGGAAAATTATTTTCAATACGGACTGAATAATTGACAAAAACTAAAAAGTGCTACTTTTCTGTAGAATCGCCCATCTAGTGATATTAAGAACTTTTTTTTTGTACGGTGCAACGACATCTAGGCCATTAGCGCCAACATCCAGGGTGCAACGAGGAATTTCCCCAACGAGCCGTGGGATGAGAAAATTCCTGCCGCCGGTAGGAATCGAACCCACCATCTCCCGCTTATGAATCTAAGGTGCTAGCCGCTAGACCACGGAAAGACCCGAGAACTATTATTATTATCGGGGTGGGTTTCCTCCGTTCCCGGGAGATCAATTTACTTTGGGGGATTTTCTATCCACCCGAAATAAATAATTATATACGTACGTGTATATACAAATACTAGTATAAGTGTAGTATATATATATATATATATATATATATATATATATATATATATATATATGCTTCTATGTTGGTGTGATTCATATTAAATGAATTGAAGTACGTTAATCCGTAATATGGTACCATACCATAATGGTAATATGGTCGAGGAATCGTCAGCGTTACCTTTAATACAAGAGCTTCCGTACTAAGTATTTAATTTAAAAGTTAAATATTCTAGCTTTAGCCTGGAGTTCTGATGATGGTAAAGAGATTCCACGAAAGTGCATAACTGCCTCGACGCATCTCGCCCATATTTCTAGATCCGCGTATCCACCTATAAGCTGTGAATGGTCGCGCCCCACCCATAGAAAGCATCGCATACCAGGTCAACCACTGGGAGGTGTCATCCTAGCTTCCTGTCCCCGCACTTCAGGATCTGCTGGGGACTATATTTACAGTAGTGTACAGGGGTCGTGGAACCACATCGAGGCGTGACATTGAGGAAATTGGAAAAGCTACAATTAACGAAAAGTAATTTTGGTATTTCATGCAAAATTTCATTTATGAATGAAACAGCTGAATACCCGTGCTTTGTCACGGCAGATAAGTAGTTTTCACGGCAGATAAGTAGGTATTTTATTACGTTAAATAATGTATCATCACAGTGAAACGAAATGAAATAGCCTTTATTATAAAAACAAATAAACATCTTCACGGGTGTGCGGTTAACACGTAGCTAATTTCGGGTTTCTGGAAAATTAGTGTTTATTCATATAAGAAGTGGAATTGAAATTAAGGTTAATGAAGTGATGGTTAAGTTTATATTCTACACTAGGTGAAATGTTAGTGTCGAAAGAAATATCAACGGAATTTAGTTATGTTAGGCTAAAAGGAGCAACTAACTCACCGGCGTGTGGCTTCTATACACTGGAAAACAGAACTTTGGAGCACAGGTGGTTGGTTCATCACTTGGATAAATCACTTTAATAAGGAATTTAACACTTCACTCAACTTTGGATCACTCAGGTGAGCCTAATTATCCACAATTATTTCAAACGTCTATCATCAGAGTAAACGCTACTATATAATTTTGTGCAGTTTATTATAGCTCGGTTCCCGTCATACTATATGTTATATATCATAATTAATCACAGTATGATGTTTTTTGACATGGGGCGCTCCGGACCAGTGTCAAAAAACAGATAACCTAGACAAAACCCGTTATCTATAGGTTACCAGTAACAGCAGTGTAACCAATACAGGTTAAATTTCGTTGTCAATAATAAATGTACGTTAAAATTAAAAAATTTATTACTCAAGATATCATTTTGAAACACCAATTATATTTGCCAGCATTACCAAGAAGTGTTCTGACTGGGGATACTGCTGGGTGAGGAGGCTGTGCGAGGGTTCGGGGTATTATTATCTCCGATGTACCATCACCAGGTACAGCGTAAACTCTATGGGGGACAAGTTGAAATGGACCACAATTAAAACGGCGAATTTGTCCCTCATAGAGTAAACTCTATGAGGGACAGTTTATTTCTAGTAATTCAAGGACTGCCATCATAATTGAAATGAACCACAATTAAAAATGATACTATGAAATAGATGCAGTACGGTAACAGCTGTTCTGTTATCGTCCTAGAAACGGATTCTGCCTAGGCCAGCATACTCTCTTTAAAACTAAACATTCAAATCCCTCTAAGAGTTCTTAAAAATTTCTCTTAGAGGGTGTTTACGTCCTAAAGGGAGTCTCCATACAAACTTTCAAAATTTTTCTGTCAAGTGGTTTTGGGCTAGGCGATGATAGGTCAGTAAGTCAGTGGTATTAGACAAATATACAGTAGAAGATGTATCAAGCTTGTGAGTTGATTTATAATGTTGGAATATGTTTGTCAGTATATGCTTTTGATTTTCAATTTTTCTCTGATAATAGTTCGTCCAATTAAAACCAAAAATAATTCTATTTTGTATCGAATTCTTTTCTATTTTGGTATTTTAGAATTGGTTTTCACTGATTGTTGAATGCCAAGTGGAAGAATGAGAATCGACTTTTAGGTTAGGAGCATCGTATGATCACGTTGAATGTTTCCATATGCACGTTTCCCCCGCTCCCTTAGCATATTTAAATGTTGAGTTACAACATTGAATAAATCCTTAGCTAAACAACAATATCCTTTACTCATTTCAGCATTATTAGGTGTAACAGCTTAAATCTTCTTTTGACCTCAATGCTTTCAAACGACCGCAAAGTGGGGCCAAACGACCGCAAAGTGGGGCCAAACGACCGCACTGTGGGGACAAACAACCGCAAAGTGGGGCCAAACGACCGCAAAGTGGTGCCAAACGAGTTTTCGTGTTTCAGAAAAGACTACAGCCTCTCATGGGCGTATATAGAAAATAGTTTCGGAGGGGGCTGGGAAAATTTCGGGGGGGGGGGGGGGCTGAGACCATTTCCGGTATATGGAATACTAACAATTTAGATCTTGGAAGAGTTTTAGCCAACTTAAACGCTATTAAACCCAAAATATTATTTATTTTACGAGCTTCGCAACGACGGCGACTTGCTCTTTTTTTTTTAAGATACAGTAAAAAATACTAATTTATATATTCACAATTATCAGTAACTTATAGTACTAAATACAATAGTTTGAAAAGAGCATACGACAAAAGTTAGTAGGTTTGTGTTAAGAATTGCTAAACATTATTTAGAGCCTTGCTATTTGAACTATAGTTAATATATTTACATAACTGTAACTATTTACATATGATAATGATTTAAATGCTCCGTGAATCATTCTTCTATAATGATAATGTGTAAACATTTCAGAAAACACTTTTAGGCATGTAAATCAAACAAAACAACCCAATATTGGACCTTTTATAATAATTACGAATTTTCATTGAACCAAAAAAAAAAAAATAATTTAACCACACAATTTCAAACAATAAATGTCTTTTCACACACATCAGTCAGTTCATGTTTCCATTCTGTCAGTTCCGATTAGTATCAGTCACAAAATATGTTTTCATGAAAGTTAAGTGGCAGTGTCTAAACTGCACTGTTCCAGCACAGTCACACATCAGAACAATCAGTCTCACTACCGTCACCGAAGTGATAATTTCTTCTCAATGACATTTTTTTTGGTTTTGACTGAGGGTTGTTATTTCAGTGTTTGGGAAAAAATGGATGATGAAAAGTTGATTGAATGTGTTAAAAAAAATATCATGTACTTTATGATTTGACAAGTAATAGGCATATGGATAATGATTTTAAAAGTGGGATATGGAAAAAAATTGTAGAAGACTTAAATTTCTAAAACTTTGCTTCATTGTCAATCAATTCTCTAATTAATGTGATAAACTCTCCGTCTATTTTTCTTTTTTTCCATGCCTCATGAACTCATTTTATTTTCTTCTTGTGTTGTTTTACCTCTTCCCCGTTCAAAATTAATGATATGTCAGCCAGGCCGTTCTCTGAAAACGCCATCCTAAAAATACAGCTCAAAAATAAAATAAGTACACTAGAAGGCACTTAGTCAAAATAACCCGACGGTTAGATGTGAAAGTGCCTGAAACTGGCCGGTGATGGTTCTGATTTGGCACTGTAGTTGTTCCAAGTCAGGCTGCCAGCCAGTCCCGAATTGCGGCTATATTCTATATCACCCGTTAGTTTATTTTGACTGTATTGACTAAATTTTTTCTATCAAGTGTGTTGAGTGTCTTTTAGTGTTTTCTTTTATTTTTAGGATGGTGATTTTGGAAAACAACCTGGCTATGTCACTAAAACTAACTACCATTATTTAACTATTTATTAGGTCATGGAGGATGCAACATGTGGTTTTCCATTAATGACCAAGCAAAATTGAGTAATAATTACATAATAGGTAAAAAAAATCTTAAAATATCTTTCGTTTCCTCAGATTCTGTGGTACATGTTTGTGTCTTTTAAATATTGAAGTATAGAGTTTATGTATGGACTACCCTCTGTGAGAAGTTCTTGTAGGTCGTGTGGAATGTTCAGTTTGTCACGTCTTTTACATTCAGTGAGTATGTGTTTAATTGTCAATGTTGTGTTACAAACTCTGCATATTGGTTTGTGTTTTTTCTCCATGAGGTAATTATGGATTTCAATGCAGATTTTTTCTCCATGAGGTAATTATGGATTTCAATGCAGATGTTTTCTCCATGAGGTAATTATGGATTTCAATGCAGATGTTTTCTCCATTAGGTAATTATGGATTTCAATGCAAATGTTTTCTCCATTAGGTAATTATGGATTTCAATGCAGATGTTTTCTCCATTAGGTAATTATGGATTTCAATGCAGATGTTTTCTCCATGAGGTAATTATGGATTTCAATGCAGATGTTTTCTCCATGAGGTAATTATGGATTTCAATGCAGATGTTTTCTCCATTAGGTAATTATGGATTTCAATGCAGATGTTTTCTCCATGAGGTAATTATGGATTTCAATGCAGATGTTTTCTCCATGAGGTAATTATGGATTTCAATGCAGATGTTTTCTCCATGAGGTAATTATGGATTTCAATGCAGATGTTTTCTCCATTAGGTAATTATGGATTTCAATGCAGATGTTTTCTCCATTAGGTAATTATGGATTTCAATGTAGATTTTTTTTTAATTCAAAGGAAAGCTAATAAAATTTAAAACACGATTGTCTGGCCAGATTTTTGTTTCTTGTTTTTCCCTGTTTATTAAATTACATGCAAATAACTCACAAACTTTTACAATTAAACATAAAATAATATTATATTTTTCATCTAACTTAATCTCAGCACTTGTGAAACAGCAATATCTGCTATTTTTCTTCGGTGAGGTGCAGCTTCTCTCCCTACCCGTGGCCTGGGTTCCGCCGGGTTCGGTCCTGCCGTGACATCGCTGTACACTCTGGACTGTCACAGTCCCGGGAACTGGAGATTGTGGACGCCCTCCCGGGGGAGGGGGCGAGCACAACGCCCAGTAGAGCCTTGCATGATTAGGTTTCCCCTGTTAAAGCATTTTTACAAGGAGAGCAGTGCAGCGGTGTCGCGGTGGTTCTGGGCTCGGACGGTGCCCTTTCCGCGGTGTGGACTGGAGGCTTATAGATTTTTTTTTTCTTTTGTTTAATTTTGTTTCCCTTTTTCTTCTTTAATTCAATTATTCATTTTCTATATAATAAAATTAAAAAATGTATTTAAGATTTATTTAAGAGATTCCTTCCTTTCGTTGGGTGCCCATGACCTCCCGCGGGTGAATACACCCTTCAGAACGATAAAAATCTCAGCACTGATATCGTTGTCAACGAATATTCAAATCTATATTAGACAAGGAAAAAATTAAAATCTATTTTCAAATCATTCAAAAATCATATTATTAATTAATTAATCTCATTGTTGAATTAACATAAATTTACGTTTTGAAGATATCAGTCTTTCGATGTCTAATCATGGTTTGAATCTTTAATTTCATCGTTATCAGTGCTGATATTAAGTTCGATGAAAAACAAAATATTATTTTATGTTCAATTGTAAAAGTTCGTGAATTATTTACACGCAATTTAATAAACACGGAAAACAAAAAACAACAAAATTCTGGCCAGACAAAGTTGTTTTAAATTTTATTGGCTTTTATTTAAAACAAAATGCATTGAAATTGGTTACGATTTGTAGGCTGTAGCTTTTTTTGAAACACGAAAAGTCGTTTGGTCCCACTGCGGACCGCTTATGTACCCAGGAAATGTATAAATATATTTCAATAAGAAAAAAAAGAGTTCTAATTTTGATTAAATATGGCAAAAACCAAGACCAAAAAAACATTGCCTAAAACGAAAATGCATGGGACCAGCAGAACCTATATGAAAATTTGTAGACTTAGAATAGAATAAATAATGATATAAAATAGTCCCTCAAATACGTACATAAATGTATATATGTATATAATATATATATATTATATATATATATATATATATATAAACATATATTCTGTTGCCTATCATTTAGGTCATATAAATATGTTTTTATAGTACTTTAATCAATATTTGCCCTACATGCTATTAGAAATGTTTTAAAATATTTTATTAATATATTATGTTATTTTATTTATATGTTATATGTATATTTATAGTTGTATGGACAAGATTTATATAATGCCTAAATAAGGCTATTTATCGATTTGTTATGATTCGAATTACAACTTGACCATGAAATTGTAGATTGTTAGACCTTGAAACTAAATGTTTGTTATTGCTTGAACTAAAGATTGAGAAAAATAAAAACAAGACATTGTTTACACTTGGCCATTTCTTTCCGACGTTACGGACAATACAACTGGAACTGTTACTGTTTCATCAGAGATGGTGTTGCAACAGACTCCCACGCTCCTTCGTACAAGACTGTAACAACAAGACAACAACAATACAGTGCCGTGTCTAATGTTGCACAACGTAGGCTTGTCTTCTTCCGAGCGTGTATTCCATGATGCGATTGTGGGCGTGTTCTACCAAACAATGCGTTAGGGATCCTTTAACTTATGCAAACAATGTTTCCGGAAAAAATACTTTTGCTACTGGCAGTGGGTACTCAGTTTTTAGGAATTTACAATTTTCACAGTTTTTATTATTATTTATCATTATCATTAACTACGAATTTTGGGATGCCAGGATAGGGCTGATGCCTTTTCTTTTTTCTAAAGAAAGGCCACCACCCCTAGTGGGAATCGAACCCACGACCCTTTGGGACGGAGTGTTAAGTGCTTACGCCTTAACGCTCACGGCCACCGGGCCTCCTCAAAGTTTTTATTAAATGTAGCATTAGTATTAGTATGTGGTATTGTATTAGTTGTAGAGTATAATATAGAATTATTATAGTACAATTAGTATTTAGTATTGTGTCATATTACTGAAACAATACTAAATACTAATAGAACTATAATAATTCTATGTTATACTCTACAACTAATACAATACCACATACTAATACTAATGCTACATTTAATAAAAACTGTGAATAATAATCATCCTACTGTAGGATGATTATTATTCACAGTTTTTATTATGTAGTATTTTAGTATGTAGGATTCCTACATACTAATACTTAATTTGAAGTTAGTTTTTATTATGTAGTAGTTTAATTTAAAGTTAGTTTTTATTATGTATTAGTTTTTATTATGTAGTATTTTAGTATGTAGGATTCCTACATGCTAATACTTAATTTAAATTAATGATGTAGATAATGCTGCTACTTCCGATACAATACTACACATTTATACTAATAATACTTTAATACTTAATTTAAATATTACTGTAGATTATTTTCCTATTACTAATACAATTCTACTACACTAATACTACTGTACTAATACTAGATAATGCTCCTACAACTAACACAATACTACGTATACTATTGATAATACTTCGTTTAATTAATACTATAGTTTGTATTCGTTTATGAGTAATACAACATACCTGTAGTATACTACTTGATTAGATACTACTAATACTATTAATATTAATACTTAACTTAATTAACATTGTAAATATTAGTACTAATGATTACAAAATTCTACATACTAATACTAAAAATTCTTCTATTAGGCTGTACCGTATGAAATGTCAGTTTTGGACTTGCCGATTTCCTTCAAATGTCTTGAAACTGTCGTGGCTCCTACTCCGAGTTCTTTAGCATATTCCCTAGTGCTTTTTGAAGGACAAGCTTCAACCCTTTCTTTCAGGTGGTCATTATCAAGCTTGGTTTCTGGCATTCCTCGCTCCTCGTTGTCAAGGTCAATATTTCCACTTGGAAACCTGGAAAACCACCGTTAAACAGTTCGTTCATTCGCCGTTCCCTCCCCGAACGCCGTGTTAATGTTCAACACTCCTCAGCAGCGCTATGGCCGAGCTTAAATTCATAACGAAAAATAATACGGATTTCCGTTGAAGTCATAATTTAAGTTTTATTTTTTTCTCAGAGGATCGTTCTCACAACACAGTATGCAAGTTACTGATTAAATAATAGGAATATAAGAGCTTTAATTCTATATGAATAACAATGATGTTTGTAAATAATGAAATAAAAAAGGGAAAGGATTAAATCGCAGAGTAAACAAAACTGACATTTCATACGGTACAGCCTGATACTAATGGAAAATTACATGTATTTAGAATTTACAGCTTGCGATTCTGTTGACCATATTTAGAAATTACAAATATAAATGAACTGCTTTAGTGTCTTCCGATATATCGCTTGATCGCTGCAACCTTTTAGACACATCGTCTGATGGCTAATTCATGGTCTAAGGTTTCATGGAGCGTTTATTATTATACTATAATCTGTTAATAGAATTAGTTTAGTAGTATTACATCAGTAGTAGTAGTAGAATAAACTACAGTATTAATCAAATATAGTATTAGTCTTATCATGTAGTATTGTATCAGCAGTATGACTATAGCGTAGTATTAGTATCAGTATGCCATGTAGTATTAATTAATAGTTTTGTATTAATTGTAGTATTAAAATCTATAATACTAATTAATTTTCTGTAGTATATAAATAAATTAATTCAATAAAACAGATCTATAACAAAATAGGATAAAATACGAAGATTTTAACTATGAATAATTGAGAGTTTGTGTGCACATATATACATACACTCGAAGGAGCGAGGATTAGCTATCTGGCCTTTGCCGATGACTTGGTCCTGGTGTCGTCCTCGGTAGCTGGCATGCGGAGGGCCCTTGCGCGGGTTGGAGCGGCCATCAGCAAATTGGGGATGGAGCTCAGCCCTGGTAAGTGCTGTGCTCTTTCGCTTGTGCCGGCTGGGCGTGTGTTCAGGATCAAGGTAGTTGAGGATGCACTGTTCAATATTGGTGGAGCCCCGGTGAGGCAAATTCAGTTCCTAGACTCGGTTAAGTGCCTTGGAGTCAACTATAGGAACCACGGTATCGAGAGGCCTGATGAGGAAATCGGAAGGGCCCTTTTAAGAATTGGAAATGCACCCCTCAAGCCGGAACAGAGGTTGACCGCCCTTAGATATCACCTCCTTCCGAGTTACGTGCACAAGCTGGTACTTGGTGGCTCCTCCCGCGAAGCATTGAATAAGTTGGATGTAAAGGTTAGAGCAGCGGTGAGGAGGTGGCTGAGATTGCCAAAGGATATTCCTGTTGCATATTTCCATGCTTCGTGCACAGACGGAGGTTTGGGTGTGCCCAGTATGAGCGTCCTTGTTCCGGCTCTGACTGTAGGTCGTCTTTCTAGGATGGAGTGGTCAGGTTTGGCCGCGGCAAGGGCAGCTTATCGTTCGGCGGAAGTTACCAAAAGGCTGCGGAAAGCGAGGGAGTCCCTGGCCAGGCAGGGCTTGATACAAGATGACTCCTGGTGCCCTGAGACTAGAAAGAAATGGTGGGCTGACAGACTCTATTCGTCCAACGACGGAGCAGGGCTGAAGGAATCCTCTGCCTGTAAGGCTCAACATATTGGCTCAGTGATGGAGCTGAGACCACTTCTGGTTGGGACTTCATCCAGTACGTTCGTACCCACATAAATGCCCTTCCGACCACCGTGAGAACGACAAAAGGTCGGCGTGTGGGCCGGATACGTACCTGCAGGGCGGGTTGCCTGGAGGATGAAATGCTTCTGCCAAGAGATTGAGGCAGCTTGATGTCCCTATGGCGGTTCTGAGAAGCATTACCTTGCGGGTATTGAAGGGCTCCTGCATCATCTTCAGTCGATGGAGGACACTCCTCGCCGGTGCGGGGCGTTGAGGATTGTCTATGTTTATTAATTTATTATTATTTTTTTTATTTTATGTGTGTATATGTACATATATATATATATATATATATATATATATATATATATATATATATATATACACATATATATATATATATATATATATATATATATATATATGTGTATATATATATATATGTGTATATATATATATATATATATATATATATATATATATATATATATATGTATGTGCTATACCTTTATTGGATGTGGATGGCGAGATATGCCTCCATGTAGTTACAGGTACTATTTTTTAGAGGATGAAGTTGACTATTTTTTAGAGAAGTTGACTGCCACTGGCTACAGTTTGGCATTTATTATAATATTTTGGATTTTATATTTTGGAATATTATTATATTATTTTATTTATTTATTTTATTTTTTATTGTTATTTATTGTTAGTGTAGTCGTATTTTTATAAGTTATTTATTGTTAAAAAAGTGGCCATATTTAACTAATTTAAGGTCTCACAGCAAATAGGCTTGGGTTTTCAAGCCTTAACAACGAGGGTGAAGGAGACGCCCAATTGTAAACTGACTCGTATTTGAATATGTATTATAGATTAATTGTATGAAGGTGCTCTGTATCTCCTAATAAAGAAAAATAATATATATATATATATATATATATATATATAAATATATATATGAGCCTTTATATGTATATTTGTTTATGTATAGATGAACAAAATAAAGGTTGGTAAAGTATTCCATACATATTATTCTGATGGAAGCAAACATTAAAAGCAGAGCACTATCCTAAACATAACATCTTCAATGTTCTTTATCAATTAAAACTACATTCCGAATTAAATTATACATTAAAATGAAGGATATATTGCTAGTTTTGTTTATATCATTGCCGGAGTCCATTGTATTCCAGACATACCCAAGGCTGCTAGGATCATACTAACCATCCTACAGGTGGAAATACCAGCTCGTCCCGGACATCGTGACCTGACAACTAAATGTTTCCAGGACCTATTCTCAGGTACTACCTGCTGGCTTTATCTGTACTAATCCTCAGATGGCTACATTCCACAACTTTTTACCAGTCAGTGCTCTCAAGAAAGGTAAATACTCTAAGGGGTTAGGTCCAACAGTAAATAATGTACTGTTGACATATTTATTGGTGAAGACCGTTGTTTTTGATTTTAAGGAATATTATCTTGAAAATGTATTCCTGAATTTCTTACTGAGATTCTTATAAATTAATTTTTCAGGGTCATTGTTTTTACCTTTGCATGAAAATACGTATAGCATATTAGCTAATATGTACGATTTTATTCGCTCGAATTTCGCCCCAAAAGCCACGTTCTGGTGGACGGACTTTGCTGGTTAACGAACTTGACTTTTGAACGATTTTTTATCGATATATATATATATATATATATATATATATATATATATATATATATACAGGTTGGTCCCGAAGGAAATCGCCATACGTGAGGGGTGTGTACACCGACTGAAGGGTAGTTGAATACCACCAAGAAACTTTTCACTTGCATTATTTCCCTAGATATAGGCGTTTCTATGTTTTTGATCATTTGTGCGCTATTTGTTGTTCCAGCCATAGCGAAAAATTATTTCTGATACTATTTTAAAAATCTCCATTGAATTTTCCATAAGATCTCATGTACCTTGTACAAAACTTGCTCCGAATTCACAGCAACCACACGCAAACAAATAACTTATCACGAAAAAAAAATTTTTCATTTTTAATGATCCAAACAGCGCACGAACATTTTATTGATAGATGGGACTCTCAGAAATGTTGCATTATTTCATTACCGTGGCTAATTTGTTATTAAAAGTGTCGCAGCAAGAAAAAATTAATAAGCAAAACATTTTGGCTTTTAATGATAAAAAGAACGAAATTAAAACAATATTACTACTTCATAAATCATAACAAAAAACTTTGAATGAAAATGTCCGTACTGTGCGTGGAAAATTAAAAATAAAAAACCTTTATTTCGTGATAAGTTATTAGTTTGGGTGGTTGCTGTGAGTTTGGTTTCAGAATGGTTTGTACAAGGTACATAATATAGGGAATTTAATGGAGATTTTGAAAATGTCATCAGAATTATATTTTCCTTATGAAGGGAACGACAAATAACGCCAAAAAATGGCCTAAAACTAGCGTTTAGACAAAACAAAGTCCTACTCGCAGGAACTGCGTCATCTTAGCGCGGTTCCAGTTTTTTTTTTTTTTTTTTTTTTTTTTTTACGGCACATCTACATCTAGGTCATTAGCGCCGACATCCAGGGTGTAGCGAGGAATTTCACCAGCGAGCCGTGGGATGATAAAATTCCTGCCGGAGGTTGGGAATCGAACCCACCATCTCCCGCTTATGAATCCAAGGCGCTAGCCATTAGACCACGGGAGACCCCGGTTCCTGTTCATATCCCTATTCTCATTTGAAATGCATAGAATAGAAACAGATAATATTTTCCTCGGCCTTTGTTCAAAGGGTTTTATGGCTGTACCTGGGGTCAGGTCCGCAAGACCCTAGAATCCTCTTCTACCGATACTTCATTTCATACGTTTCAATGAATTGGAAAATATCAAATATTTTCACACATTCCTGTGTTCTTTTACTATAGTAATAATTCTACAGATAAAATCAATTAAAAAATAAAACAAAAAAACCAACAGCATAAAGGCAATTGAAAATATTCAAAAGACGTCATCGAATCTTTTTCTCTTGGCAAGCTATATTTCTAACAATGAATTGTTTTTCTTATTTTGCCTAATCTGTTTTATTGTCAAATACATTATCCAACTATAAGCAATTAAAAAATAACAAGGAATAAATACAGACAAAAAGAACAGTTCGAATTCGCAAAATCAATTACTTTAATGTTTTAAGCACTTATTTCTCCGATTGACATCGCCTAATCAAAACTTTCATCTGAACCTTTTTTGTAGAGCATTTAGTAAGCTTTCTAATGGTATTCTTTCGTTTACCAAGATTCTCAACCTTTTTCGAGATATTAAGGAAAATATACAAAGTTACCAAAACTTTTTAAGTCTGTTAATAAAATATTTTATTCTAACCCTTCCTTAACTCCAAACGTAACCAAAATTTCAACATATTAGTTTTGATGAAAGTAGAACATGCAGAAAATGTTTCAACTGAATCCCATGATTCTAAGTACCCAAACCAAAAACGGTATTCAAAAAATATTTTTCCAATTTTCTCGAAAACGGTTAAAGCTATCGCCTTGAAAATGGTTTCATTCGTTTTCCTAGCCCAGGAATCATATAAAACGAGTACTTAGAAGCTTATGAACTCAAAAACGTAAGCTTTACGATTTTTTTTGCGCGAATTTCGCCCCAAACGCCATCTTCCAGTAGGCGGATTTTGCTGGTTAACGAACTTGACCTTTCAAATTGGACGAAGGATTTT
>OX328126.1:9957745-10242745 GCA_946811695.1 Gonocerus acuteangulatus
CTGCTTTCTCCAAGATATAAATTGCCTATTAATCCAAATTTAACGATTATTACTTTCATTATAATCATTTATATGTTTTTGTTTGTACATTTCTTACTGTTTTTGATACATTTTTCAATTATTATTTAAATTATTTTGAAATCAATAGGGTAATAAACTATAAATGCAAAATATGTCAAGGAATAGTCGCCATTGGACTAAGGGTGGGTTTACACTTGCTAGTTATTGCAGGAAATTTATATCAGACAGAAATTGGGACTAGTGTAAACCATGAGCAATTTATGTCTGAGATATATATTTCTATCCCGAGCAATAAGTGTCGACACTTTTTTTTTTTTTTTTAAATTTAAATATGTTTATTGAATAAAAGACAACGATTACAATTACACGTGTGTACCTCTATACCACACAAACACTCTATTTCTAGGATTAACACACTGCAGTGTTTAAAATAAAGTCTATCAATTATTATAAGGGAAAAATGTCACAAAAACCCTGACTTATACTACTAACTACTAAGACACATCATATAATGATAATATAAATTAACGATAACTAAAATAATTAATGATAAATAATACTTAATTACAATGATAGTGATAATAATTATTTGAAGAGATATTACACTGATAAGTAATAGGAGAGGTAATAATAATAGTAATAATAATAATAATAATTAATAATTACTAGACATAAAACTAATTGAGCAAACTAAATTCATTAAAGACTGACACTTCTATACCGTCAGGTGAATATGCTGATTATAAAGAGAGAAATAAATGTCAGACAGAAATATCTTGGTTTCTAGCTATATTGCCGAAACTTCTATACCAAGCAGAATGGACTAGACAGGATATATATGTCTGAGTGTAAACAGGCCGGACATTTATTGTAAAGCGAGAACCGTCCTATACATATCCATGACATAAATGTCTAGCTATTTCTGTCCGTATGTAAACTTGCAAGAGAATATCTATCCGACACTTATATCGCGACATATATCGAGACATATATTTCCTGCCAGAAATATCAAGTGTAAACGCACCCTAAGAGAAAATTTTTAGAAAAATCCATATTTCGAACGATGCTCTTTGGCAGCCTTGTTTAGCAAAAAAAAAATACACAACTACAAAAGACAATAATGAATACAGTAAACAAAATTTAAACATAAAAATAGGTTATAAAACATTTTTTTTAGATTTATTAAATTTTAACATCCATTATTATTAACTACGAATTTTAGGACGGGTTACCTATAGGTTTACCACCCTTTTCTAGCCAGGATAGGGCTGGTGCCTTTTTTTTTCTAAAGAAAAGCCACCACCCCTAGTGGGAATCGAACCCACGACCCTATTTTTTTATATGCATGCTATGTAAACAAATGTTTTTTTTAACAAATTAAATAGTAGTATTATACAGAACGCACTTTTTGTGGGTTTAACGGCGTATTAACAATTGGGCTATTAACACCGGGCTATCTACAGGTTGCCACCCTTTTATCATGCCAACAGCACGTGGTCGGTCACCCATTCAGGTACTGGCCACACCCGACGTTGCTTAACTTCGGTGTTTAATTAAAACAGGTGGCAGAACCTAGTAAAGAATACATATATATATATATATACATAGGACTCCTGTTTAATTTGTTAAAAAATGTTGTATCTATTTTCATGGTTTAACATTTTATTTTTTTTACTGTTTTGATTATTATTTAATTTTTATAGCTGAAGAAGGTTGCCAAAGATCATGTCGAAACATTCGAAATACTGATTTTTCTGAAAATCTAATGGTTTACCGAAAGTTGAAGCCGAATCCCAACCATTGCTTGAAATCTTATCACCTCTACGGCTAAATATCTACTTATAATTACTAACGCAAAAAGGTGCTTGTCTCTTAAGCGATCCTACTCTTCCGCTTCTTCAATCCACCAACCATCTTTGGTGGTTGTTTTGAGGTAAAGAGTGGTAGAGCAGGGGGTAAAGGGTGGTAGAGCAGGGGGTAAAGGGTGGTAGAGCACTCGACTAATGAACTGGAGGACCAGGTTCAAAACCCGAGCGCGCACTAAAGATTTTTTCTTCTAGTGCTGCCGTTCGAGGGTTGGATTTGGGGTCCCAGATCGTCCCTAGGCTCACCCAGCCTTTAATTAATTTAATTAATAATGGGTACCTTGGGTGCTAATGACTCTAGCAGTCAAAGCAGCCAAGGGGAAAATCAGGCGGCCGGAGCATAGTATTGACCACACTATCTCCCTAGTGTGCCGTATGGTCAAGAATCAGATACCTCTACAGTATCTGCCCCTCTGGGCCCTTGTGGCCTGTTACGGGACTGATTTTTTTTTTTTTTTTTTTGAGGTAAAGGGAATAGGAAATTTTATAGAGTCAAATATGTCCTTTAGTTGTGCTGGTGGTAAAAAAAAGTTACCAAACATATCGCACTAGTATTTATACCAACTCAAAAATCAATTCAATCATATTTTTTCAGTTATGACTATAAAAGAAATGTTAAATATCGGTTTATGAACCATCGAAACTGTATGAACCTAGCTTCAGAGCTTGTACACCAGAGGGGAACTTGTGTCACTCATCCTGTCTTAATCCTGAGGCCCCTACATAGGCAAGAGTGACACATTTTCAGTTGAGTTGTGTGACTTTAGAAATACTAGTGCGATATAGCATTGAATATAATATGGTTTATTTAAATGATTCTTTCTACAATACGGCTTAAACTAACCATCATGCTGTGCAGCTCCTGCGTGACGGACGTTTTTATTTATTTATAGTCTCTGTATATAGTAATGTATCTATTACTTTTACCTTTTCTAGCTCGCTTAGAACGAGCGGAGGAGGAGTGGTCGTCATCTCCTTCCACGATATGTCTTCACTACCGCATCACATCAACTACAACAGAAAAACAGATATTAGCTTTTAGATTTATGGTGTAGAACAGAAAACTAGATATTGTAGACTTTAGATGTAGAACAGAAAAATAAAGATTAACTTGTAGAACGGGAAAACAGATATTAATTTGTAAATTTCAGGTGTAGAACAGAAAACTAGATATTGTAGACTTCAGATGTAAAACAGAAAACTAGATATTGTAGACTTTAGATGTAAAACAAAAACCTAGATATTGTAGACTTTAGATGTAGAACAGAAAAATAAAGATTAACTTGTAGAACGGGAAAACAGATATTAATTTGTAAATTTCAGGTGTAGAACAGAAAACTAGAAATTGTAGACTTCAGATGTAGAACAAAAAACTAGATATTGTAGACTTTAGATGTAAAACAAAAACCTAGATATTGTAGACTTTAGATGTAGAACAGAAAAATAAAGATTAACTTGTAGATCGGGAAAACAGATATTAATTTGTAAATTTCAGGTGTAGAACAGAAAACTAGATATTGTAGACTTCAGATGTAGAACAAAAAACTAGATATTGTAGACTTTAGATGTAAAACAAAAACCTAGATATTGTAGACTTTAGATGTAGAACAGAAAAATAAAGATTAACTTGTAGAACGGGAAAACAGATATTAATTTGTAAATTTCAGGTGTAGAACAGAAAACTAGATATTGTAGACTTCAGATGTAGAACAAAAAACTAGATATTGTAGACTTTAGATGTAAAACAAAAAACTAGATATTGTAGACTTTAGATGCAGAACAGAAAACTAGATATTATGGACTTCAGATGTAGATGAGTAAAACAGAAATTAACATGTAGACCTTAGACGTAGAACAAAAAATACATATTAACTTGTAGATTTAAGATGTAGTACAGAAAACTCGATATTGTAGACTTTAGATGTAGAAGAGTAAAACAGAAATTAACATGGAGACCTTAGATGTATAACAGAAAAATACATATTAACTTGTAGATTTAAGATGTAAAACAGAAAACTCGATATTGTAGACTTTAGATGTAGAAGAGTAAAACAGAAATTAACATGTAGACCTTAGATGTATAACAGAAAAATACATATTAACTTGTAGATTTAAGATGTAAAACAGAAAACTCGATATTGTAGACTTTAGATGTAGAAAAGTAAAACAGAAATTAACATGTAGACCTTAGATGTAGAACAGAAAAATACATATTAACTTGTACATTTAAGATGTAGTACAGAAAACTCGATATTGTAGACTTTAGATGTAGAAGAGTAAAACAGAAATTAACATGGAGACCTTAGATGTAGAACAGAAAAATACATATTAACTTGTAGATTTAAGATGTAAAACAGAAAACTCGATATTGTAGACTTCAGATGTAGAAGAGTAAAACAGAAATTAACATGGAGACCTTAGATGTAGAACAGAAAAATACATATTAACTTGTAGATTTAAGATGTAAAACAGAAAACTCGATATTGTAGACTTTAGATGTAGAAGAGTAAAACAGAAATTAACGTGTAGACCTTAGATGTAGAACAGAAAAATACATATTAACTTGTAGATTTAAGATGTAGAAGAGACAAACGATATTAACTTGTACATTTCAGATGTAGAATATAAGAACAGATATAAAAAAAAATATTTGAAATTAATTTTATTTTGTTTTCTCGAAGGTGTTTCACTTCTTTAAGAATAACTTCCTGTTATGAGATTAGAATTTGCGTTAAACGATAAAAAAAAAGTTTATACGCATTCGATGGTTATGAACATCTTTCCAGGTAATTTAATAAACAATGGAAACAAAAAATAAAAATTCGAAGTGATAAAGTTGTTATAAATTTTATTAGCTTTATTATTTTAAAAAAAATGCATTTAAATCGGTTAAGATGAAGAGGCTGTAGACCTTTTTGAAACACAATATGTGGATTGGCGCCACTTTGCATCGGTCGTCCGATATCAAGCTAGAAACAAACAAGATTGGCGCTTCGTCAGTCCGAAATCGGTCAAGAAACAAACTGGTGTAGAACAGAAAACTAGATATTGTAGACTTCAGATGTAGAACAGAAAAATAAAGATTAACTTGTAGAACGGGAAAACAGATATTAATTTGTAAATTTCAGGTGTAGAACAGAAAACTAGATATTGTAGACTTCAGATGTAAAACAGAAAACTAGATATTGTAGACTTTAGATGTAGAACAGAAAAATAAAGATTAACTTGTAGAACGGGAAAACAGATATTAATTTGTAAATTTCAGGTGTAGAACAGAAAACTAGATATTGTAGACTTCAGATGTAGAACAAAAAACTAGATATTGTAGACTTCAGATGTAGAACAGAAAACTAGATATTGTAGACTTCAGATGTAGAACAGAAAAATAAAGATTAACTTGTAGAACGGGAAAACAGATATTAATTTGTAAATTTCAGGTGTAGAAGAGAAAACTAGATATTGTAGACTTCAGATGTAAAACAGAAAACTAGATATTGTAGACTTTAGATGTAGAACAGAAAAATAAAGATTAACTTGTAGAACGGGAAAACAGATATTAATTTGTAAATTTCAGGTGTAGAACAGAAAACTAGATATTGTAGACTTCAGATGTAAAACAGAAAACTAGATATTGTAGACTTTAGATGTAAAACAAAAACCTAGATATTGTAGACTTTAGATGTAGAACAGAAAAATAAAGATTAACTTGTAGAACGGGAAAACAGATATTAATTTGTAAATTTCAGGTGTAGAACAGAAAACTAGATATTGCAGACTTCAGATGTAAAACAGAAAACTAGATATTGTAGACTTTAGATTTAAAACAAAAACCTAGATATTGTAGACTTTAGATGTAGAACAGAAAAATAAAGATTAACTTGTAGAACGGGAAAACAGATATTAATTTGTAAATTTCAGGTGTAGAACAGAAAACTAGATATTGCAGACTTCAGATGTAAAACAGAAAACTAGATATTGTAGACTTTAGATTTAAAACAAAAAACTAGATATTGTAGACTTTAGATGTAAAACAAAAAACTAGATATTGTAGACTTCAGATGTAGAACAAAAAACTAGATATTGTAGACTTTAGATGTAAAACAAAAAACTAGATATTGTAGACTTTAGATGCAGAACAGAAAACTAGATATTATGGACTTCAGATGTAGAAGAGTAAAACAGAAATTAACATGTAGACCTTAGACGTAGAACAGAAAAATACATATTAACTTGTAGATTTAAGATGTAAAACAGAAAACTCGATATTGTAGACTTTAGATGTAGAAGAGTAAAACAGAAATTAACGTGTAGACCTTAGATGTAGAACAGAAAAATACATATTAACTTGTAGATTTAAGATGTTGAAGAGACAAACGATATTAACTTGTACATTTCAGATGTAGAATATAAGAACAGATATTAAAAAAAAATATTTGAAATTAATTTTATTTTGTTTTCTCGAAGGTGTTTCACTTCTTTAAGAATACCTTCCTGTTATGAGATTAGAATTTGCGTTAAACGAAAAAAAAAGTTTATACGCATTCGATGGTTATGAACATCTTTCCAGGTAATTTAATAAACAATGGAAACAAAAAATAAAAATTCGAAGTGATAAAGTTGTTCTAAATTTTATTAGCTTTATTATTTTAAAAAAAATGCATTTAAATCGGTTAAGATGAAGAGGCTGTAGACCTTTTTGAAACACAATATGTGGATTGGCGCCACTTTGCATCGGTCGTCCGATATCAAGCTAGAAACAAACAAGATTGGCGCTTCGTCAGTCCGAAATCGGTCAAGAAACAAACTGGTGTAGAACAGAAAACTAGATATTGTAGACTTCAGATGTAGAACAGAAAAATAAAGATTAACTTGTAGAACGGGAAAACAGATATTAATTTGTAAATTTCAGGTGTAGAACAGAAAACTAGATATTGTAGACTTCAGATGTAAAACAGAAAACTAGATATTGTAGACTTTAGATGTAGAACAGAAAAATAAAGATTAACTTGTAGAACGGGAAAACAGATATTAATTTGTAAATTTCAGGTGTAGAACAGAAAACTAGATATTGTAGACTTCAGATGTAGAACAAAAAACTAGATATTGTAGACTTCAGATGTAGAACAGAAAACTAGATATTGTAGACTTCAGATGTAGAACAGAAAAATAAAGATTAACTTGTAGAACGGGAAAACAGATATTAATTTGTAAATTTCAGGTGTAGAAGAGAAAACTAGATATTGTAGACTTCAGATGTAAAACAGAAAACTAGATATTGTAGACTTTAGATGTAGAACAGAAAAATAAAGATTAACTTGTAGAACGGGAAAACAGATATTAATTTGTAAATTTCAGGTGTAGAACAGAAAACTAGATATTGTAGACTTCAGATGTAAAACAGAAAACTAGATATTGTAGACTTTAGATGTAAAACAAAAACCTAGATATTGTAGACTTTAGATGTAGAACAGAAAAATAAAGATTAACTTGTAGAACGGGAAAACAGATATTAATTTGTAAATTTCAGGTGTAGAACAGAAAACTAGATATTGTAGACTTCAGATGTAAAACAGAAAACTAGATATTGTAGACTTTAGATGTAAAACAAAAACCTAGATATTGTAGACTTTAGATGTAGAACAGAAAAATAAAGATTAACTTGTAGAACGGGAAAACAGATATTAATTTGTAAATTTCAGGTGTAGAACAGAAAACTAGATATTGCAGACTTCAGATGTAAAACAGAAAACTAGATATTGTAGACTTTAGATTTAAAACAAAAACCTAGATATTGTAGACTTTAGATGTAGAACAGAAAAATAAAGATTAACTTGTAGAACGGGAAAACAGATATTAATTTGTAAATTTCAGGTGTAGAACAGAAAACTAGATATTGTAGACTTCAGATGTAAAACAGAAAACTAGATATTGTAGACTTTAGATGTAGAACAGAAAAATAAAGATTAACTTGTAGAACGGGAAAACAGATATTAATTTGTAAATTTCAGGTGTAGAACAGAAAACTAGATATTGTAGACTTCAGATGTAGAACAAAAAACTAGATATTGTAGACTTCAGATGTAGAACAGAAAACTAGATATTGTAGACTTCAGATGTAGAACAGAAAAATAAAGATTAACTTGTAGAACGGGAAAACAGATATTAATTTGTAAATTTCAGGTGTAGAAGAGAAAACTAGATATTGTAGACTTCAGATGTAAAACAGAAAACTAGATATTGTAGACTTTAGATGTAGAACAGAAAAATAAAGATTAACTTGTAGAACGGGAAAACAGATATTAATTTGTAAATTTCAGGTGTAGAACAGAAAACTAGATATTGTAGACTTCAGATGTAAAACAGAAAACTAGATATTGTAGACTTTAGATGTAAAACAAAAACCTAGATATTGTAGACTTTAGATGTAGAACAGAAAAATAAAGATTAACTTGTAGAACGGGAAAACAGATATTAATTTGTAAATTTCAGGTGTAGAACAGAAAACTAGATATTGTAGACTTCAGATGTAAAACAGAAAACTAGATATTGTAGACTTTAGATGTAAAACAAAAACCTAGATATTGTAGACTTTAGATGTAGAACAGAAAAATAAAGATTAACTTGTAGAACGGGAAAACAGATATTAATTTGTAAATTTCAGGTGTAGAACAGAAAACTAGATATTGCAGACTTCAGATGTAAAACAGAAAACTAGATATTGTAGACTTTAGATTTAAAACAAAAACCTAGATATTGTAGACTTTAGATGTAGAACAGAAAAATAAAGATTAACTTGTAGAACGGGAAAACAGATATTAATTTGTAAATTTCAGGTGTAGAACAGAAAACTAGATATTGCAGACTTCAGATGTAAAACAGAAAACTAGATATTGTAGACTTTAGATTTAAAACAAAAAACTAGATATTGTAGACTTTAGATGTAAAACAAAAAACTAGATATTGTAGACTTCAGATGTAGAACAAAAAACTAGATATTGTAGACTTTAGATGTAAAACAAAAAACTAGATATTGTAGACTTTAGATGCAGAACAGAAAACTAGATATTATGGACTTCAGATGTAGAAGAGTAAAACAGAAATTAACATGTAGACCTTAGACGTAGAACAGAAAAATACATATTAACTTGTAGATTTAAGATGTAAAACAGAAAACTCGATATTGTAGACTTTAGATGTAGAAGAGTAAAACAGAAATTAACGTGTAGACCTTAGATGTAGAACAGAAAAATACATATTAACTTGTAGATTTAAGATGTTGAAGAGACAAACGATATTAACTTGTACATTTCAGATGTAGAATATAAGAACAGATATTAAAAAAAAATATTTGAAATTAATTTTATTTTGTTTTCTCGAAGGTGTTTCACTTCTTTAAGAATACCTTCCTGTTATGAGATTAGAATTTGCGTTAAACGAAAAAAAAAGTTTATACGCATTCGATGGTTATGAACATCTTTCCAGGTAATTTAATAAACAATGGAAACAAAAAATAAAAATTCGAAGTGATAAAGTTGTTCTAAATTTTATTAGCTTTATTATTTTAAAAAAAATGCATTTAAATCGGTTAAGATGAAGAGGCTGTAGACCTTTTTGAAACACAATATGTGGATTGGCGCCACTTTGCATCGGTCGTCCGATATCAAGCTAGAAACAAACAAGATTGGCGCTTCGTCAGTCCGAAATCGGTCAAGAAACAAACTGGTGTAGAACAGAAAACTAGATATTGTAGACTTCAGATGTAGAACAGAAAAATAAAGATTAACTTGTAGAACGGGAAAACAGATATTAATTTGTAAATTTCAGGTGTAGAACAGAAAACTAGATATTGTAGACTTCAGATGTAAAACAGAAAACTAGATATTGTAGACTTTAGATGTAGAACAGAAAAATAAAGATTAACTTGTAGAACGGGAAAACAGATATTAATTTGTAAATTTCAGGTGTAGAACAGAAAACTAGATATTGTAGACTTCAGATGTAGAACAAAAAACTAGATATTGTAGACTTCAGATGTAGAACAGAAAACTAGATATTGTAGACTTCAGATGTAGAACAGAAAAATAAAGATTAACTTGTAGAACGGGAAAACAGATATTAATTTGTAAATTTCAGGTGTAGAAGAGAAAACTAGATATTGTAGACTTCAGATGTAAAACAGAAAACTAGATATTGTAGACTTTAGATGTAGAACAGAAAAATAAAGATTAACTTGTAGAACGGGAAAACAGATATTAATTTGTAAATTTCAGGTGTAGAACAGAAAACTAGATATTGTAGACTTCAGATGTAAAACAGAAAACTAGATATTGTAGACTTTAGATGTAAAACAAAAACCTAGATATTGTAGACTTTAGATGTAGAACAGAAAAATAAAGATTAACTTGTAGAACGGGAAAACAGATATTAATTTGTAAATTTCAGGTGTAGAACAGAAAACTAGATATTGCAGACTTCAGATGTAAAACAGAAAACTAGATATTGTAGACTTTAGATTTAAAACAAAAACCTAGATATTGTAGACTTTAGATGTAGAACAGAAAAATAAAGATTAACTTGTAGAACGGGAAAACAGATATTAATTTGTAAATTTCAGGTGTAGAACAGAAAACTAGATATTGCAGACTTCAGATGTAAAACAGAAAACTAGATATTGTAGACTTTAGATTTAAAACAAAAAACTAGATATTGTAGACTTTAGATGTAAAACAAAAAACTAGATATTGTAGACTTCAGATGTAGAACAAAAAACTAGATATTGTAGACTTTAGATGTAAAACAAAAAACTAGATATTGTAGACTTTAGATGCAGAACAGAAAACTAGATATTATGGACTTCAGATGTAGAAGAGTAAAACAGAAATTAACATGTAGACCTTAGACGTAGAACAGAAAAATACATATTAACTTGTAGATTTAAGATGTAAAACAGAAAACTCGATATTGTAGACTTTAGATGTAGAAGAGTAAAACAGAAATTAACGTGTAGACCTTAGATGTAGAACAGAAAAATACATATTAACTTGTAGATTTAAGATGTTGAAGAGACAAACGATATTAACTTGTACATTTCAGATGTAGAATATAAGAACAGATATTAAAAAAAAATATTTGAAATTAATTTTATTTTGTTTTCTCGAAGGTGTTTCACTTCTTTAAGAATACCTTCCTGTTATGAGATTAGAATTTGCGTTAAACGAAAAAAAAAGTTTATACGCATTCGATGGTTATGAACATCTTTCCAGGTAATTTAATAAACAATGGAAACAAAAAATAAAAATTCCAAGTGATAAAGTTGTTCTAAATTTTATTAGCTTTATTATTTTTAAAAAAATGCATTTAAATCGGTTAAGATGAAGAGGCTGTAAAATAAAGAAAAATAAAGATTAACCCATATTGTGTTTTTGAAACACAATATGTGGATTGGCGCCACTTTGCATCGGTCGTCCGATATCAAGCTAGAAACAAACAAGTTTGGCGCTTCGTCAGTCCGAAATCGGACAAGAAACAAACAAGTTTCAACGGCCGAGAATCGGTGGCCATCGGATTGGTACCGATGTAGACACTTCCGTTGAGATGAATGTGTTTGTTTTTCTTCCGACAGTCGGTGGCTATAGGATCGGATCGGTCGGGTCGGGACCAATGTAGGCACCTCCGTTGAGATGAATGCGTATGTTTTTCTTCCAACAGTCGGAGGCCGTCGCATCGGATCTGATCGAGACCAACGTAGGTACCAGCTGTAGCGGTACTTGTAGTTATGTAAGACCCAACATTCCACGAGTCCATCTCCCAATCAACAAACTGAAGGTAGCCGTGTTTATTTATTTCTCAAACCAGTCCTTATGTTTAACCTTTAGCTATAGGATGATCAGCTGCTCGAGGTCATGAATATGTTAACTCAGCTTTCTAGTTATGGCTGACAGCTTACATTCAAACATTCACTCTTTTATTTTATCATTATAGATTTTATCTTAGGCTTTTATTGCACTATTCTTTATTTTTCAACCGGTCAATTTATTTAAATTTTAACGTCCATTATTATTAAATAAGAATTTTAAGACGGGTTATCAATAGGTTACCACCCTTTTGTAGCCAGGATAAGGCTGATGCATTTTCTTTTTTCTAAAGAAAAGCCACCACTCCATAGTGGGAACTACTTTAGAATATGTGTTATTTGCGAGTTTGCTTTATTTCTCTCACGTTAATGTATTTCTTTGCAAAAAAAAAAAAAAAAAAAAAAAAATGAAATTACGTTAATGTATTTCTTTGCAAAACAAAAAAAAACATGAAATTACTAACTTCCTGCCCGAAACCATGCAAAGTAACTATTACTTACCGAACAATAGATGCCAACCATAAAGAAAGAAATTATTTTCTGACATATTAATATTGCAATTTAAACTTCAACTGTTTGGCAATTAGCGCCGGGCTATCTACAGGCTGCCACCCTTTTCTAATGCCAACAGCACGTGGTCGGTCACCCATTCAGGTACTGACCACGCCCGAAGTTGCTTAACTTCGGTGATCTACGAGAACCGGTGTATTCAACGTGGCTATGGCCGTTGGCTCTCAAATCTAGTTTTCTTCCTGAACAAATCTGCAGCATAGGTTCGCACCTTATGATGGAGAGTTATATAGGCATATCTATATTTTTACAAATTTTATCATCGCTATTCTTTTTTTTTTTGTATTTGTTTTATGGCGGGTCAACCTTTTAACGACATTCCTTTGTGGAGCGGATAATATGTGATGGTTGTAATCATCAAAGATTATTCCCGAACATAAACATACATTCAAATTACTAAGCCGTATAAAATTACATTAGTCTGTTAATTTCTAATAATTATTTTTAAATGAATCTTGTCAGGAGCCTTTCTCTTCAATGAGCAACATTTTTTATTTATTTCCTTCCCTAAGAAACCCTTAAGGAAGGGAGTTTATTTTTATTTTCTACATGTGCCGTACATGACAAATAGATTACATACCTGCATGTAATTGATTACATATTAGTATTTCTATTCATTATGATTAGATTCTAAATGTAGAACATAAAGGAGAAAAAATGAAACAAAATAAAATAAAGAAAAAAAAAGGAATTAGAATACAAAAAAAAAAAACAAAAAAACTATATCTCTTATATAAAAGAATTCGAAGGATTTTTTTCACCTATAATGATTTTTACAGTATCCCATTTTTGCATAAATATGTTCAGCATATTTTAGTAAAGCCCTCTCACACTTAAGAAATAATATTTTTTCTGCAACAGGCCAATGTCCTATGTGTTTGGTCACGTATCACTGTAATGTTCTCCTTTCTTCAGTTAGAAGTGAGCAATGTTGGGCAAAACTAAAAACTAAATTCACTTTTTGGAATAAACTAAAACTAAACTAAAAATTGCAACCTAAAAAAAAAAACTTAAACTAAAATTTTACTAATTAATGGATTTTTACTAAACTAAAACTAAATCTTTGGGAATTGACTAAAAACTAAATTAAAGCTTTAGTTTTGTTTAGTTTTACTAAAATAACATGAATTAATATAAATCATATGTTATTTCGATACTTAAGTAAATTATTAAAACTAATAGAACTTGCTTAAGAATAAGAAATTGTGGCTTTTTCTCGTAATTTGCAAACATATGTTCTTTGATAAACTAAATTACTAAACTAAAAACTAAAACTAAACTAAAATCACAAATTTAGGTCTATTACTAAACTAAACTAATTACCATACTAAAAACGGAATCCACATAATTAATAATTATACAAATCTAAAACTAAACTAAAACTAAAACTAAAAATGCAATATTTGTTTAGTTTTTAGTAAGAGAAAACTAACGTTAGTTTAGTTTACTAACGTTAGTTCTGCCCAACACTGGAAGTGAGCAGTCGTGCAGTAAATGGTGATATGTCTGTGTTGTATTGAAGTCAAATCTATAAAAGTATGAATTAACTGCCCCATGTCCTGTAAATAATTGTGTCATGTAACAATTTGTTTTAGCATACGTTTTGTCAAAGTATTCTTTAATGTCTGTTATAAATACCTTTAAGTGTTGTCCTTTTGTAGTTAAAGTCCAGTCTTCTTGCCATTGTCTTATTGTATCTGTCAGTAACTGTCTTTTTAAATGTGTTTTTGTTATTTTGTTGTAGCATTCTGGAATTCTGAGATCTTTAGAGGCTGATTTAGCTGCTAGGTCAGCTAAGTTAATTTTCAAGAACTCCAGAATGCCCTTTAATCCATATGAAGTGTACGTGTATGTTTCGTTGAGTGAGATTGTAAAGTATTTGTCGGATTTGTTCAGTGAGTGGATCATGAATTGTGCAATTATTTAATGATTGAAGTGTGTTTTGACAGTCTGTGTAGATGTTTACATGTCTAATTTGTTCTTGTCTCTGTATGTCTAGTAAACTCTGTAGTACCGCTGCAGGGTTTTCAGCCTGATTTTTAGTGCATAGTCGTCCTAGTCTGTACTTCTTAGTCTCTGGTTATTCTTCAATGAGCAACATATCATTCAACGTCGGAGGTGATGTTGATTTTAATTTTAATTTGACTAATTTAATTTTGCTGAGTAATTCTCCCGCTTCCAAAAAGTCTTGCATCGAGAGTCGGACAGCTGATGTTGTTTTTTAAAAAATGTTCTAAAGCCCTGCAATTCGTCAAAATATGCTTTACTGTGAGTTGCACATTGCACGACCCGCACACCGGAGGCCCATTCTTTGACATGAGGAAGGAGTGAGTGAGGTTTGTGTGACCTATTCTTAAGCGGGTCAACACCACTTGTTTTCTTCTTGTCTCTTGGATTGATGTTTTCCAAGGTTTAACACTTCTCGCGAAGTTTATTCTCCCTCACTCCTTCCCAGTCTGCTTGCCATGCACCCCAAACCGCTGCCCGTGAATGTGCAATCATATCATTCTTTGGAACTTCAAGCAGCGGTATACCCTCTAAGACGCTAAATTCGGAGGCTCCAATTACGAGTATTATTATTCTCACCAAAATATTCGTTAATCACAAAAAAGGAAAGAAAAAAAAGTGAATTAAATTATAGACCACAGAGAAAATGAACAAATCTTACTGTAGTTTCTCAATAGACCTATCAAACGGAACCCCATTACGTACATTACAACTACACATCTAACCTCTGTATTAGTAGGTTTACGATATCCTTGACGGAGATATTATCCCCGCATTACTAGGATAAGCTGAAGGCTGCTCATTAAGAATTAAATACAACAATTATCCAGTATCGGATGGCATAGTCAGGAATTATGACTCGTATCGTATCTTCTTACGATCTTCTAGGTTCAATTACATACTGACCGACTTAGGTATGTATCATATGGCCTTGGTATGTACTTTCGTAGTAATCGCAGCAAAAGCCGGGAAGGATATTTTGGGTTTAGAGAGTAGTACTGGGTCTGTGGCTTCACAAACTAGACTCAGTACTACCAAAATAGAAGATTTTTAGACTGAAGCAGTTGTGTCGCTCTTCTACAGTGCTCTAAGAAATGCCAGTGATGACGATTTCCTACAAAAGATATGAAAACAATACATTTAGGCCTCTCCGTAATTGTGTCTAACGCCTTAGCTTCACATAGGGGAACTAGGGGTTCGAGTCACACCTGCTTGAGAAAATTCCTTTCTGCACCATGGATGGCGCTAATGACCCAGACTGTGTGAGGGCAAATAACCAAGCAGATGCCACGCCGCACAGTGGTGCCAAACAACACATTTAGGGCCTCTCCGTGGTTGTGTCTAATGCCTTGGCTTCACATAGGGGAAATAGGGGTTCAAGTCACACATGCTTGAGAAAATTCCTTTCTGCACCATGGATGGCGCTAATGACCCAGACTGTGTGAGGGCAAATCACCAAGCAGATGCCACGCCGCACAGTGGTGCCAAACAATACATTTAGGGCATCTCCTTGGTTGTGTCTAACGCCTTGGCTTCTCATAGGGGGGATAGGGGTTCGAGTCACACCTGCTTGAGAAAATTCCTTTCTGCACCATGGATGGCGCTAATGACCCATACTGTGTGAGGGCAAATAACCAAGCAGATGACACGCCGCACAGTGGCGCCAAACGCCCGATGTTGGGAAAAAAACCTGTTGGTACTTGAATTTTTATGATTTTGGTATCATTCTTATAGTATTTTTTAGTGCTGATTCGAATGAGACCACTACCAATTCGATAGAATAATTATTTTGGGAGATAAACGGGTTTTACATTACGAAAACCGTGAAAAACAGTAGGTATTCAATTTAGAAAAGTCATATTTTACTCAATTGGTAGAGATATGTATCCTTCCAAATGTATTTTCGAGTGCTGAGTTGAATAAATTAACAAACAATGTAATTCAGTTAAATGGTCTCGACGTATTTATCTTTATTAAAATTTTCGCTTATAACTAATACATTTTGACATTTTTACACGAGATATTAGTTAGATCTCACTGTAAATGTTGAGTAACTTACTATTATAGACTATTCAACAACTCTCTGCAGAATATAATAATGGTAAACTCATTTTTCGTAAAATAATCGCATCGCTTCATTTTACTAGGCTGTGCACACATACGGCCGAGTACGGCGATGAAATTTGTAGGATAGCAAGTTCAAAACATGCATTTTTAGGTAACACTATGCAGAAAGAATAGCTAAGTACCGCTTTTTTTTCTACACTAAATAAACTACGGATAATTGAGTTCCATTACAGATATCTTCACAACCTAAATGCACCAAATTCATTGTACATTGTGGCAAAAAAGAAAATTTCTTTAAAAGCTACATATACTCATGAGACTTCCTCAAGAAAATAAATGGTATAAAATATTGTTTTAAGCTTCACTAAAAAGTGTGAGATTTTTACTCAGTGAGAAAAATGTCAATAAAAAGGTGTTTGAAGGTAGGGATTGTCGGGGTTCGGTCACTGCTACTTAATAAAACTACATTTTCCCGTGAAAAGCGTTTTATTGAGGCCGACGTTTCGGCTTGAACTTCAAGCCTTCATCAGGGCGATGGGAAGATTGAGAAGTATACCTCACAGATGCGGTATCACTTCTCGGGGAGAAATGATCCCGCATCTGTGAGGTATAGTTCTCAATCTTCCCATCGCCCTGATGAAGGCTTGAAGTTCAAGCCGAAACGTCGGCACAATAAAACCATTTTTATGATAAAATGTAGATTTATTAAGTAGCAGTGACCGAACCCCGACAATCCCTACCTTGAATCATCCACGGTCAACGATCTCCTCACAAGAAAAAAGTCCGTCACGCAGGAGCTGCATAACTAAGCACTTTCCTCAGAATTTGGGTAGTGTAGACTGCTTTCTAGAACAATTTGCTTAAAATATCCTACATAAATAAAATAAAAACATGAATAGTTCTCTTTTAAATTTGTAATGAGTAACTGATCAATTATTAATTTGCTTCCAGAGTTATGTTTACACATGGTACCTATTACACTACGTAATAAATACAAAAAACCTCATATTATCGTATTTTGATCTAACGCAGGAACAGGATACAGTCACCCTAGTGGTAGAAAGCGCTCCTTGCGGCGGCTTTGTGAACCTACGTCTGGCGGGCTTTTCTATTGAAATATATTACAAATTAAACCCCCGCTTTCCGATTGACCGATTCAGCTCATTTTTGCAACACTTCTTTCTCATGAGTTACCCAAGACGTATACCGCGTTCCGTTACAATACAGCAGAAATTACGATCGGTATGAGTATATTAGGAATTTGGGTCCGGAGTAAACCCCCCCTTCTAATGAACCGATTTAGTTTATTTTTACAACACATATTTACCAGTGGATTACCACTACGAATGCCGAGTTTCGTCGAAATATACCAAAAATCACGGCTGGTAGTGGCGAATTGGTATTGTGGGTCCGGAGTAACCCCCCCCCCCCCCTTTCTAATGAACCGATTTAGTTCATTTTTATATCTCACTTTTCTCTCCATATTACCACTACGAATACCAAGTTTCGTTGAAATATAACAAATATTACGGCTGACATAGTCAAATTAGTGTTTTGGGTTCGGGGTAAACCCCCCCCCCCCCTTCCGGTGGACCGACTTTGGTGGTTAACGAACTCGTTCAATCGTTTGCTAATTGAATGCTATATACCAAGTTTCGTGACGAAAAAACATAAGCTCTGGCTGCTATCGTGTTAACAGACATATATATATATATATATATATATATATATATATATATATATATATATATATATATATAAATTTTAACGGGGGTCATTTTCGGTGTCTACTAGGTAGGATCGATAAAGATTTGAAGACATTTTTCAAAAATTCCGTCATGAGTCCAACCTCAATAGCTACTTTCCTTCGGAGGAAAGTGCTAAAAGGTGTTTGGTGATCTTACCTATTAATAAAATGGAAAAGCAATGTTAGAGCAGTATTCCACAACTAATTAGGTATAAAAAAAATGTTAGTTCAAACACGATTGCACACCTTCGGTTTTGGAGGTTTTTTTTCCTCTCGGCACCACTGTGCGATTTTGGCCCTCCTAGGGGCAGAGTGTCCCACTGCTTCCTAAGGAAACCCGGATTCGAGTTTTGCTTTGTCAAGTTTTTTTATCGATGGACTTGCTGATTATACGCGATCCACGCGTATGGATGTTTAGAAATTGTGGCAACCTCTAGATAGACTGGCGCTAAAGGCCAGGATGTTGTCTTTGGCTCCACAAAACCTAGTCTCAGTACTGTCTAAGGAAACAGCGGCTTGACAATAACCAAATAATGTCGACTGCCACAGTACTCCAATCAACGCCAACGTCCTCCAGAAGGGATGACTACAGTCCGTATAGGGTCTCTCATTGGTAGGGTGGTTAGCGAGATGAGGGTTCGAGTTCCGCTTGTAGCAGGTCGAGTTTTTTCATGTATTGGCTAGCAGAAAAAATTCTTTCCTCCATCATGCATTATTTAGGAAGGATGAGAACCTGAAGATAACCTGACAGTAAAGCTCTAGATGCAAATGTGCCGCGAAAACTACAAAGACTATTATGAGCCTAGAAACTAGAAATGATTCTCCAAATCCACCAACTAGATTCAGCACTATCTCTACAGTGGCATAGACTATTATGAGCCTAGAAACTAGAAATGATTCTCCAAATCCACCAACTAGATTCAGCACTATCTCTACAGTGGCATAGACTATTATGAGCCTAGAAACTAGAAATGATTCTCCAAATCCAGCAACTAGATTCAGCACTATCTCTACAGTGGCATAGACGTTTTTACATTAAAATCGCTTAACCAGAGTCCATCAACATATTTTAGTGACGACGGTTTTCACAAAATGCGTGACCTAACACTTTAAAATATTTTCCTAAAGATTTTAAGTATTAATCATACTGTATTCGTGCATTGAGACGATCTTACAGTTTGTATTTTCAACCAAGTTGTGAATGAAGAATTTTTCTAAAACTATTCACAATGGAGGTCCCCCGTGTTGTAGTGGCTAGCGCCTCAGATTCATAAGCGGGAGATGATGGGTTCGATCAACACCGGCGACAGGAATTTCCTCGTCCTACGGCTCGTTGAGAAAATTCATCGCTGCACGCTGGATGTCGGCGGTAATGGCCTTGTCGTCGAAGCGCCGTAAAAAAAAAACCAAAAAAAGTACATATGTTTTCAATAAATGATAATAAATCAAATCAGAGGGAGAGTCATCTAAGCAACATTAACCCTTAGACATACGTACAATAGAATACGTTTCAAAGCGCCCAAAGAATACCAAAGAAAGTTCTTTCGGAGACGTCAATAGACGTCATTAATGCTAAGGACTTAAGATGAATTTTTCTTGCGCATTTAGTTAGAGAAGACATCTTCTTTGTAGGACCTAGCGCAGACTCAGTATTCCTCCACGCAGAATCATCAGGCTATTAAAAAATCCGAACCGGCCGAGTGACCCGGTGGACACATCTTCTTGCAGTGAACTCAGACAATATTTAGTGATGTTAGCGCATGATTTCATGAAGAGTTGCACAAGATGCAGCCTTGGGAAGACCGTGATGTCATGACAGATTTGCATATGACGGATCTGACCTTCCAACAATGGGAAGCCAGTATTTTCTTCAGGAGTCTTTTATAGAGAAATTAAAAGGAATCTCAGGTACTTACGAATTAGCTTCAACGCAGGTTAAAAATGTGGGTCTCGTTCAGAGATCTGGATCATGGATAACGCATTTCTATTGGTCTATTCCTATGAGCAATTCTATTGGCCATTGTGTTTATAGTAACCGTATTGTTCCCTTTCTATTTAGAACGCAATTCATTTGTTCATTGGTGTATTTTATGCGATTGGTGTTTCTTTCATTGTTGTTACGTGATTTCCTAGTTTGTTGTTTATTTTACCATCCACCGAAAAACCATCCTTCATCTATATTATCAATGAGTTGTATTGACTAGAGTTTCGATATAACCTCGAGCGAGCGGAAACGCATAGCAATTCTGCCATTAACATAAGTGCTACGCGTTTTCGCTCGCTCAAGGTTATATTGGAACTCTAGTCAACCCAAATCGTTGATAATCCCATCGCCATATTGGCATAAAATCAATTGACGCCTTGATCCAGATCTCTGATCCGGTGATGATCCAGATCTCTGAGAGCCGGTTCTTTAAGCTGGGATGAAGCTAATACGTAAGTACAACTATTTGCGACGATAGAGATTTTCAGTTATGAGGGTAAAAATATTATAAATTATCTGGAGGGGATAGATCCTAGTAAATACACACTTATTAGTAGAGACCGTCGTCAATGGCACTGGTTGAAGGACTTACTGCAGGATAGCTCTGACCCGGTGATGATCCAGATCTCTGAGAGCCGGTTCTTTAAGCTGGGATGAAGCTAATACGTAAGTACAACTATTTGCGACGATAGAGATTTTCAGTTATGAGGGTAAAAATATTATAAATTATCTGGAGGGGATAGATCCTAGTAAATACACACTTATTAGTAGAGACCGTCGTCAATGGCACTGGTTGAAGGGCTTACTGCAGGATAGCTCTGACCCGGTGATGATCCAGATCTCTGAGAGCCGGTTCCTTAACCTGCGTTCAAGCTTATACGTAAGTACACACTTCATTGTAACGGAGTACTTTAAATGTTTTATTTATTTTTCACTTAGTTTATTAAACTTGAATAAAACAGATTGCTCTTTCTCAAGATGATCTTCGTAAACTTTCCTCAACAATACATCAATAGCAAAACATATCGCGCGGTTATATCTCCTTGGTAAATCCGCTACCATGGCGATTCGCCTTGGTAAATCCGCTACCATGGCGATTCGCCTTGGTAAATCCGCTACCATGGCGATTCACCTTGGTAAATCCGCTACCATGGCGATTCACCTTGGTAAATCCGCTACCATGGCGATTCGCCTTGGTAAATCCGCTACCATGGCGATTCGCCTTGGTAAATCCGCTACCATGGCGATTCGCCTTGGTAAATCCGCTACCATGGCGATTCGCCTTGGTTCGAAAAAAGAAAATTTAGAATACCCCCTTCAACTATTATTATTTCATATTTTCCCTATTTGTTTCATACATTTATAGTACATCTTCAGGGGATTATAATAGAAATACACAGTCTTAACTTGAGGAGGAGAACTTCCCACCAGTAGGGCAATACCAAAATTGTTCCATGACTAAAAGAATCCAATATGGCGGATATATATCAGCTGGTTTGTAATCGATATGTCACATGTTTAAGATTGTTGTTTACAGATCAAATATAGTCATAACAAATTAAAGAAAGTCTTAGTCATTAATTATTCCTTATTCTATTTATTTATTTTGCCAAAATTCTTATGTTATTAAAAGGGCAATTATGCTTATATTTAGCATGATAAGTTTTTCTCCCTTATCAATATTCCGTGCGTGCTATTTTAATTCCTCTAACAATTATTATTAATGATAATTAATTATATTTTTCTGATTTAAATTTCACAAGAATGGTATTCGCGAAATAACAATACTACAAGACCGTATGGTGCTATTTTCAGACATTGTATTACGTTACTCTGACCCTAACAAATACATTTTCATGGCTCAAGAGCCGAAAATGCCTGTTTCACGGTTTAATAGACTCGTTTTATGGTGAAATATCCATATGTGTTATACGCAACCTGAGAATGTAAATGTTGAGGCGTGAGCACTTCTTGCCTCGGCTCGTTATGTGTGTGTGTATATATATCAAACAATGTTCCATTCGTGACCTATTTGTGTACGTATAGGGTCGATATATTTCATTCACTCTTTCGGGGTTTCCTCCCTATAGGAAGAGCGGAAACGTGCTAAAAGAATCCCTGATGATGAAAGCTAACGAGGAATGCAGACGCAGGGGAAAGTTGTCCTCTAGCAACAGGTGGCTGTGGGAACTACAAGGCTGATGAACCCGCGGTTTTTTGCTGGCTTCCACTCCAGGTACATCTGACCTCGGCATCTGCTTCCATTGCAGTGATGGTGGCCATACGGGAATCTATTGCTCGCTTCAACAATATTATTGGTGTAGTCCTATTTTAATGTCAGGTTATAAATGGCTACATCCCTCCTCATAGAATGTTTTTTCGTTTCTTTTAAAGGAGCAGTAGTGATTTTAACAGTGATTCAGCGCATGCGCATAACTCCTTTAGATTTCTATTGGAGGATTCCGATGAGCAATTCTATTGGTTCTTGCTGGGAGTAAAGTAACCTTCAACAGTGAATTAGCGTTTGTTTGTGAAAGAGCTCTGTTTATGTATTTATTTATTCGTTTCGAGAGCTTCGCAACAAGGGTGACCTGCTCTATTGAATAACAAAAAATAAAAACCATAAAAAAAAAGTTGAAGATAATTAATAATAAGGAATACAATAAAGTAATTGGTTATAATCTGAAAATTAAATATAATCCGATGATAGGTGATAACATAGGGCTTTCATTAGTATAATAATTAATCTAATAATATGATGGCCAACCGAAAAATAATAAATAAAACAAAACAAAAAAAATAAAATATAATAAAAAAATAAAATAAAATAAAATAAAAATAATATAAATAATAATAATATTAACAATAATAAATAAAAAAAAAGGGTGGCAACCTGTAGATAGCCCGGCGCTAATAGCCAAATAGTTGATGCGCCGTAAAAAAAAAAAAATAAATAAAAAAAAAATAAAAAAATAAAAAAAATAAAAAATAAAAAAAAATAAATAAATAAAAAAAAAATAAAATAAATAAAGGAATAAGGAACATAAATTAAAATTAAAATAACAGTAAAAAAAAAAAAAAATTAATCTCTGCTTATGTTAGTGAGAAAAAATGGGTCTTTTACAATTAGTTCGCGATGTTCCTGTCAAGGAAAAAGCGATTGGTTTCTTACTCGGAAAAATTAATAGAATTCTAATTATTTTAGCGACTCTATTCAATCCAACTCGCTAAAATTAATAGAAGTGGATTATCACCACATCAATGACCCAGTCGTATCCATAATTAAGCCTAGCAAAGCACCTTGAGCTGTCTACCGTTCTGTTGCACCAAACTCAAGGGTTCGATTCTACGAATAATTTTCAACAAACAATGTTGTTTGTTTTCTCCACTATAAATCCCACTTTTTTGGGTTTGAAATTTGTTTGTGTGGCTTCGAATCTTTTCCATTACAACGGGTATAACTGCCCTAATTATTCAACTAACGTCATATGTGAGCATATCGTTGGAAAGTAGATTAAATATGAAATCTTTCTAATACAAACAAAAAACATAGGAGAAAATTCAATAGGAGAAAAATTAAGCCAAAGATAAGAGGTTCCAAAGTTTCCGAGATTTGGTCGTTTTCGATCGCTATTTGTCTGAAAACAATTCAGAGTTTTGATGTGCACTCTTCGGGAAAAACTGGCTCAAAGTGTTAGCTTTTCAACGGTATACTCACTTTTTTCTGTCATTATAACAAAAACGGGAGTAAATGAAGTTTGAACGTAAAAAAACATAGATTTCCTGCCAAAAATCACAATTTTCCTACTTAAACAAACCAGTTACATTAAGATGTGACCGATTTAGTATGTTTAGTATTCCCTCCCCCCCCCCTATTGCGTATTGTGACACGTATATCATGTATATACTAGCAAGAAATAGTAGGATTATGATTTTTTTTTTTTTAACTAGAACAATCTTTCATAGCATCTTTTCTTAGCCGCCGTAGAATAGATTGTCCACCCGAAGATAGAATTATAAAGAGAACGGCACCGCAAAGAGTGATTGTGAGGACACTAGCCGCTAGGTTCCTTCCTAACCTATAATAGAGGACTAGGATGATTCTAGGTTTGGTGTATAGCTTGTGGTTTGGGAGCGTTGACCTGTAGGTTCTTATACATCTCTAGGCAGAAGTAATACACTTCCAGCAAACCCCGGGATAAGGATCACTAATACATCCACTTGTAGTTGAAATGGTGCAAAAATGGGCACAGGTGTAAATATGGGCGCCTTTTGATAATTTAAGATAACAGTGATCATTTGTAACCATTATTTGAAGTATTGTGGATATACCGTGAGTTATCGTGCAAATTGGTGCTTATTCAGGCTTGCAAACTTTTGAGAGCTGTGTGAAATCGTTTTCTTTTCATGTTCTTATTTCTAGTTAAAAATAATTCAGTGATAGCCAGAAAGCTGAGATCTTCAGCTACTTTTTGAAGCACACCTTCACGCACGCGCTTTTACATTATATATGATAGTCGTCGTATTTCTTAGATGGGGGTGGGATTTTCTTTTCTTAGTGTAAATAAAGGCCTGAATTAAAGGGTTGTCAAAGAATCGCAATGTTCTCTAAGAATTTTATTTCTCCGGAAACCAGACTCAAGCGATACAATTTCCATCTTTAGTTCCCTGAAAACATTTGGGTAGAGGTGACGGAGAAATGCGTTACGTGCCAAATATAGGCACATTAGATTGTAGCTCCTGAAAGAATTAGTTATGTACCATAACTAGCTGTTTCATTTACAGAAATGTGAAACATAACTTATGTTTCACATTTCTGTAATCTACTATATATTTGTCAATTACCACTCACTCACTGACTCACTGACCTATCATCCCCCAGCCCAAACCGCTCGACAGAAAATTTTGCATGGACACTCCCTATAAAACGTAGGCACTCGCTAAGAAAGGATTTTTTGATATTCGAATTTTTAAGTTTTTTTAGAGGGGTTTAAAGTTTGAGTTGGTTAGAGCAGGCAAGCCTAGCCAGCAAGCGTTGCTAGGAAGATAACAGAACAGCTGTTACCGTACATTATCTATTTCATAGTACTATTTTCAATTGAGGTTAATTTCAACTATTATGGCTGTCCTTGAATTACTAGAAAAAAATGTGATTTTGTCCCTCATAGAGTTTACTGGTGATGGCCCATCCGAGGTAATAATATCCCGAACCACTTGACACAAAAATTTGAAATTTTGCACGGACAATACGTTTATAGTGTAAACACTCGCTAAGAATGTTTTTTTTGATATTAAAATGTTTAAGTACTTTTAGGGTGGGTTTGAATTATTAAGAAGTTCCTCATCGGCTCAAAAATGGTTCGAGTTTGATAACATTTGGTACAAAAATCTTTCTTCTCATCATAAAGGTCAAGTTCATTAACCAGTTGAATCCGTTTACTGGAACATGGTTTTTGGAGCACAATTTGCCAGAAAAAATCGGAACTCCTACATTTTCGAGCCCATATGCTTGCAGGTACTCCTTAAAGTAGGAAAACGAATGAAACCATTTTTAAATCGATTTCTGTAACCGTTTACGAGAAAAATTGATAAAATACTTTTTAAAGCTAATTTTCTGTTTGGGTATTCAGAAACGATGATTGGTTCACTTGAAACTTGTACCAGGTATTTGACATTCATCTAATCAAAGATATTTAAACTTTGGTATCATTTGGAGGTAAGAAGTATATGGAAAAAAATGTATTAATGGTGATACAAAGTTTTCGGATCTCAGAATATTTTCTAAAATATCTCGAAAACGGTTGGGAAATTGTTGTAAGTGGAGGGCGGCTATTCGAAAGGTTACTAAATTCTCTACAAACAATATTCTGTTGTAATGTTCGGTGTGGCGATGTCAATCGAAGAGATAAACACTTAAAACTTCAAAGTTGTTAGTTGTATTCTTTTCAACGTGTATTTGTCTCTGTTTACCTAACTTTACTCCCCAACGGAAACAAGCACGGTAACCTCCACATGGTGTTTCCTGGGTAACTCCGTGCAATAATAAGCTGTACAAAATTATGTAGTTGCGTTAATTTTGATCATATCTTATTTAACGCACTATAAAAACTCCTTAGCGGCCGTGACGAAGCACGGGTATTCAGCTAGTCTACTAAAGATTTGTCAAATACCACTCACTCACTGACCTATCATCGCCCAGCCCAAACCGCTCGACAGAAAAACTTGAAATTTGGCATGAGACCCCACGATGCAGATGCTGCGATGCTAAGCTGGAAGACCACAACCTTACAGCTATATATGTCTTCGACAGGATTGGTTCCTTTCCGATGACCTTGAACCTTCAAGATTCGCCGGGTATTCTTCTGATGATCATCTGCGGTCTGTTGGTGGTTATCGGCGGAGAGGTTCTGCTTTTGATGGCCTTCTTCAAGGCATCGGCTATATAAGCTTACAACCAACAAATAAACTTCAAAAACACATTGTTATCTTTTATAGTTTCTGTTTTTTCCCCGACATGTAGGCCATTAGCGCCGACATCCAGGGTGCCGCCGATGGGGATCGAACCCACCATCTCCCGATTATGAATCTAAGGCGCTAGCCACTAGACCAAGGGAGACCCCTTGTGAGGTTTGCTCTACAAATTTAAATAACACAGTTGCCTATTCTGGAAGGTGCTCTGGAAATTGTTTGCGATCGAAAAAATGGTACAATAGCTAAATATAATGGTACAATAGCTAAATAAAATGGTACAATAGCTAAATAAAATGGTACAATAGCTAAATAAAATGGTACAATAGCTAAATAAAATGATACAATAGCTAAATAAAATGGTACAATAGCTAAATAAAATGGTACAATAGCTAAATAAAATGGTACAATAGCTAAATAAAATGGTACAATAGCTAAATAAAATGGTACAATAGCTAAATAAAATGGTAATATAGCTAAATAAAATGGTACAATAGCTAAATAAAATGGTACAATAGCTAAATAAAATGGTACAATAGCTAAATAAAATGGTACAATAGCTAAATAAAATGGTACAATAGCTAAATAAAATGGTAATATAGCTAAATAAAATGGTACAATAGCTAAATAAAATGGTACAATAGCTAAATAAAATGGTACAATAGCTAAATAAAATGGTACAATAGCTAAATAAAATGGTACAATAGCTAAATAAAATGGTACAATAGCTAAATAAAATGGTACAATAGCTAAATAAAATGGTAATATAGCTAAATAAAATGGTACAATAGCTAAATAAAATGGTACAATAGCTAAATAAAATGGTACAATAGCTAAATAAAATGGTACAATAGCTAAATAAAATGGTACAATAGCTAAATAAAATGGTAATATAGCTAAATAAAATGGTACAATAGCTAAATAAAATGGTACAATAGCTAAATAAAATGGTACAATAGCTAAATAAAATGGTACAATAGCTAAATAAAATGGTACAATAGCTAAATAAAATGATACAATAGCTAAATAAAATGGTACAATAGCTAAATAAAATGATACAATAGCTAAATAAAATGGTACAATAGCTAAATAAAATGATACAATAGCTAAATAAAATGGTACAATAGCTAAATAAAATGGTACAATAGCTAAATAAAATGGTACAATAGCTAAATAAAATGGTACAATAGCTAAATAAAATGATACAATAGCTAAATAAAATGGTACAATAGCTAAATAAAATGGTACAATAGCTAAATAAAATGGTACAATAGCTAAATAAAATGGTACAATAGCTAAATATAATGGTACAATAGCTAAATAAAATGGTACAATAGCTAAATAAAATGATACAATAGCTAAATATAATGGTACAATAGCTAAATAAAATGGTACAATAGCTAAATAAAATGGTACAATAGCTAAATATAATGGTACAATAGCTAAATAAAATGGTACAATAGCTAAATAAAATGGTACAATAGCTAAATATAATGGTACAATAGCTAAATAAAATGGTACAATAGCTAAATAAAATGGTACAATAGCTAAATATAATGGTACAATAGCTAAATATAATGGTACAATAGCTAAATAAAATGGTACAATAGCTAAATAAAATGATACAATAGCTAAATATAATGGTACAATAGCTAAATAAAATGGTACAATAGCTAAATAAAATGGTACAATAGCTAAATATAATGGTACAATAGCTAAATAAAATGGTACAATAGCTAAATAAAATGGTACAATAGCTAAATATAATGGTACAATAGCTAAATAAAATGGTACAATAGCTAAATAAAATGGTACAATAGCTAAATAAAATGGCATGTGAGAAACCTAATTTTTTAAATTTTAAGGTTACCAGGGGTCTCCCGTGGTCTAGTGGCTAACGCCTTGGATTCATAAGCGGGAGATGGTGGGTTCGATCCCCAACTCCGGCAGGAATTTTCTCATCTCAGGGCTCGCTGGGAAAATTCCTCGCTGCACCCTGGATGTCGGCGCTAATGACGTATATAAGCACATGCTGGTGACCTATAAATAACAGGTTATCTCTAGGTTATCTGTTTCTTTATACTGGTCCGTAGCGCCCAAGTGTCAAGAAACATTATACTTTGATTATTTATCAATTGATGGATAACTTATAGTATGGCGGGGACCATGCTTTAATAAACTGCAAAAAATTATATAGTAGCGTTAATTTTGCTGATACATTATTTATCGGCCGTGACGGTATTCAGCTTGTGAATAATAATTGCTTTCATCGAATAAATAAATTCTCATCATCATTTTGAATTGTTTTATCCTGTTTTTAATTAACGTTTATTGGCATTTTTTCGGGATAAAATGGGGGGCAAAGGTTTTTTGCTTATAAAAGTAATTTTAAAAGTTTTAATAATAGTTTTTTTTAAATCAATAACAGCGATAAACAGAATTAATGAATTTTATAAAAATAATTTTGAAGTAAATATCAATTAGATTCCATCTACTTTGATGGGTTGCATCAGGAGCGACTATAGGAAATAATTTCAGGAGTGGCTGGGACCACTCAGAGGGGATAACCCCAAGATGGAAAGGGTCCGGGAAAAATATAAATATTTTATTGAGAGGAGATCGTTGACCGTAGATGATGCAAGGTAGGGATTGTCGGGGTTCGGTCACTGCTACTTAATAAAACTACATTTTATCATAAAAATGGTTTTATTGTGCCGACGTTTTGGCTTGAACTTCAAACCTTCATCAGGGCTGTAAAATACAAGTAGGACGGATGTAATACTGAAATATATATATATATATATATATATATATATATATATATATGCCTACATACACAAATACACATACATATATACATATATGGAAAAAGACAAAAACATAAAATACTAGAACATAATATATAGAAGAACAATGTGCTCTAGAAGTGTTTGGATTATTAGGAGAACAGATATAAGAATAACAGATTACATATTAGATTAGATATAAAAATTACAATATGGGCTTACCGATGGGAAGATAGAGAACTATTCCTCACAAATGAGGGATCATTTCTGACAGTTAATACAGGGAAACATAGGAAGAAAGGAGTTGGTGAGAGGGGGGGGGGTCTGGACCACCCAATGAACAGAGAACATAGAAGATGAAAGAAGGAGCGGCGGAAGCGGCGTAGTACAGTAAGGTGTCATAAAGTCATAAAATGTTGTGTGAATGGAAATGGAGGCAGGTATAAAGGGCTATATTGCAGGCGGTATAGGGGATTAGGATGGAGTTTTTAATAAATGGAAGATTTATAAATATTTTAGTGTAAAATGGTGAGTCTTGAGGTCCACTGACACACAGTAAACCAGAGTGAATGTTGGATACATTTTTCGTGTTAAAGGCTTATAACATTTTATTTTTAACTGAATGATTTGTCATTTTCGTTCCATCGTCGACAGTACTTCCTCGGCTCAGTCCTTTACCAAGTAATTCAATCCCGTAGACCTTCTTATGCGAAACTCAAACGCTTCATGAACTGTTTCATTGGTTTTATCCTCGGGATCCCCAGAAACACCCACATATCACATTTCTACCAGGAGCTAAATACGCTATTCCCTCTTTATCGTTGACAGTACTTCCTCGGCTCAGTCCTTTACCAAGTAATTCAATCCCGTAGACCTTCCTATGCGAAACTCAAACGCCTCATGAACTGTTTCATTGGTTTTATCCTCGGGATCCCCAGAGACTCCCACATATCACATTTCTACCAGGAGCTAAATTGGCTATTCCCTCTTTATCGTCGTCAGTACTTCCTCGGCTCAGTCCTTTACCAAGTAATTCAATCCCGTAGACCTTCTTATGCGAAACTCAAACGCCTCATGAACTGTTTCATTGTTTTTATCCTCGGGATCCCCAGAAACACCCAAATATCACATTTCTACCAGGAGCTAAATACGCTATTCCCTCTTTATCGTCGACAGTACTTCCTCGGCTCAGTCCTTTACCAAGTAATTCAATCCCGTAGACCTTCTTATATTTTTCAACTTCTTAAATTTAAATCCTCGGTTCACTCCCGTAACACCCGATCTCGTCCTTCCGATCTTTATATTCCTTCCCACCGAACATCAGTATTCGAAAAATCATTTGTCACCCGTGCCACCTCACTATGGAATTCCTTGCCTCTGTTTGTCCGCCATTCTACCAACCTAGAAACCTTTAAATCCCGACTCTTCCACCACCTTCTATCCCTCCAAGTTTTACCCAATCCCTAGTTTATATTGAAGCTGTTCATTATATACTGATAGCATATATTAGTTTTTAAGTTTATATATTAAATTCACAATTATTTTGTAATTTCAAAATTATTCCTATGGGACTTGTGTCCCGGAATAAGAATAAAACTTTTCATTTCGTTCCATTCCCATGATTTGTAAAATTGTTATGCTACAATTTGTATTACACTGAATAGTTTTATGTATTACTATATACATACAATAAGCACTTCTCATGTCAGTCGTAGTCATCTCTACAATCGAACAACCTAGAACGTAGAATTTTTAGCCAACTAAAACGCTATTACACCTGAAAAAAAAATTTCTGAACTAAGAGATCTTATTTTATGTATTTTTGACCTTTTCGACTTGATTTTTATTGATGAATTCAAAATTTCAACCCTTACTTTATATACGTCAATGGATTGTAGGGGAATATTGGGTGTAACAATATCGGTTTAATACCGTTTTATGTATATTTAGAAAAGCAGCTGATGCTTTGCGTGTAATGTCCTGTAGGAAATTCCATGTCACCAATAAATACTTACAACCTAATCCTACTTACACAGATTTGAGAAGAAGCTAGCATGAGGACAGCATCCGTAAGAAAATGCCTAAACGTGACCTGTGAGGAAAACATCGTGTTGTATTTCGTGGCTTGCATGACACCATAATCATGGGAAAGATTGATACGTCATACAATCATTGTTAGGATAATGATATAGTACCATCATCATGACCCCAATACGTACATGTACAGTAACTATCGATGTACCGAACTTCGAGAAGTCGAATCATTAAATAAATCGAACAGAATCTATGTCCCGTGTCATTACACGTAAATTCATAATTACAAGTTGATTTGTGGTAAAAGTCTTGAACTTATGTAAATAAATCAAACTGAAAATTGGTGTTCAAGGAAGGACTTCCACCTCTGTAAGTCCAACTTTCAAATAGACACGCACTTATCGTCAACGGACGGAGCATTCAGGATTTATTTCGACAACCGCGTAAAGAGGTACCAATTCCGAGGTCTCTCGTCAGTCGTGCGTTGTACCCGGTCACTGTTTAAGGGTGCACCTACACTGTTCCGATCCGATCCAATAGCCACCGACTGTCGGAAGAAAAACAAACACAATGGAGGTGCCTACATTGGTCCCGACGCGATCCAATCCAACGGCCACCGATTCTTGGCCATTCAAACTTGTTTGTTTCAGACCGATTTCGGACCGACAAAGGAAAATGGCGCCAACCCACATATTGTGCTTCAAAAAGTTCTACAGGTTCTAAATCTTAACCGATTTCGAATGATTTTTTTTATATCAAAGGAAATAAAGTTAAGAACAACTTTGTCAATTCATATTTTTGTTTTTTGTTTCCCTTGTTTATTAAATTGCGTGGAAAGATGTTTATAACCATCCAACGTCTATAACCTTCCAATATTTATAACCTTCTAATGTTTATAACCTTTCAATTCTTATAACCTTCTAGTTACCTTTCTTACAAATAATTTTAAAATATGAATACTAATACTTGTCTTACCTCCAACATTCAACCTAATCGAAGGTTTCTATGCTTATTAGGTGGTATTTCTTAAATTAAGCACTCATTTTCACTTCACTACGAGGTCATTACTGGCAAGCTGTGACTATATCGGATTGGATCGGGTCGAGACCAATATAGGCACTCACGTCTGCCGTTGTCGATCAAACGAAATCGAATTGGATCGGATCGGGAGAAATACGGGTCCAGGGGGGGGGGGGGGGGGGGTGTAGCCTAAGGCTCGTTCGTTTGGATTATGTCTGTGGTTTGGGTTTATATATAGTGAAGAAGTTATAACAGTTTCTTTCTTGCTGGCAAAAGAAGAAGAGAAAGAGCTTAAAGTGGTGAGAAAACCATCAAATTTGGTTTCATCTTCCTTCCTATCTCTTACCAAATATTGTCCCTGCGTTGTTGATTACAGTATTGATGGTTACTGTGACGACAAGTGTGTGAAGTCATCACCTCCATAACTGGAACTACAATAGACAACTTCACCAATTCTACAACACTAGTAGTGATAGGGACATCGACGCAACGGCTGTATCTACAAACATAGACTTCGACGAAGTTGATTGTGACGTCTGTGATCCTCCTTCTGTAGACAATATTTTAGCCGAAGTGCAGCCAAATGAAAACATCATTGAATTCGCTGAAGTTGAGAAATAAGTGGTCATAAAAGAATCTTCTATAATTAGGAAAGACAGAAATACGACACTCCGGACCTTCTTGCAAACCAGTGCGCCGATCATCATCGAAGTAACATTTTACAGTCTACACATCTAAGTACCATCTTTTATAGTTTACACATCTCAGTAACATTTTACAGTTTACACCTGCAAGTAACATCTTTTATAGTTTAAATATCTAAGTAAAATTTTAAAATTTATGATGAAAAAAGAGGAAAACAATGACAAGGGATGGTTAAGATTCGGCAAGGTGAAAAAACGTCAGACCTTCAGGAAGAAATCTTGTGGGAGTGGGTTCGAATCCCACTTCAATACAGATTTCTTCCTGAAAGTCTGACGTTTCTTCTCCTAGCCGAATCCCAACCATTCCTGGTCTTCGTATCACTACAACCGCTAACTATCTCCATCTCCAAAGTGGAAAACAATGTTGAAAAGAAGATTGGGCTTAATTTTACGGTTAGATTAGTTAGGTGCACAAGGTAGGTATGTGTGTATAAATTACATGTGAGTTTTATTAGCTGTTTCTTGCCAATTGGCTTTATATGTACATACAAAAAAACGTATCTGAGTAAACTTCACGTAGATGATTTTATTCCTAGTTTTGTAATCCTGTTTTTTCCATTTACATGTCGGTCGAATTATAACCTCGATGAATCGATGTATGGGAACTGTTCATATTAATTTTGTATTGATATATTTTGAATGATCTATTGGCTGAATGATCTATTTTGAAGCCCTAAATAAATGAATAAATTGATATATCGCACTTGTATTTCAACTATAAAATCGGTGTTTTTCAGTTATGAGTATGAAAAACATGGTAAATATCTCTTTATCAACCATCAAAGCTGTATGTACCTAGCTTCAGAGCTTCTACACCAGAGGGCACTTGTGTCACTCTTCCTATCTTAAAGCTATTCCCCCTACATATGCAAGAGTGACATATTTTCATTTTATTTTTGAGTTGTGTCACTTTAGAAATACTAGTGTGATAAGTTATTTATGAATTAATCCACAAGCTAGAAAGAATCTAATGAAACAATTAATTTTCCAAAGTGTAGTGAAAGCACATTCACTCTTGTGAGTAAAAAATAAATTAATCATTTTTCAATTGAAACAAATAAGAATCTAGTGATAAATTATTCTTTAGTAGGGTAAAAAGGTCCTTTGGTCTCCAGCTTCGTGAAGAAAATGGCGGCGCCCATCAGTTTCCTGCCAAATTTTATAACCTCTATGTAGGTTGGAGAACCTCTATGGATGACTTTGTGACTTGAAGAAAATGGCGGTGCCCATCTGTTTCCCTCCAAATTTTATAACCTCTATGTAGATTGGAGAACTACTATGGATGACTTTGTGACTTAAGCATCTGTGAATGATCATGAAGCTATAAAAGGCTTGGCGTTTGTCCTTTACCTCATTGTCTTTTGATCTTTCAAAAGGTAAACATCAAAATTAGCGTTACAGCTAGATTCTGCCACTTTTTAAGAAGCATTCAACTCTATCCAGCGTTGATTGCCTACCTTCTGAGGAACGTGCTAAGTTGTGCAACTCCTGAGTGACTCTTGAAGCATATCGTCTTCATGATTACTAATTAATCCTAATCTACCATTACTGTTGAAGATCCAATCATGAAATAGTTTCTATCGGTCCGATTAAGATCCAGATCGAGCCTTGTGAGTGTTCTAGGAGTCCGAACCACTCAGAGGCTAGCCACAAAAATGCCGGCGTTATACCGTTAGGGTTTAATGGTTCAGCTGAATAGAACTGATTATAACTAGTTGCGGTTATCTACCATCCTCTCTAGCAACACCGGACCTATCCCCTTCAAGATCTAGAACATCATATCAGAAATCATATCTAGGAACTCGGGGCCTAACACCTCTGAGGCCTAAAGCCTGTTCAAATAAATTTAGTTGGAGGGAAATGGTTTTATAAGCATCCCTGAGAGTGTAAACGTTGATTAAAAAATTCCCCGAGTTATAAAATTATAACAGGAAAGTTTTAACTCGAGGACCACGCAGATGTGCCTACTTTGGCAGACTTACATAGACAGACCCCAAAAAATGTGCCTACATTGGTAGAACACAGAGGCGTACCTACAAAGACAGACCTCGCAGATATGCATACTATGGTATATGCCTGATTTGGCAGAACGCAAAGACATATTTCTATAGGCAGATAACGCAGATATGCCTGCTTTGGCAGAAGCAACGGCATACTTATATAGGCATATCTCGCTGATCTGCTTACATTGACAGAACGCAAACGTATACTTATACAGGCAGATCGCGCAGATATGCCTGCTTTGGCAGAACGCAAAGACATACTTATATAGGCAGATCTCGCGGATATGCCTGAACACAAAGGCATACTTACAAAGACAGGCCTCGCAGACATTTCTACTATGGCAGAACGTAAAGGTATACTTATATAGGCAGATTCACGTAGATATGCCTACTCTGACAGAACGCAAAGGCATACTTATACAGGCAGATCACACAGATATTCCTACTTTGACAGAATGCAAAGAAACACTTCCGTTAACAGACCGCGCAGATATGCCTACTTTAGCTGTACGTAAAGGCGTACTTAAGTTGACAGACCACGTAGATATACCTTCTTTGACAAAATGCAAAGACATACGTGCTTCCGCTGACAGACCGCGCAGATAGGCGTACTTTGGTAGGACGCAAAGGCATATTTTTGTTGACAGATCACGCAGATATGCCTACTTTGACAGAACGCAAAGGCATACTTCCGTTGACAGACCGCGGAGATATGCCTACTTTAGCAGTACGGAAAGGTGTACTTACGTTGACAGACCACGCAGATATGCCTACTTTGACAGAACGCAAAGGCATACTTCCGTTGACAGAACTCGAAGATATGCCTTCTTTGGCAAAATGCAAAGACATACATACATCCGCTGACAGACCTCGCAGATATGCGTACTTTGGTAAGACGCAAAGACATACTTGATTTGACAGACCCCGTAAATATGCCTTATTGTGTGTGATCCCCTATAAACGAAATAATCTTCATAGTACATTTAGTCTAGTGGCTAACGCCTCGGATTCTCCTGGAGAGGGGTGGATGGGGGTTCGAGTCCCACTGCTCGAAGGATTTTTCTCATTTTAGACGAGAAAATTCCCTGTTGTGCAATAGATATCGCCGCCAATAGCCAAAAAGTCGGTGCGCCATTAAAAAATAAATTATGGAGGGGAACTGAGCTCAGAAGTTAATCCCGCCACTATTGTTCTGGAGGACCCGAGGTTAAAGCTCGAGGCGCACAGAAAGATTTTATCTTATGAGTAGCGGTTCGAGGGGTAGTGTCGGCCTGAGCATAGTACTGACCAGTCTATCTCCCAAGAGTGCCTTATGGTCAACAATTAGATACCTTTACTGTATCTGTCATTTACAGTTACCATATAATAATTCTTAAAAAATAAAGAGACCTACAAAATAATTAATAGATTTACGGATAATTAATTTATCCATGGAATCATGACTTTCTTTAAAATTAATAATGGTAATATTAAAATATAAAACCTGATGTTTTCCCGTCCATTGATGCTAATGACCCCTGAGAAAATGACCCAGGAGGACATGCCCCAGTTAGATATCTCTGGAGACAAATATAGCAATAATCACCATGGGGAATTGGAACTTAGGTGAGCATTACCCAGATGTTTTGTCTCCTTCAAGTTTTTTGCAATTTTATTTATATCTTTGAGGTTGCACTCATGAAAGAATATTTAAAAAATGTTATCAAATCTTCATTGATCATATGGTCCCTACAATATCGAATATGCAAAATCATGGTTTTCAGATTCCAGACATTGCTTTTGGATTGTGGACGATACGGATAGTCAAAAATTGTCACAACTCTAACCCCTTTAGAATAGCCTTTAATGCCTTGAATAAAGTATCGAATTAGACCATTTTTCTATATATTACTTGGTCAATGGATAGAATATGTTCGTTCTCTAGTTTGCTCCGATTTGCATATTCGATAGTTCGGCATGGTAGGGACGATATGTAGTAGACACAAAATATGACCCCTGTTGAGCTGCAAATTCAAATGCCTTATATATTTTTTGTAGTCAAACGTAGATAAATACGGTCTAAAAGTGCTAAGTGCGACACCGATGATCCGTAAAAAAATTCAAAATAAAAATATGTGTCTAAAATAAGGAAAAAGTCCGACTCGCAGGAACTGCATCATCTTAGGGCGGTTCCGTTCTTATCCCTAATGTCATTTGGAAAGGTTGAAATAGAAACAGGTGTAATTTTGGTTAGACCTTTCATGAAATAATTTATGACCCCAAATGGGTCACGGTTGTAAGGGTCCATACCTCTAGCTGACAGAAAAATGACTCCCTGGCCTTGTCAAGGTTCACTCTAAAAACACACTGCTTACTTTTTTTTATTTTCTTTTTCCATAATGCTAATTTTACAGATAAATGCAATTTAAAGCAAAAATATCAGTTAAAAAGTGATTTAAACAAAGACAAAAACCTGTTCAAAAGATCAAAACAAACACATTTGAAGTTTTAAGCTCTTATTTCTCCGATTGACATCGCCTAATAGAAAATTGCTTCAGAATCATTTTTGTAGAGAATTTAGTAATCTTTTCAATGATAACCTTCCGCTAACCGAGATTTCTAACCGTTTTCGAGATATTAAGGAAAAATACGAAGTTCCCAAGGTCTTTCATGTCTATAAATATCTATAATATTTTATAAGTAAAGATGGAATGGTTGGGATTCGGCTAAAGAAACCTCAATATGATTTTTTTTATAAAAAATCTATATTTTGGACGTTTCGGCTACTCATTGGTAGCCTTCGTCAGCTAAAATGACAAGAAAAACAGAAATTAATACAAAAAAAGTTTATAATTGAGATAGGTAACAGAAATATAAATACACTTAACTTATTATAAAAGAACAATTTGGTCTTAAATTCATAGAATGAGTAGAATGAAAATCAAAAGAAACATAACAAAAAGAAGAAAAAAGGCTATTATATTGAAGTTTATATAGGTAAATAGGTGCTAATAGTAAGATTAATTCATTATAACAAACAAATAAGATACTACATACCTATGGAAATGCCTGGAGGCAGAGGAAGACCAATGTTGACAGTTAAGTCACCATTGTGGAAGTGTCTTAGAAAAAAGGAATCTACTAGGGTAAATGAAACTGAAAACAAACCAGGTGGTGGGAGAAAGGTCGGTAGGGATCAAAAACCAGTTTATGACATTTTATGACAGGAATACATATGTAATATAATATTTTATTTTATATATTTATTTATTTATTTTTTTTACGGCGCATTGACATAAATCTTGGCCATTAGCGCCGACGCCCAGGGTGCAGCCAGGAATGTTCTCAGCGAGCCCTGAGATTAGAAAATTCCTGTCACCGGCGGGGATCGAACCCACCATCTCCCGCTTATGAATCTAGCGCGCTAGCCACTACAGGTAGAGCGCACTAGACCACGGGAGACCCCTATAATATTTTATTCTAACAAATTTAAAAATCTTTGTTTATGTGAATTTCAAACATGCAGAAAATATTTTAACTGAGTCCAATGATTCTAAGTACTCAAACCAAAAACTTGATTCAACAACTATTTTTCCACTGTACTCGAAAACGGTTATATCTATCGCCTTAAAAATGGGTTCAATAGTTTTCCTAGGACAAGAAGCATATAATACGAGTACTTACAAGCATATTATGTAAGCGAATAGATTTTTTTTCTGGCATCTAGAGAGCGAACAGATATATATATATATATATATATATATATATGTATATATATATATATATATATATATATATATATATATGTATATATATATGTGTATATATATATATATATATATATATATATATATATATATATATATGTTAGGGTGATAGGCCGCCCCAGCCCAGGTAGGATTAAGGCAGCTATATATAAGCTGCCTTATCTCTAATAAAGTCAGTCTTTATCAAGTATCCGTGCGTGAAGCTTATTTCTCCTGTGTTCAATTGTGTTTTTTTTTTTTAAAAAAAAAACTCCCTTGATACTGGTGGGAGCTTAACTTATATATATATATATATACAGTGGAACATGGATAATTCGAACTTCGATAATTCGAAATCGTGGTTAATTCGAATATTTCTCTCGGTCCCTAGAATTTAGGGCATAAACAATGTTAAAAAATCGTGGTTAATTCGAATAAAATTTTGGATAATTCGAATTTTTTACGAGTCTTTACGTCCATTGGGAAGTGTTCGATCTTAAATCTCGTAAAAATAGGTATTCTCCCCTCAGGTAAGAAGGATAGTAAGATACGGATGTAGCAATGATAAGGATGACGCAAAGTGGTGAGTCGCGCTTCCTCCCTTCCAGGGGTTGTAGTTACCTACACCATCCTGTCGTTTTATCCTAGAATTCCCTTCCATCTGCATTTCTTATTCAGTTATAAGTGAGTCAGCGTCTAGATCTGTTGTATTGTTTGTGCCTTGGATTTCTTGTGTACAGTGCAGTTCTGTGAGTTCTTGATTTAGGATGTGGAAGCCTAGAAATTATAAAACTTTAACGTTGCCAAAGAAAATAGCTGTGATTAAAGAAGTTGAAAAAGGAATAAAGAAAAAATCTGAAATTGCCAAGGCATTCCTCCTAATACTTTACCAACTAAAATATAGCAAAAATTCTTGGCCATGAAAACGTCTTTTTTCATAACAATAGACTTTTATTTTTACTTTTTTGATAAATTATTTATTACTTATTTAGGTAATCATCAATGAAATGCTTGTTATTGTTTAAAAAAATGGGTACTTACGTATTAGCGTCAAAGCAGGTTAAAGAGGCGGTTCTCGTTCAGAGATCTGGATCATGGATAACGCATTTCTATTGGTTAATCACTATCAGAGATATCATCTATTGTGTTTATAGTAGCCATCTTGTTCCCTTTGTCTTTTTAATTCATTTGTGCTTTATTTACCCAGGCAATTGTTGTTTTTTTTTTCTTACGCGATTTCAGTTTCTGTGCGAGATTGCAACATCAGAATAGCTAGGATGAAAGCTACTTTTTCGAAGCGATGCTAAATTGTTTATCAGTCCATTATCCAGCGAAAAACCATCCTTGATCTGTATTATCAACGAGTTGGATTGACTAGAGTTTAGATATAATCTTGAGCGAGCGTAGCGAGCGGAAACGCATAGTAATTATGCTATTAATATAAGTGCTACGCGTTTTCGCTAGCTAAAGGTTATATCAAAACTCTAGTTAACCTAAATCGTTGATAATCCCGTCGCCATATTGGCGAAATCAGATTTGACTCCTTGATCCAGATCTCTGACACGGTGTAGAGCCAGTTCTCTGAGACCCGGCTCTTTAACCTGCTTTGACGCTAATACGTAAGTACCAAAAAATGTTAGTATTTTTTTAATTTAAAAAATGTGAAAATATGAAATTCAATTTTTTACCCCTTTATATTCACAAACTTTTTTAATTCGAATTTTGGATAATTCGAACTTTTTTTATAGGTCCCTAGACGTTCGAATTATCCAAGTTCTACTGTATATATATATATATATATATATATATATATATATATATATATATATATATATAAATTTGAACCTATTGATCTATGGGATCTAAAACATGAAATGTTCTTGTCGGCACTTCCGGATTGCGTTTTGAGGTCAACCTTATAAGTGGATTTCCTCCCTATGGAGGGAGGGAGGAACCGCGCCAAGAACATCAACCAGACAATAATGGGACTCGAGACCTTATCTCCAACTGTAGAATCCGGCAATCTAACCACCCTAACAACTGTAGACCCAATAATCCTGAACCAAACTTGGTTTAATTTATGATAATTTAATTAATTACCAATATTTAGGTAAATGAGACTGGTTAGAAAGCTGATATTGGATTCGGAAGCCATATTTACTCAGAGTAAATTGTCAACTAGATAGAAAGTAGATTCTAATGTATGAGTAGGTATTTTTAGTGTTTTTCTCTGAGTAGTTTCTCCCTGAGTAAGTAGAGTTTTTTTTTTTTTTTTTTTTTTTTTTAATTCCTCGTCAGTGAACGAGCTAGTTTAAGGAATTCCAGCAGGCCAAAGAGATTCTTTTCCTTCTTAGTGATCCCTAGAGTCCATAAGTATCTCTTTTCTCACTCAAGTAGGCTTCTGTAATGGCGCTTAATCTGGTAAGAACGCCGTTGAACGTTTAATTAATGGTATCGTCCCCTAAGCCTATTTTCTCGGTTTGTTAATTAATCCACTAAAGTTTATTTGAATTATCTAATAGTTTTCGATTGCCGCGACGGGTTACATGACTGTTTATTTACAAATACCAAAAAGACAAACTTGAAATGGGTGATGGTCAGAGCATACAAAAGTTCAGCCTCATCCGCAGATATAAATGTGAAATATCTTACAAATGAAAAACTTTTCCAATCGTTTCTTTCGGTTTATTTTTTTGCTTCCGGCCTGGGCAATGGATTCCTACAGTTTGGCCAGTAAAAAATAAATAATTTATAATTTCTACACACAAGGTATTTGAAAGTAACAAAACTACATTTTTTTTTTTTGGACAAAAGGAAGCCAATTGTTCAATTTATTCCTCAATAAACCTTCACTATATTTGCATAGAGTTAATGCTCACTAAACGTAGTAGTTTTCCTGTGAGTATTGAATCTGTAGTCCGTTAGGGGGCTATGGAAACAATCCGCAAGAAACCTCTCATTCATCGAAATAAACAGAAGTGCGTTATTGGACGTCCAGAAAGTGTCTTCTATCAATGGATTTAGTGAATTAAATCACTGTTTTCTATCAATGGATTTAGTGAATTAAATCACTGTTTTCTATCAATGGATTTAGTGAATTAAATCACTGTTTTCTATCAATGGATTTAGTGAATTAAATCACTGTTTTCTATCAATGGATTTAGTGAATTAAATCACTGTTTTCAATCAATGGATTTAGTGAATTAAATCACTGTTTTCTATCAATGGATTTAGTGAATTAAATCACTGTTTTCTATCAATGGATTTAGTGAATTAAATCACTGTTTTTCTATCAATGGATTTAGTGAATTAAATCACTGTTTTCTATCAATGGATTTAGTGAATTAAATCACTGTTTTCTATCAATGGATTTAGTGAATTAAATCACTGTTTTCTATCAATGGATTTAGTGAATTAAATCACTGTTTTCTATCAATGGATTTAGTGAATTAAATCACTGTTTTCTATCAATGGAGTTAGTGAATTAAATCACTGTTTTCTATCAATGGATTTAGTGAATTAAATCACTGTTTTCTATCAATGGATTTAGTGAATTAAATCACTGTTTTCTATCAATGGATTTAGTGAATTAAATCACTGTTTTTCTATCAATGGATTTAGTGAATTAAATCACTGTTTTTCTATCAATGGATTTAGTGAATTAAATCACTGTTTTCTATCAATGGATTCAGTGAATTAAATCACTGTTTTCTATCAATGGATTTAGTGAATTAAATCACTGTTTTCTATCAATGGAGTTAGTGAATTAAATCACTGTTTTCTATCAATGGATTTAGTGAATTAAATCACTGTTTTCTATCAATGGATTTAGTGAATTAAATCACTGTTTTCTATCAATGGATTTAGTGAATTAAATCACTGTTTTCTATCAATGGATTTAGTGAATTAAATCACTGTTTTCTATCAATGGATTTAGTGAATTAAATCACTGTTTTTCTATCAATGGATTTAGTGAATTAAATCACTGTTTTCTATCAATGGATTTAGTGAATTAAATCACTGTTTTCTATCAATGGATTTAGTGAATTAAATCACTGTTTTCTATCAATGGATTTAGTGAATTAAATCACTGTTTTCTATCAATGGATTTAGTGAATTAAATCACTGTTTTCTATCAATGGATTTAGTGAATTAAATCACTGTTTTCTATCAATGGATTTAGTGAATTAAATCACTGTTTTCAATCAATGGATTTAGTGAATTAAATCACTGTTTTTTTTTAAAGGAAATTGTATCTATTTTATGACAGCATAATTAGAATTTAATTATTTTGAACAGCTTTTGAGCAATCCTTTCTTGTTCAATAAAAAGCATGACTACGTTAACAAAAACAAAAATTGGACGTAACTGATTTTTCCTTCGGAATCTGACCATACTTCTAATGAAGCTTGTTGTTGCAAATGATGTTCAGAATCACCTCCTAGAGTTTAGCTGCTTAGACCTGAATCACCCTGTGTATATGTTTGTATATATATATATATATATATATATATATATATATATATAAATGAAATGATTTATTTATTTTTAATGCAAATATATATTACATTGTCATGAGGTCAACCTTATAAGTGGATTTCCTCCCTATGGAGGGAGGGAGGAACCGCGCCAAGAACATCAACCAGACAATAATGGGACTCGAGACCTTATCTCCAACTGTAGAATCCGGCAATCTAACCACCCTAACAACTGTAGACCCAATAATCCTGAACCAAACTTGGTTTAATTTATGATAATTTAATTAATTACCAATATTTAGGTAAATGAGACTGGTTAGAAAGCTGATATTGGATTCGGAAGCCATATTTACTCAGAGTAAATTGTCAACTAGATAGAAAGTAGATTCTAATGTATGAGTAGGTATTTTTAGTGTTTTTCTCTGAGTAGTTTCTCCCTGAGTAAGTAGAGTTTTTTTTTTTTTTTTTTTTTTTAATTCCTCGTCAGTGAACGAGCTAGTTTAAGGAATTCCAGCAGGCCAAAGAGATTCTTTTCCTTCTTAGTGATCCCTAGAGTCCATAAGTATCTCTTTTCTCACTCAAGTAGGCTTCTGTAATGGCGCTTAATCTGGTAAGAACGCCGTTGAACGTTTAATTAATGGTATCGTCCCCTAAGCCTATTTTCTCGGTTTGTTAATTAATCCACTAAAGTTTATTTGAATTATCTAATAGTTTTCGATTGCCGCGACGGGTTACATGACTGTTTATTTACAAATACCAAAAAGACAAACTTGAAATGGGTGATGGTCAGAGCATACAAAAGTTCAGCCTCATCCGCAGATATAAATGTGAAATATCTTTCAAATGAAAAACTTTTCCAATCGTTTCTTTCGGTTTATTTTTTTGCTTCCGGCCTGGGCAATGGATTCCTACAGTTTGGCCAGTAAAAAATAAATAATTTATAATTTCTACACACAAGGTATTTGAAAGTAACAAAACTACATTTTTTTTTTTTGGACAAAAGGAAGCCAATTGTTCAATTTATTCCTCAATAAACCTTCACTATATTTGCATAGAGTTAATGCTCACTAAACGTAGTAGTTTTCCTGTGAGTATTGAATCTGTAGTCCGTTAGGGGGCTATGGAAACAATCCGCAAGAAACCTCTCATTCATCGAAATAAACAGAAGTGCGTTATTGGACGTCCAGAAAGTGTCTTCTATCAATGGATTTAGTGAATTAAATCACTGTTTTCTATCAATGGATTTAGTGAATTAAATCACTGTTTTCTATCAATGGATTTAGTGAATTAAATCACTGTTTTCTATCAATGGATTTAGTGAATTAAATCACTGTTTTCTATCAATGGATTTAGTGAATTAAATCACTGTTTTCTATCAATGGATTTAGTGAATTAAATCACTGTTTTCTATCAATGGATTTAGTGAATTAAATCACTGTTTTTCTATCAATGGATTTAGTGAATTAAATCACTGTTTTCTATCAATGGATTTAGTGAATTAAATCACTGTTTTCTATCAATGGATTTAGTGAATTAAATCACTGTTTTCTATCAATGGATTTAGTGAATTAAATCACTGTTTTCTATCAATGGATTTAGTGAATTAAATCACTGTTTTCTATCAATGGATTTAGTGAATTAAATCACTGTTTTTCTATCAATGGATTTAGTGAATTAAATCACTGTTTTTCTATCAATGGATTTAGTGAATTAAATCACTGTTTTCTATCAATGGATTTAGTGAATTAAATCACTGTTTTCTATCAATGGATTCAGTGAATTAAATCACTGTTTTCTATCAATGGATTTAGTGAATTAAATCACTGTTTTCTATCAATGGATTTAGTGAATTAAATCACTGTTTTCTATCAATGGAGTTAGTGAATTAAATCACTGTTTTCTATCAATGGATTTAGTGAATTAAATCACTGTTTTCTATCAATGGATTTAGTGAATTAAATCACTGTTTTCTATCAATGGATTTAGTGAATTAAATCACTGTTTTTCTATCAATGGATTTAGTGAATTAAATCACTGTTTTCTATCAATGGATTTAGTGAATTAAATCACTGTTTTCTATCAATGGATTTAGTGAATTAAATCACTGTTTTCTATCAATGGATTTAGTGAATTAAATCACTGTTTTTCTATCAATGGATTTAGTGAATTAAATCACTGTTTTCTATCAATGGATTTAGTGAATTAAATCACTGTTTTCTATCAATGGATTTAGTGAATTAAATCACTGTTTTCTATCAATGGATTTAGTGAATTAAATCACTGTTTTCAATCAATGGATTTAGTGAATTAAATCACTGTTTTTTTTTAAAGGAAATTGTATCTATTTTATGACGGCATAATTAGAATTTAATTATTTTGAACAGCTTTTGAGCAATCCTTTCTTGTTCAATAAAAAGCATGACTACGTTAACAAAAACAAAAATTGGACGTAACTGATTTTTCCTTCGGAATCTGACCATACTTCTAATGAAGCTTGTTGTTGCAAATGATGTTCAGAATCACCTCCTAGAGTTTAGCTGCTTAGACCTGAATCACCCTGTGTATATGTTTGTATATATATATATATATATATATATATATATATAAATGAAATGATTTATTTATTTTTAATTCAAATATATATTACATTGTATTCTATGTGGTATGCCTTAAAAACAAATCTACACCTTTGTATGAATGCAACGTAGACTTAGTAATATTATTCTTGTATATCTTACCTTATGGTTCACAATTCCTCAACTACGGAGTTCATCTGTAAGAAAAATAAAATTAAAATTACTACATTGATATATTGAAGCTCAAAACTAACAGCATTTAGAATGTATTTTTTTTTTTTTTTTTTTTTTTTAATTTTTTAATAATGTGCTTATTAACATCTGCACAAATAATATAGTACATTGGTTAATTGTGATAAATAACGACATTTTTATGATTTCACATAATGAGATTGCAGAAAAAAAAAAAAAAATAGTACATACTTAAATTAAAACAAAAAAAAAATAATAATCATAGCTAAAAGGGAAAAAAATAAAAAGTAATAATAAGAAAGAAAAAATAATAATAATAATAAATGAAATAATAAAATATAATTGAAATAATAAAATATAATTAGAATGAAATTAGCATTTAGTGTAAACAAAATATAAAATAACGCTGGAAAATATAAGAATTAAGGGTGTAAATCGAAAAACTAAAATAGTTACTACTACTAGCACCATTCCTGTGGCGTACCAGGATTTTTTTTGGGGGGGGGATTTCGGAGTGGGGCCATTTCCGGTGTATGGAATAATAACAGTTTAGAATTTGGAATAGTTTTAGGCAACTAAACCGCTATTACACCTAAAATAAAATATTTTTTACAAACTAAGTGATCTTATTTAGGGAGGGGGCACCCCTCTGAGCCCCCCCCCCTTATATATGCGCATGGCTTGGTCGTTATGGACAAATCAGGACTTGTAGTTTTGAATTTTTATGGAATATCAACTTCTAGGCAAATAGTAACGGGCTGTCGATAAGTTCACAACGTCACATGATTATGGTTAGTATACGGTCACCCATCCAGTTATAAGCACAAAATTATGTCAGCAATGTTCAAAGCATCTGAATTGCATCAAGCTCCAGTACAGGACTTAGAAAGCGACAAGATAACAATAACCTCACACGTAAGAATATGACAATGTATTTTCCACCTATGACGGACGTGTTACTCAACCGAAATCCTTTACATACTTCTCAAAAGATTCCATTATCACACATAAGAGATAAAACGTCATCTAGGGATCCTCAGCAGGACTTATGACATCGTATCAATTACACGGCCCTAAGAGAAACGGCGCCTGTGACGTAGAAACCGTTCATGTGAAGTACGTGCCTCAGCGATGTGGAACGGAAGTCTAAAGGCTGCGCGGGGCCCATGACAATTAGCCATTGATGTTTTAGGATCGGCGAAGGATTTCTAAGGAAGTAGAGAACACGACCCGGATAGAAGAAACCTAGTTAGGCGAAGATTCAACCTAGATTTCCTAGGCAGCTCTGTCACTCCGTACTGCTACTGCTCAGTGAAACCTATAGCACTTCTTAGGAAGTGGCTCAAGAGGATCTATTGACACAAATCTTTCGATATGTCTGAGGACTTCATTTGTGCAAAAAAACGCTAAGACGCTCGTGGGTAGGTTTCTCAAATAAAGGGACAATATTTGGCAATGAAAATGTAGCTAAGTTCGAACAAGAAAGATCCGACTCGAAGGAACTGCATCATCTTAGCGCGGTTCCGTTCTTATCCCTAGTGTCATTTGGAAGGAATGAAATAGGAACTTATTATTTTAGTTCGACCTTTCTTGAAATGTTTTATGACCAGTGACAGCGGACCCTTTTACGTGGAACACCCTAAAACAAGGTTGGCTAGGCCCCACTGCTACAGACATGAAATTCTTATTTCATTGTTCAATGTATTCAAAAATATCAAAATGTTTCTCATTTCTAAATGTTTCTAAAAAGAAATGAAATTTAAAACAACCAATTAAAAAAGAGAGCTAAACGACCACGAAAACCCGTTCAAAAGAACAAAACAAACACATTCAAAGTTTTAAACACTTATTTCTCCGATTGACATCGCCGAATCGAAAATTGCTTCATGGTCTCTAGGGGTTCTGAAACGCAAAAATTTCTAGTCGGTACTTCCGGATTGCGTCTTGAGGTCAACCTTATAAGCGGGTTTCCTCTCTATGGAGGGAGGGAGGAACCGCGCTAAAAGTAGGTTTATCAATTATAAGAACAATATTTGGCAACGCAAATGTAGCTCGAACAGCTATTTCATATATCCCAGAAAATAGAGAACGTTTTGCAATAAATCTGATAATAAGATCAAGAAAAAAAAAAGCAGTCCACGAAGATATGCCTTAATGTGTGTGATCCTCAATAAACGAAGTTTTATTCGTTTCCACCACCTGTAGCAGAGATTTTTCTCATTTCAGGGCCTGTTCAGTAAATTCCCTGCTACACCATGCATGATTAGGAGGGGCGGTAACCTGTAGATAGGCCGGCGCTAATGGCCTAAAGATGCCATATATATATATATATATATATATATATATATATATATATATAAAAAAGAAAAAAAAAAGACCAAGATTAGAGATGTGCTGTCTGAATAAATGCCTTGGCGGAATGGAGAGAGGTGAAGCTGCAAAATGTGGAAGCTGATTGATAAGAGATAATTTAACGTTAAGATTCAACGTTCTGTCGAGAGGCGAATAAACTACATTTTTTAAATATTAACAGTTTTCTCAGATTTATCCTCGATACCCCCAGGGATTCCCATATTTCACACCGGTATTCCGAGTTGAAGTGGCTATTTCCATCAATTCGACGACAATACTTCCTAGGTTCCTTCCTTTACCAAACCATTTCTTCCAAATCTCCTTCCTATATTTACAACCTCCTTCAGTTTAAATCTTCTGTCCATTCCCGTGTTACCCGCTCCCGTCCCTCCCACTCATAAAACAGCCTTCTTCGAACGTTCCTTCATCTCCCGAGCCTCCTCCTTCTGGAACTCTATCCCTCTTTCCATTCGACACTCTCCTTCCTTACTTGTATTTAAATCCCGCCTCTTTGCTTTTCTCCTATCCTCCCAGGAAGACGCTTCTTAAAATTTCACTACCAGGAAGACCAGATTACCTTTGTAAATTATATTGCTGTTTTCTTTTCGTGTTTATGTATTTATTCTAGTTCATATCTTTTTATAGCCCCCATTCCTTTAATATTTATTTAACTTTTTAATATTTATTTGTTTATTTAAACTCTTTAATTTTATTTCCATCCCCCTCTGAACATTGCATCATCATTGCCCCATTCCAATTATATGTACATATTAACTTATATTTCATTTTATTATTTAAGGCTTCATATATAATATTTGTATTAGTTTTTTTTATATACTTTTGTTTTTTCTTTATTTATATTTATATTTTAGGTTAAATTTCTTTATTGTTTATTTTGTATTTCTAAAGTTTCGTTTTAAGATTTAAGCCTTCATCAGGGCTATAAACAATAAAGGACAGAGACACCTATAGGGATTCCAGCCCACAACCTTAGGTATTGAGTTTTCAAGCTTTATCGCTCACGGCCTCCGCACTGTGGGGCCAAACGACATTTCGTTTTTCAAAAAAGTCTAAAGCCTTTAAATCATAACCAATTTCAATGCATGCTTTTTTTAAATGAAAGATAGAAAAGTAGCTTTAGAACAACTTCGTCTTGGCAGATTGTTTTTGCATCCCATGTTTATTAAATTACTTGTAAACAATTCACAACATGTTACAATTGAACATAAAATAATATTTAATTTTTGATCTAACTTAATATCAGCACTGATATCATTGAAATTAAACATTCAAACCATGATTAGACCTGGAAAAAATCAAAATATATTTTTAAATCATTCAAAAATCATATTTTATTTTATTTATTTATTTATTTTATTTTGTTATTATTTTTTTTTATTTTTTTACGGCGCATCTACATCTAGGTCATTAGCGCCGACATCCAGGGTGCAGCGAGGAATTTTACCAGTGAGCCGTGGGTTGATAAAATTCCTGCCGGAGGTTGGGAATCGAACCCAACATCTCCCGCTTATGAATCCAAGGCGCTAGCCATTAGACCACGGGTCAAAAATCATATTATTTCAATAATCTCATTGTTGATTTAAGATACATTTGCATTTTGAAGATGTGTCAGTCTGATTTTGAAGATGTGTCAGTCTGATTATTTCCAAGTCTAATCAGGATTTAATTTTTTATCTTTCATTTGAACGATATCAGTGCTGATATTAAGTTAGATAAAAAATAAAATATTATTTTATGCTCAATTCAATTCTGTAAAAGTTCTTGAATTATTTACATGTGGCTTTTAAAAAAAGGGGAAACAAAAATCTGGCCCGACAAAGTTGTTCTAAATTTTATCTGCTTTCATTTTAAAAAAATATGCATTGAAATTGGTTAAGATTTGGAGGCTGTAGCCTTTTTTGAAACACGAATGTCGTTTGGCCCCATTGTGCACCGGGTCTCCAAAAAAAGTGCATATGATCAAAAAGATTTCATTCCATGGATTTTGAATAAATTAGTCAAAAACCTTTTCATGAACGTAAACACAATAGTTTGTGTCAAAAAAGGGTGATATTGTTAATGAATGGTGTTTATATAGGATTAAATTAAGGGAAATTATTTATATTTTTTAAGTACCAGTAAAAATAATTTTTCACTATAATTTTCCAAAGCATGTAGTAGAGAGTTGTGTATAAACGGAAGGAAACAATTAGTGGCTATTATGAAGGAGATGGAGATAAGCTGCCGACAATAGGAGGTAGTTATCCGAGCTACGTACCGTGATATCAAGTAGTGATAGTAGCTGATAACGGCTGAGATACTGATAAGAACTGATATAGTACTCTCCGCAGTAACACCTCCCATACAGCTTCTTATAGGGCCGTGATAGTAGCTGATAACGGCTGATATACTGATAATAACTGATATAGTACTCTTCGCAATAACACCTCCCATATAGCTTCTTATAGGGCCGTGATAGTAGCTGATAACGGCTGATATACTGATAATAACTGATATAGTACTCTTCGCAATAACACCTCCCATACAGCTTCTCATAGGGCCGTGATAGTAGCTGATAACGGCTGATATACTGATAATAACTGATATAGTACTCTTCGCAATAACACCTCCCATACAGCTACTTATAGGGCCGTGATAGTAGCTGATAACGGCTCAATACATAACACAGGCACAGAAAATTAAAAAAAAGGTGGTATTTTCGTATGAAGACGTTTAAAAAAAAATAACTTCCATGGTTTTGAGGGTCGCTAAATTCGAATCCGAGGTCTGGTTCACCACATCGACGCAAAATCATTTCAAGGACAAATATGTTTATTTTGCAAAAAATGAATCTGCAGCCAAAAATGGATCCACCCTTGATTTTGCCCCGATGGGTTCAAACAGACCTCGGATTCGAATTCAGCGACCATCTAAACCATGGAAGCTCTAGTTATCTCTTCTAAACGACTTCATAAAATTTTACCTTCAAATGCTCTTAAACCTGACGTGTTGGAGTGAACCGGGCTCAGGATTCGGATTCAACTTGTCGAAATACATAAGAATATGTGTATGGTGTCTTTGGAAGCGACCAGTTTTTTTATTTTGTGTGCCTGTGTAATTCGCTAAAATTTAAAGGAGAAAATATCCTAAATAAAAGAAATGAGTAAACTTCTGGTAAAAAATTAATATTTTATTGTTTGATAACATTTTTATTGACAACCTTTTTTTCTGAATGATTAATTTTTAACTTGTGGACTCTTAGGATTTTGTAAAGCTGATTGATGCCATACTTGCAATTCAGACTTGACGTGTCCATTGTCGGGAAAGACCAACCTTTTACAACTTTTTCGGTCATCTGATAAATCTTCCCGGGTCGATCACATTTATAACACGGCTTTCAAAGAGACAAAATGGCCTGAAAACTGCCAAGAAAAGATTTTCTCTTTGATTAGGATTACCAACTGTTGAAAGCTCAGGTGGCAGTTAGTGCCCAACTGAAGAACATACCGAAACCACTGATGCCTTGGGTTGTTTTGGGAGATGAATCAACTCCTGATGGACCTTCAACATCTTTCATTACCTTGGATAAAACCGTGAGATGTTCATTTTGTGACAGTAAGGATGACAGGAAGACGAAAATGCCATGTTCTGTTTGTACATTGCCGATGTGCCGCGATCACCGATCACTAAAATGTGTTAAATATTGACAAGTCTCAATTGGACAGAACGTTGTATTTTCATAAAGATTCTATTTTTTATGGCTTTTGGTCATTCTAGTTAATTGTTCGTTAAAAATATTTTCCGTTTAGTAATATTTTTTTCATGATAATTTTTTGGTGTATGAACAATATTGAGTTTTAGGATTTTCTAGCGAGTTTGTGAATTTTTAATAAATATTTTGCAGATTTATTACTGTTTCAACTTAGTTTTGTTTATTTTCCTATTCTATACATTGTTGTTGTATAAAAAAAGTAAAAGAAAAAATTGAAATTTATTTATTTTAAAAATATTCAAAGTTTGGGGTAACATTTACCCCTTGGTGTCATTACCGTATATGTCAAAGACTGTGTCAATCTAGGGTTAAATATACCATTTCAATAACCAACTCGGTATGTAAAACTGAAGATTATGTAAAAACTTATCGTGTCTCGTTTAGAAAGAGCAGAGGCTATGATAGGTCAGGCAAGGGAGATAGTGTTTCATGTTTATCAATACTTAGCCAAAGCTAAGGCTGAAAACTGGAGTGATAACTACCCAGTGATAAGGTTTAGGATCCGAGATGCTTTGAGAGATCAGGCAAGGGAGATAGTGTTTAATGTTTATCAATACTTAGCCAAAGCTAAAGCTGAAAACTGGAGTGATAACTACCCAGTGATAAGGTTTAGGATCCGAGATGCTTTGAGAGATCAGGCAAGGGAGATAGTGTTTAATGTTTATCAATACTTAGCCAAAGCTAAAGCTGAAAACTGGAGTGATAACTACCCAGTGATAAGGTTTAGGATCCGAGATGCTTTGAGAGATCAGGCAAGGGAGATAGTGTTTAATGTTTATCAATACTTAGCCAAAGCTAAAGCTGAAAACTGGAGTGATAACTACCCAGTGATAAGGTTTAGGATCCGAGATGCTTTGAGAGATCAGGCAAGGGAGATGGTGTTTAATGATTATCAATACTTAGCCAAAACTAAGGCTGAAAACTGGAGTGATAACTACCCAGTGATAAGGTTTAGGATCCGAGATGCTTTGAGAGATCAGCCAAGGGAGATTGTGTTTAATGTTTATCAATACTTAGCCAAAACTAAGGCTGAAAACTGAAAACTGGAGTGATAACTACCCAGTGATAAGGTTTAGGATCCGAGATGCTTTGAGAGATCAGGAAAGGGAGATAGTGTTTAATGTGTATCAATACTTAGCCAAAACTAAGGCTGAAAACCGATTTAAACTGAAATGAAATGTTCCTATCTATAAGGATAGAGGGAATTTTTCCCCAGAGCTACTCCAAGGGAATATGTGCCACGCCCCTTTTCCCTATGAACTGCATAATCTACTTGAACAGGCTGTCAGACGTGTTCAGCTAATTTTAAAAAACGAATTGACAGCTATAATTTAATTTTTTATTGATATGAAGGCTTCATAATATATACAGGGTGTCCCGATTTTAAATGGAAAAACTTCAGAAGCGTGTATGGGGTCAAAAAATAAGAAAAAAGTCCTTTAGAGATTTGCTCGTTTTTGCTTCGTTAACGAGAAAATCGCATAGCAAGAAACGAAACAAGTTTTCATTTTTGTACTTACTTATTTCAAGAACCAATTACTAAAATTCAATCTCTTGATGCTGATATAGTTTTCGCGTACGATTTCTGCAACGGTAATGCTTTAGAAGCGGCGCGAGAGTATGCGCGGAGATGCGCAAATAGAAGAGTGAAGAAAACGAACAAATCTCTAAAGGACTTTTTGTACTTGCCTATTTCAAGAACCAATAACTAAAATTCAATCTCTTGATGCTGATATAGTTTTCGCGTACGATTTCTGCAAAGGTAATGCTTTAGAAGCGGCGCGAGAGTATGTGCGGCGATGCGCAAATAGAAGAGTGAAGAAAACGAACAAATCTCTAAAGGACTTTTTGTACTTGCCTATTTCAAGAACCAATAACTAAAATTCAATCTCTTGATGCTGATATAGTTTTCGCGTACGATTTCTGCAACGGTAATGCTTTAGAAGCGGCGCGAGAGTATGTGCGGCGATGCGCAAATAGAAGAGTGAAGAAAACGAACAAATCTCTAAAGGACTTTTTGTACTTACCTATTTCAAGAACCAATTACTAAAATTCAATCTCTTGATGCTGATATAGTTTTCGCGTACGATTTCTGCAACGGTAATGCTTTAGAAGCGGCGCGAGAGTATGCGCGCCGATTCACAAATAGAAGAGTGAAGAAAACGAACAAATCTCTAAAGGACTTTTTGTACTTACCTATTTCAAGAACCAATTACTAAAATTCAATCTCTTGATGCTGAAATAGTTTTCGTGTACGGTTTCTGTAACGGTAATGCTTTAGAAGCGGCGCGAGAGTATGCGCGGCGATGCGCAAATAGAAGAGTGCTTAATCAACGAGTCTTTCTGTTAACTTTTAATAGACTACAAGAGAGGGTCATTCTTACTTCATAATGAAGGCGACAAATTCCAGGAAGCATTAAGAGCAGATCGTCGGTGAAGAAATCGAGTCCAACGCCTGCATTAGGAATATCCCAGCAGGCAATATGACGATCATTGAAATGTGATAATCGCCACCCGTACCATCTTCAAATATTGCAGAATTTATTACTTCAAATTATGCAAAGATATTGAATTTTAGTAATTGGTTTCTTCGTATGGGGAACCTTGAAGCAGGAAGTTTATTCGGTGTCAACTCAAGAGAGGAATTAAGAGATTGAATCATAGATGAAGTGCACCAAATATCATCAGAACAGTGTTTAGCTGCAATTTATCAAGTCAGTGCTAGATGAAATGCTTACTTATCTGCAAGAGGGCAATATTTGATAACTAAACTAAATAAAATGATCCAGGCTCTCGTTGTCTATTAAAAGTTAACAAAAAGACTCGTCGATTAAGCATTCTTCTATTTGTGAATCGGCGCGCAAACACTCGCACCGCTTCTAAGGGTGCGTTTACATGTGACACTTCTCGCAGGAAATATATGTCAGGTGTCGGATAGATATTCTCTTGAAGGTTTACATACTGACAGAAATAGCTAGACATTTATGTCATGGATATGTATAGGACAGTTCTGGATTTGTTCTAATTTGCGATAAATTCACCAAAAGCACAAATAATCAGTGTTTACATCTGTTGGTATAGAAGTGTCAACAATACCACAGGTGTTGGGAGCTGGTTGGTGAAGGTTCATCATCATGTAGGTAAATAACTAGGCCGACCTTCACTAGTTATAAAAGTTTTATTTTACATAGCGCTTTCGAGATTCAATCTCATCATCAGTGCCTGTTGACCACAACATAACAAATAAAAAAACAAATCTACAAACTAGAATAAAATTTTAAACAACATTTTGAGAAATTTTTTAGTCACTAGAATAAAACCGTAAAAGTTAGAATTCTTAAGAAGAATGAAATAAATTAAAAATAAAAATTAAATTACAAGATTTGACGTCCAAGAATGAATAAAATATATAATTGAAGGATTAAGCCTTAACAACAAAAGATAAAAGGAAGCAAAAACAGGAATAAGAAAAAATTTGTGATGGGAATAAAAAAAATAAAAAATGGAAAAAGTAGGTGGGATAGAGAGAGTACGGACCTATAGATTGTGTCTGTGTACACGCGAGGCTCTCGCAGCAGACTGGCTTAACTTGCATATGCTCTGTATGCAGACTGCTGGGACATTCCTGAGCACATCACCGTCTCGCTTAACATTAATATTCCTTTGGGAATGCGCCACATCCGCTCTAATTTCAATATTCTCCAACCTGTCCATTTTACTGCCCTTGTTTAATCTATGGAGGAGTTGAAAATCAAGGGCGTTAGCGTCATGCTCTTCCTGAATCACATGCTTTTTAAATATGGAGTCCTGCCTGGTGAAATGTTCTTTAAGTCTTGTCCTGATTTTTCTCCCACTCTGACCCACGTATGATGAACCGCATGTAACACAGGATACTCGATACACTCCTGATCTGTCGAGAGGATCGACCGTGTCCTTAGTGTTCGAGAGCTTACTCGCAAGAGAGCCTCTACTTCGGTAAGCAGTTTTTATTCCCAGTTTTTTTAATTTAGCTCCTACCTTTTCAGATATTTCACCTAGGTAAGGTAAGCTAACAGGGTAGACGTCGCTTATCCGGGCGGTGCTTTCTCCTGATACTTGTAGGTCTATTTTTCTCTTGTACCTTCTTTCCATTAGTTTATTAACTAGTGATTCCTGGTATCCATTGCTTTTAGCTATGTTTTTGATACAAGAGAGTTCATTTTCAAAATTATCGGGAGACAATGGGGTGTTTATTAGGCGATCAATCATAAATATGATTCCTGACATCTTGTATTGTGGGTGGTGGTGAGAGTTGTTTGGAATTAAAATGTCTGTAGCACTTGGCTTCCTAAAGATCTTAAACGAATGCTTATTGTTTTCTCTCTTTATTTCGAGATCGAGGAATCTTATGACTCCCTCGTTTTCAACTTCAAGAGCAAACTTGAGAGAGTTATGGCAGCCATTGACATAGGAGTGTAGGGCATTTAATTCTTGTTTATTCCCGGAGAAAGATATCAATATATCATCAACATATCTTCCATAGAAGTCAATGTATTTCAAGAAGGGGTTTCTATGCGACATTATGAATCTCCCCTCTATATAGTCCATGAATATATCGGCCGCCAGTGGACTGAAAGCTGAGCCACCTACTTTTTCCATTTTTTATTTTTTATTCCCATCACAAATTTTTTCTTATTCCTGTTTTTGCTTCCTTTTATCTTTTGTTGTTAAGGCTTAATCCTTCAATTATATATTTTATTCATTCTTGGACGTCAAATCTTGTAATTTAATTTTTATTTTTAATTTATTTCATTCTTCTTAAGAATTCTAACTTTTACGGTTTTATTCTAGTGACTAAAAAATTTCTCAAAATGTTGTTTAAAATTTTATTCTAGTTTGTAGATTTGTTTTTTTATTTGTTATGTTGTTGTCAACAGGCACTGATGATGAGATTGAATCTCGAAAGCGCTATGTAAAATAAAACTTTTATAACTAGTGAAGGTCGGCCTAGTTATTTACCTACATGTCAACAATACAGCTAGTAACCAAGATATTTATCTCTGGAATTAAATTCTTCTCGTAAAAATCTGTGTTTACACCTGGTGGTATAGAAGTGTCGACACTTAGGGTGGGTTTACACTTGCTAGTTATTGCAGGAAATTTATATCAGACAGAAATTGCGACTAGTGTAAACCATGAGCAATTTATGTCTGAGATATATATTTCTATCCCGAGCAATAAGTGTCGACACTTCTATACCGTCAGGTGAATACGCTGATTATAAAGAGAGAAATAAATGTCAGACAGAAATATCTTGGTTTCTAGCTATATTGACGAAAGTTCTATACCAAGCAGAATGGACTAGACAGGACATATATGTCTGAGTGTAAACAGGCCGGACATTTATTGCAAAGCGAGAACCGTCCTATACATATCCATGACATAAATGTCTAGCTATTTCTGTCCGTATGTAAACTTGCAAGAGAATATCTATCCGACACTTATATCGCGACATATATCGTGACATATATTTCCTGCCAGAAATATCAAGTGTAAACGCACCCTTATAGTTCGTGATAGAAATATATATCTCAGACATAAATTGCTCATGGTTTACACTAGCCGCAATTTCTGTCTGATATAAATTTCCTGCAATAACTAGCAAGTGTAAACCCACCCTAAAGCTTTACCGTTGCTGAGACCGCATACGAAAACTGCATCAGCACCAAGAGACAGAATTTTAGTAATTCTTTTCTTCAAACAATCTGCAATGAACTTTTTTTTCCATTACAAATTTTAATATGTAAACAAAAAAATAAAAACTTGTTTCGTTTCTTGTTTTGCGATTTTCTCCTAAACGAAGCAAAATCGTGCAAATATCTAAAAGAGTTTATGCGTTTGTTTTTCGATCCTATACAAGCTCCTGAAGTTTTGCCATTTAAAATGGGGACATTCTGTATATATAAATTAAAGAAATTGGGTTACTATAAAAAATTGATTTGAAATGAAAAGATAACATGGGTTAAACAGGAAATAGGGCGGGGTTTTATGACGTCATATCAGCTGACCAGTACTAGTTATTACATCGGAGTGAACGGTATCTCGTTCCATGCGGACCTCTTTGGCGGACAAAAGCCAAACTGGTTGTCCTCTTGTGCAACACTCCAAGCCGCTAAGCCGATCAACCTCTTTGGCGTTCTTGCTCCTAACAAATCGTGTACCTCTTTGCTTGGTTTATCCATCGTGAAGACAGGATTATCGAAGTAAGTGAATGAAAACACCCTCACGCAGGATGTAGTCGTGGTGGAATGCTGCGGGAAGGGTGAAAGTAACCGTTAATTCTATATTAGGTCACCGTTAATCTTCATCACAGATATTGGGTCTTTTTTACCAGTTAATTTTTCATGTTATTAGTGATTTCAGTTACCAAGTCTTATGATCTTTATTGATGGTTATAGAACCTCATACAATTTGCTATTTGAAGAAGGTAATTTGATGTACTACATATTTCTTAAATACCACACACTTACTGACTATCACCGCTCAGCCCAAAACACTCGACAGAAAAATTTAAAATTTTGCATGAACACTCCCTTTGGGATGTAAACACTCGCTAAGGAAGGTTTTTGTGGTATTCAAATTTTTAAGTATTTTTAGAGCGGTTTGACTTTTTAGTTTTAAATAGAACATTCTCGCCTAGGCAGAAGTCGTTGCTAGGACGATAACAGAACAGCTGTTACCGTACTGTATCTATTTCATAGTATTATTTTTATTTGAGGTTCATTTCAAGCAGTGTTGGGCAAAACTAACGTTAGTAAACTAAACTAACGTTAGTTTTCTCTAACTAAAACTAAACTAATGTTGTATTTTTAGTTTTAGTTTAGTTTTAGATTTGTATAATTATTAATCATGTGGACTCCGTTTTTAGTAAGGTAATTAGTTTAGTTTAGTAATAGAGACCTAAATTTGTGATTTTAGTTTAGTTTTAGTTTTTAGTTAACTAATTTAGTTTATCAAAGAACATATGTTTTCAAATTACGAGAAAAAGCCACAATTTCTTATTCTTAAGCAAGTTCTATTTGTTTTAATAATTTACTTGAGTATCGAAATAACATATGATTTATATTAATTCATGTTATTTTAGTAAAACTAAACTAAACTAAACTAAACTAAAGCTTTAATTTAGTTTTTAGTCAATTCCCAAGGATTTAGTTTTAGTTTTAGTTTAGTTAAAATCCATTAATTAGTAAAATTTTAGTTTTAGTTTTTTTAGGTTGTAATTTTTAGTTTAGTTTTAGTTTATTCCAAAAAGTGAATTTAGTTTTAGTTTTTATTTTTGCCCAACATTGATTTCAAGTACGATGGCAGACCTTGAGTTACTAGAAATAATCTATGATTTTGTCCGTCATAGAGTTTACGCTATACCTGGTGATGGTCTATCCGAGGTAATAATATCCCGAAGCCTTGCATAGCCTCCTCACCCATCAGCATCCCCAGTAAGAACACTTCTTGGTAATGCTCGCAAATATAATGGGAGTTTCCAAATGACATCTTTAAATTTTAACGTACATTTATTATTGAACGAATTAAATTTTTGTTACTGGTAACCTATAGATAACGGGATATATCTACTTTAGCTGTTTCTTGACACTGGTCCGGAGCGCCCCAATGTCAAGAAACATTATACTTTGAATACTTATCAAGTAGCGTTAATTTTGATGATACATTATTTAACGGTCTGCCGTGACGAAGCACTGGTATTCAGCTAGTATTTCATATATTGTTTAAAATGTTCATTTATTTTAACTTAATTTTATTATGTTTTGTTGTTAATTTTTTTAAGGCTTACAATGAAGCCGACCCAATACATTTTTTTTTCTTCTTCTCCTTAGATCCTGAAAGCCCACAGACCGCTAAAGCCGTGTTGGTATGCCAAGGAATAGCAGTAGTTAGCCAGTGAAAGGACCTGTTGAATCTATATTAAGTCACCAATGCCCTGAAGATGTGGTGAAAGGTGTCGAGAAAGTGTTTGTCCTCTCTATTATTGTTGGGATATTATTGTTTCTCGTCCCATCGGCTTCTTGTCGGGGATTAGCTTGTCCCGTCGTCAGGATCATTGGGCCCAATCGTTTCCGCTTTCTCTTTGTCATTTCTTATTGATCTCTAAACTTCCCGACAAGAAATTAAGGGAACTTTTATATTTTTAGACAATGTATCTTTACTCCCTGCAGGGCGAAAATCCAGAGGCCTACCTGCTAGAAATGTAGACAGTTCAAAGTCTAATGGCAAAAAAAAAAAAAAAAAAAAAAAAAATACGTATTGAATATAAATCAAAGGGAATAAGTTAGTAAGTTTGAAAATGGTCAAAATGAGTTAAGTGCGCTCTGATTATCTCCTAAGACTCATGGATAGTGTAAAGAAGTCACAAACTCACAGCCGTCTTAGTTTCAGACTTATAAAGATGTGGATTTCTTGACATCATCTAAAATATTGTGTTTTCTCTGTTGAAGAACAGTTGAGATTTTAAAATCATATATGTGTGTATAAATCTACTATATATTTGTCAAATACCACTCACTCACTTACTCACCTATCATCGCCCAGCCCAAACCGCTCGACAGAAAAATTTGAAATTTTGCATCGACACTCCCTATATAACGTAGACACTCGCTAAGAAAAGATTTTTTGATATTCGAATTTTTAAGTGTTTTTAGAGGGGTTTAAAATTTTAGCTGGTTAGAGCATGCACGCCTAGGTTGCTAGGACGATAACAGAACAGCTGTTACCGTACTGTATCTATTTCATAGTATTATTTTTAATTGAGGTTAATTTTAACTATAATGACAGACCTTGAATTACTAGAAATAAACTGTAATTTTGTCCCTCATAGCGTTTATGCCCTGGTGATGGCCCTTCCGAGGTAATAATAGCCCGAACCAAAATAATAATATACAATAATAATATGAGACAAAAATTAGCAATTTTTCACGGACAATCCGTTTAGAATGTAAACACTCGCTAAGAAAGTTTTTTTTTTTTTTTTTTTTTTTATATTCAAATGTTTAAGTACTTTTAGGGGGGGGGGGGTGAATTATTAAGAAGTTCCTCATCGGCTCAAAAATGATCCGATTTTGATGACATTTAGTACAAAAATCTTTCATCTCATTGGAAAAGTCAAGTTCATTAACCAGCTAAATCCGTTTACTGGAACATGGTTTTTGGAGCAACATTTGCGCGAATAAATCGGAACGCTTATATTTTCTTGCAAGTACGCGTTATTTAGGTTCCATAACGTAGGAAAACGAATGAAACCATTTTTAAAACGATTTCTGTAACTGTTTACGAGAAAAATTGCTAGAAATACTTTTCCAAACTAATTTTCTGTTTGGGTATTCATAAACGATGATGGTTCACTTGAAACTTGTACCAGGTATTTGACATTCATCTAATCTAAGATATTTAAACTTTGGCATCGTTTGGAGGTAGGAAGTATATGGAAAAAAAATTGTATTAATGGTGATACAACGTTTTCGGATCTCAGTATATTTTCTAAAATATCTCGAAAACGGTTGGGAAATCGTAGTAAATAGAAGGTGGCTATTCGAAGGGTTACTAAATTATCCACAAAGAAGATTCTGTTGTAATCTTCGGTGGGGCGATGACTATCGAAGAGATAAGTGCTTAAAACTTCAAAGTTGTTAGTTTTATTCTTTTCAACGTGTATTTGTCTCTGTTTACCTAACTTTTTAAGTAGTTGTATTTTTTTTTTTACTCCCCAACGGAAACAAGCACGGTTACCTCCACATGGTGTTTCCTGGGTAACTCTAATGTCCGTGCAATAATAAGCAGTAGAAAATGATGTAGTAGCGTTAATTTTGATCATACCTTATTTAACGCAATATAACAACTTCTTAGCGGCCGGGGTGAAGCACGGGTATTCAGCTAGGGTATATATATCAGCATCCCCAGTGGGAACACTTCTTGGTAATGCTTGCTCATATAAAGGGGGTTTCCAAATAACATCTTGGGTCTTTTGAAATTTTAACGTCCGTGTATTATTGACATTATGATAACGGGTTATCTCTAGGTTATCTGTTTCTTGACACTGGTCCGGAGCGCCCCAATGTCAAGAAACATTATACGGCGATGTAACTAAAGAACGGATCGCCTCTTTTTTCACGGCCGATAGTAATCAGGTGTCAATTTTTAATCTAGAACAAAAACTAAAATTACTTTGAATGAAGAAGGTAAAATATTAATTTACATAGCAATATTTCAATAAAGGGTGTTTCAGATTGGAAATTTGATGTAGATTCTAAAAATGTGGTCGTTATTTATGATACATTATTCAGAAATCCGAAAACACAGTTTCTAATTTAAAAAAAAAAGAAGTCTTGAAAATATACATAAATTTGAGTAGCTCAACTAAATTTTGAGATAGAACGCTCTTTTCTGCGTTACTTAACTACAAATAAGGTGCAGAATAAACCCTTTAAGTTATGACACCTAAATGCGGGACACCCAGTATATATATATACACATACAAATGAAACACCGTTATTTTTGTGTTCTACGAGTTCTGAAACACAACATTTTCTAGTTTGCATCATTGTCTCGCCGTCATTTTTTCCCTATGGAGGTAGGGAGGAAACTGTTAAAAAGTTGCTAGTTGCTTTCATCTATTAGAAACAGCACTGTAAGAGCCTTGTAGAAATCTATTGTAATTTCTATATTGATATCAAGAGAACGGCGAAAATCCCACGGTGAAATGCCACTAGTTGAGGATTCCCTATTTGCTTTTTTTTTTTACTATTCCATGCTGCAAGAGAAATGGAAAGTTGCAAAGAAACTGCCTTCAAAAAGGACCGTCTTGTATACAATATTACTTGGTATAATTTTTTTTTTTATATTTCTTAAAAATAGAAAAAGGTTTAGATAGGTTTTCGGCATTTCTTTTGTTATTACATCCTTCCTTTAGAGGAAAAAGGCTGTTCCTCAGAAATAAGGGAAATCCTAGAATTGAAATTCTTAATAATCAATTTTTTTACAAACGTTTTTCATTTTTTGTGCATCAACTTTTTGAGGTTATATATTTTATTCTGACCATCAAAGTTGGAGACCCCGAGCCGTTTTCATGTCAGAACAGTCAACCCATGTCCAATGAACAAACCCATCTAAAAATGCACATGACCAATATTAAAAAATAGTGCTCTATATAAAACTAAACAATATAATCATTCGAATAATCGTCTTCCACTTATTAAAATTGAAGGGGTCAGGGTAAAATAGTGCCAAGCAACAGTTTTACTAAAATTTAACTGTAGCTGCTATATGTTGGATATTATGTAGGACTATGAGTCTATGATGCAAATGCTACTAAAATATTACTACTAGCTCTGTATGCTACTTAATCTTGTTGCCCCTAACCATCTCAACCGATAGTCCCACATAATATCCAACATATAGCAGCTACAGTTAAGTTTTGTTTAAAATGTTGCTTGGCACTATTTTACCCCGACCTCTTCATTGTTCTACAAACTCTACAACCTATAGACAATCTTCAAAAATTATCTTGTCCGAAGATAAATTTTATTTTGATAAATTTGGAAACGTTTTCATAGCCACTCCACAGTTTATAAACACTCGAAAAATTCAGATTTGTTGCAATTCTCTTGAAACCTGCAAATTATATTAAGTCAAAACGGTCAGCCTAACGCTTTTGTTTGGCACAAACATTTTTTACGCTAATAATTTCCTCGCCAAAGTACAATTTTTGCATATGCATATATATATATATATATATATATATATATATATATATATATATATATATATATATATATATATAAATCAGTCCCGTAACAGGCCACGAGGGCCCTGAGGGGCAGATACGGTAGAGGTATCTTATTCATGACCATAGGGCACACTAGGGAGATAGTATGGTTAGTACTATGCTCCGGCCGCCTGATTTTCCCCTTGGCCGCTTCGACTGCTAGAGTCATTAGCACCCATGGTACCCATTATTAAATTAATTAAAGGCTGGGTTGGCCTAGGGACGGTCAGGCAGGCCGAATTCAACCCATGAACGAAGACACTAGAAGAAAAAATCTTTAGCGCTTGCTCGGGATTTGAACTCAGGTCCTCCAGCTTATTAGTCCAGAGCTCTACCACTGAGCTAACCTCGCCCCCCTCATATGCATATATATATAATACAAGGTAGTATTACTCCTTGTGTAAGGTTTCATAAAAGTCCTGAACATTCTTCTAAAGTATTATTTCTAGATAAAATATGGCTGCTAACTGTGCTAATTGACCCGTTGCTATGAAGGTTGCTATGATCCGTTACTTTTCCTTCACACTCCAATAGCTATGCTGTCGGTGCTTAGCATTCATCAAATCCTGAACAATATCTTACATGAAATTAATACTAGCAGTAGTTAATACCAATGGTAATACAATTAATTTTCATATATAAAATATTGTTATATTTACTGTTTTAGCCACACAAATATAAATATGCGCCGTTTGACAGGAATTTTATTTTTTTTAGTAACGAAAGTACCCTTATAACATTAAAAAAGAAATACATTTCCAAGAAAAACCACTGTAAATAATTTTGATGATGAATATGTCATTTAGGAATTAAATAAAAACCAGTTATTCATTTATAGTTATAAATTGTCCATTTTTTACATATACCCATTAATTTACATCAGTTTTTTAATTAAGAAATATTCCATCGGACAAATTTTCTGTTACGTCACTTCAGTTACACTTTTATGCTACGCGTGACGCAAAATTTGGTTATTCTAAACGACATATCGGCCCTAATAGCGTAATAGTTGATGCGCCGTAAAAAAAAAAAAAAAAAAAAAAAAAAAAAAAACGATATGGAATTTAAGCAGTCGGTGATTAGTTGGGATTCGGCCAAGAAACAACAATACAAGTTTTGTACAAACCTATATTCAGAACGTTTTGGCATGCTCTTTGCTTGTTTTTAATTATTTCCTTTTTTTTTTTAGTAATTCTTATCAAAGTGGGGATAACAAAGAAAATTGTGGAAAGGCTGTGCTTATGGAGTGGACTTATACCTATACAATAAGTTAATGGTTTTAACGAATTAATTAATTAATTAATATAAAATTGGAATAAGTATATATAATAATAATTTTAAGATTAAATTAAGAGATAAAGTTAAAATAAGTTTTTGAATTATATATACATATTGACATAAGATAGTAATTTTAACATAAATGATTGAATAAGAGGGTTAATTGTGAAGTCAACACTTAACTTATTTTTCTTCTAGCGATTTGAAAATGGCCTAAAGGCCGAAACATTATGTGTAAGGAGAGGAAATAAATAAATGAAATATTTATGGTTTGAGGTAATGATCATAATAAGGCTAGTGTTAATAATTAGGCTAGAATTAGAATTAGGCTTAGAATTTCTTTTGAAGAAAAGAGAGATATCATAAGGGAATTCTGTATTTTTCCTTTTTGGCTGAAGAACGCTGCCAAAGAGCACCCAAAATGTTCTTAATATAGATTTTTACAGAAATCCTCTTGATGTTTTCCAAGCCGAATCCCAACTATTCCCTGATTGCTTATTACGAGGTAAGGTCCATAAGTTTCCGGCCTGTCCTGCTTCTACTCCTTCAAACGTGCCGGGACCTGCAGGTCTATGCCTGCTCACTCCATACCCATCGCCCGCACTTCCTCAGTCTTGTCAGTTAGTGTCCAGCCTTGAAGGAAACTCCCCATTTTTACAATGTTCAAACTTGAGTACCGTGCGGTAATTAAATTCTTTTGAAGAGAGGGTCTTACTCCTGCGCAAATTAAAGAGCGCTTGGATCTAGGCGCACGGTAGAGCGCCAGGCCAAGTTCCGGCCTAAGCATACTGTGTGTTTATTACAGGAGGTCTTAGAGCCCCTCTCATAACTTTCAACCAGGTAAAGATAAAGTTATGAAATTTTACACAGGTATTATACTACTAGATGTGAGTAAAACTGGAAATTTTCATAATTCTACATCGAATAATTTCGGAGATATAGAAAATCGGGATTTATAGGACTCACTCACTCACTCATTCACTGACTCATCAAAATTATTAGGCACTTCCAATGATGCTAGAGACTTGAAAGTTTGCATGGTGATAGATATTAAGGTGTTATTAAAGGAAAAAATCAAAAAATCCTGAAAAGTTGTGTTTATCTCCGCTTCCGGGGCGGGGGCGTGCCAGTTTTGTACTTTCTTCGGAAACCCGTCATTCTGTCCGAAACCCATGATGTGGGGTATCAAATGAATCGTCTCGGTATGAAGAACCTATATTTGATGTTCTAAGAAACAATTAGACGCATATAGGCTCGGTCAAAATCTTATACTAGCTGTCTGTCTGTATGTTTGTTCCTTATACAAATCCGTACCGTTTGACCGATCTTGACCAAACTTGGGACACAGATGGGTCTTGATACGGGGAGAATCATAGGCTAGTTCAAAATCAGCTGTTTACCTGTTTATTCCTTATACAAATCCACACGATATTGACCAAACATGGTACATAGGTAGGTCTTTATCCGGGTAGTGTCATAGGCTGGGTCAAAATCGTCTATCAGCTGTCTGTCTGCATGTTTGCTCCTTACACAAATTAACTTCGTTTGACCGATTTTGACCAAACTTGGCAAACAGGTAAGCCTTGGTCCGGGGAATGCACTAGGCTAGGTAAAAAAGGTCTTTCAGCTGTCTGTCTGCATGTTTGTTCCTTATACAAACTCACACCGTTTGACCTATTTTGACCAAACTTGGCACGCAGGTAGGTCTTGATACGGGAGTGTCATATTACCTATGTACTTTTTGTTCCATCGGAAAACCATCATTCCTTCTGAAACCCATCATGAGGGGTATCAAATGAATCGTCTTGGTAAGGAGAACCTATATTTGATGTTTTAAGAAACATTTCGACGCATCTTAAGCCAGTAGGTATGCGGCAACTAAATTCTATTTAATACTTAGAAAAAAGTAATGAGATCCCCCCCCCCCCAAAAAAAAACATAAATGTGAAATAGAGGCCAAGTTCCTGCGCCAACAAAGAAACACTCCCTTCCTCAAAAATATCCCCTCCTAAAACCCCCCAAAAACGCCTTACCATTCTTCACTCCAAAAAAGTAGTATGAGTTGGTGTATTAATTCAACCAAAAATATTTGCCAACACAAGCGATGATACAAGAAAGACATGTCCAAGTTCATTACTTGGAAGACCTCATAGTTACTTACTAAGAACAGTAAAGACACTTCAACTGACCTTTAAAAACAACAATAAAAATACTTATATCCAGTTACTAAAATATCACTTTCCTTAACCAGGTATATTCTTAAACTTGGCAATGTTTTATTTGTGCGGAAATTATCTTTAGAGAGAAAACTAAACTTTGCCAAGTTTAAAAATATACCTGGTTGAGGAAAGTGATATTTTAGTAACTGGATATAAGTATTTTTATTGTTGTTTTTAAAGGTCAGTTGAAGTGTCTTTACTGTTCTTAGTAAGTAACTATGAGGTCTTCCAAGTAATGAACTTGGACATTTCTTTCTTGTATCATCGCTTGTGTTGGCAAATATTTTTGGTTGAATTAATACACCAACTCATACTACTTTTTTGTAGTGCAGAATGGTAAGGCGTTTTTGGGGGGTTTTAGGAGGGGATATTTTTGAGGAAGGGAGTGTTTCATTGTTGGGGCAGGAACTTGGCCTCTATTTCACATTTATGTTTGTTTTGGGGGGATTGTGTATATGGGCAGTCCTTCCCCTCGTATTCCACAGTGAAAGAACGACGCACGTCCCGGAAGCTGTCACTTCTGAAACAATCCAACTTGTGGAATCTGAATTGCTGTCTGACAGGCGACTAAAAACCATGGAAATAGCAGCGAGGTTAGGACTTTCAAAACCAAGTGTTTTGAGGATCATCAAAGAACATTTGCATATGAACAAGGTTAGTGCAAGATGGGTTCCAAAAATTCTTTCAGCTGCTCAAAAACAGGAACGAGTTAACTGCTGCAATGAATTTTTACGCGAGTATAATGCCGACCCAAGGAATTTTTTGGACTCAATTGTAACTGGGGATGAGAAATTGGTTCTATATTATGACCCACTCAGCAAAAGAGAGTCCATGGAATGGAGAAGACCAGGAGAAGCGCCTCCTTTAAAGGCAAAAGTCACGCAGTCAACAAAAAAGGTAATGGCCACAATTTTTTGAGACTGTAAAGGAATACTACTGATAGATTTTAAAGAAAGGAATACCACAATGAATGTTGAGTATTATGTAGCCCTACTTCACCGGTTACCAGACGCCATTAAAGAGAAGAGGCGAGGGAAGTTAAGCAGAGGTGTCCGCCTCCTTCATGACAATGCCTCTGTCCGCACAGCATTGATTTCCAAGGTCTCTGTGAAGGACTGTGGATTCCAAGAAATCTCTCATCCACCCTACAGCCCAGACTTGGCCCCTAGCGATTTCTACCTTCGTGGAAGGCGATTTAACACCGACGAAGAGCTCCAAGCAGCAGTGGAAGAAGATTTTTTTAACAAAGAAGAAAATTATTTTTTTCATGGTGTAGAAATGTTGCCAAAGCGTTGTATTAAGTGTGTTCAACTTAGAGGAGAATATATTTAAAAACAGTAAAACCAGTTTTTTTCTTTCACCTTTCCTTCTATCCCAGGCCGGAAACGTATGGACCTTACTACGTATATACACGGCTAACTATCTACACCTAATTATTATATAATACTTGCATGTTAAAACTCTACCATTCTGATGTAATGTGTATTACCGGCCACCTCCCCGATTGTTGAAATCCATACATAGATTATCCCAACGAAGGCTTGAACTTTTACTGGCATAAGGTTCTCGAAAACCAACAAAAAAAACCCTGATTTTCACTTTTAACCACAAGCCCCAAGCTAGCAACCGCAAAACCCGACCAGCCCCCACCAACCTGTTCTACGAGTATAGGTAACCAACCCCTATAGACCACCACAAAATTTCACCTGTCACTGTGGTGGGGATTACCACGGCAACTATAGCCTTTATGCTACCATGGAGTTTTTTACTGATACAATTTTTTCTCCTAATTTTTTTATGGAGTATAAATGCTTTAATTCAGTGAGCAGGTATTATATACCCGGAAGGTAAAAAAAGGTTTTACAGCGGCGACGTAATCTGAGCACATTTTTCAACAAGACGACTCCAACTGATGTAAAAAGGTATTTGATTTTACTTTTGTAATATCCAGCTCAGTAATTAACATATCTACATACTTTCACTATTTTTTTTTTATTCATTATATTTTTTTTATTATTTTTTTTGGCGTATTTTCTACTTCGTTAACGCAAATAGAAATGAATTTAAATTGAATTATTAACATTTGAATCACATGTTAAAAATGCAATTTAGGTGGGTTGCCTCCCTATTGAGCGAAAGAGGAACCGCGCTAAAGATCAAGCGAAAATGTAATATTTGGAAGAGGAAAATAATTTACTATAAAATATGAGTTGTGTTGGACTATATTGATTAATCACAATTCTTAGTTAATAATAAAGGACGTTGAAAATTTAAATAAGAGTCAATCAATTTGATCAATGGTCCAGAAAAAAAATAATCTGGTTGCTTGACCATTTTAGAAAAAAATTGATATTTTTACCATCAATTTAATATGGAATCAGTAGTTCAAAACCATTTTTAAAATTTTTTTATAGCCAACCGTTTGAAAATGGCAGCCATCTTTGTCTCAACGCCCATGCTGATTTTTGAGTTTATAAGCTCTTACAGAAAACACATTTTCTCAGAACTGGTAAATCATAGACTAATAATTCGGCCGCCATTGTTTTTTTAATAGTCTTCTGTATATTTTATGTCTTCTTCACTAATTGAATATTTTGAAGTCCAATACCTTTCAGGTATTTAAAACAACTGTTTATATTTCTCAAAACTCCGTTTCTGAGGGTAATTTTTTGAAATAAGGGGATGTACAGTGGAACATGGATAATTCGAAATCGTCTTTAATTCGAATATTTCTCTCGGTCCCTAGAATTTAGGGTATAAACAATGTAAAAAAATCGTGGTTAATTCGAATAAAATTTTGGGTAATTCGAGTTTTTTACGAGTCCGTGCCTCCAATAGGAAGTGGACAGAGAGGCGGTCGATCCTTCGGGTAAGAAGGATAGTAAGATACGGATGTAGGGGTTCCGGGACAAGAAGCGCGGCGGTCTCATAGTCTAGTTCTTGGACTCTAGGAGTTCTGCAAAGTGGTGGGTCGCGCTTCCTCCCTTCCAGGGGTTGTTATAGTTACATCCTGTCGTTTTATCCTAGAATTCTCTCCAACCATCCCTCCGATCTTCATATCTTATTCAGTTATAAGTCAGTCAGTGTCTAGATCTGTTGTATTGTTTGTGCCTTGAATTTCTGGTGTACAGTGGAGTTGTTGATTTAGGATGTCGAAGCCTAGAAGTTATAAAACTTTAACGTTGTCAGAGAAAATAGCTGCGATTAAAGAAGTGAAAAAGAAATAAAGAAAAATAAAACAAAACTAAAAATGCCAATGAATTCCTCCTATCAACTCACCTGAAAAATAAAGAAAAAGGTTCTTGCCCATGAAAATGACTTTTTTTCCCAAAATATAGACTTTTATTTTTACTTTTTTGATAAATTATTTATTACTCGTGTACGTAATCATCAATTTATGAAATCTTTCTTATTGTGTAAATAAAATATATGTATTTTTTAAATTAAAAAATGTGAAAATATGAAATTCGATTTTTACCCCTTTATTTTCAAAAACCTTTGTAATTCGAAGTTTGGATAATTCGAACTTTTTTATCGGTCCCTAGGGGTTCGAATTATCCAAGTTCTACTGTATATCAAAGTTGAATTTTGGCGCGATGATAAACCTAGGAAAGTAGCTTGTATTAAAAGTCTCCTTAACCCTGATATTTGTTCCCTATTTATTTTATAAATTTTTAAACTTCCTATTTTTGCAATTTTTGATAACTTTAGGAATTAATATCTCTGGTGAGGGACTTGATATAAATCTGATATTTATATATGTTATAGTTCGTAGTAACATAAAACTACTGTAAAAATTTCAACTTGTATATTTAAGTGCTTTCGTAGCTACGAATTATTGAAAATGTTTTTTTTTTGCGCCAATTTAGCAATGCGAAAACCTGAATAACTCATTAAAATTTTATTATTTTAGAACTTTTTACTTTTAATATCTCTTTTTTAGAGGGTTTAAAACTTTTTATCTATGTCCAGTACAACACGTAATATTGTAGTTAATAAATAGAATCGAGGCCTACTTATTCTAAATATTTATTATTTTGTTAATTGAAAAAATAATTAATATTAAAATGTTTTTATTGAAAAATTAATTTGCGTTAACGAATTAAAGAAGACCCCCTTTTTTTTTTTTAGCGTAGCGACATCTTGGCCATTAGCGCCGACATCCATGGTGCAGCGAGGAATTTTCTCAACGAGCCGTAAGATGAGAAAATTCCTGCCGCCGGTGGGACTCGAACCCACCATCTCCCGCATGAGAATCTAAGGCGCTAGCCACTAGACCACGGAGAGACCCTACACTTCCACTATTATGGGTAAAGACATCTTCTAAGATAGGAATCCGATATTCTATTTGCCCCACTATAACCAGATCTTCATAAAATAGCGAGGTTTAATACTGTTCTTGGTACTATCACTATTTCCTTCAAGATAAGCCTGTACTTTAAGTGGAAAAAGAAAGACTTCAACTACATAGACATTCCATCCTCCTAGAGTTCCTTCGGAGATAAGACATAGCTCGGTAGGATTGGGGTCGTAAACAACCATCCGAGACGACACACCTTCAGGATTCTTGCTTCTTGGCGGCGCACAGTGAGGCCAAACCACATTTCGTGTTTCAAAAAAGGCTACAGACTCTGAATCTTAACCGATTTCCGGCGGATTAAAGTGTCCGCTGGCGTTCCCGCATGCGCAAGCGAACGCCTATACGCAACGGCGATCGTGCATGCGCAGTGGCATTCGCGAATGCTCAGTGGCGTTCACGCACCTGCAGTGGCTATGTACGAAAAATATGACTGTATGTTATAGAGTACATTACATAGGTTTGTTGGGTGGACCTAAGCGTTACAAAAAATGTGTCCGCTGGCGTTCGCGCATGCGTATTGGCCATGTACGAAAAAGAAAACTCATACAGTAGATTACATAGGTTTGTCGGGAGGACCTAAAGCATATTTGTGCTCCTGAATTTGAGCAGAAGGCTCTAAAAGAAATATATATATATATTTTTTTTTTTTTTAATGAAAGCTAATAAAATTTAGAACAACCTTGTTTATTAAATTACGTGTAAATAATTCAAGAAATTTTGCAATTGAACATAAAATAATATTATATTTGTCATCTAACCAAATATCAGCACTGATATCGTTGAAATTAAACATTCTAACCCTGATTGGATTCGGGAAAGTACTGACACATCTTCATAAAACGTGGATTTATCTAAATATAACAATGAAATAAATTGAAATAATATGATTTTTGAATGATTTGAAAATATATTTTTAGTTTTTCCAAGTCTAATCAGGAATTGAATGTTTAATTTTAATGCCCTGCAAATACAGAATATCATAAAAATCAATTAATCTAGGCAAATTGAGTAACATACAATTCAAAGATAAGCGTATGTAAATACAACCCCATAAATACACATATATACATGCATACATTAAAAACTAAATACAAAAACGAAGGTGATCGAAATATTCATTTTTTTTTTTTTTAAACAAATTAATTCTTCTTCTTTACATTCTGAGCCTTCATTTTATCATACTTCAATAGAAATGATAACTCAAATATTTATTTAAATTTTAAGGTCTATTATTATTACCTAAGAATTTTGGGACGGGTTATCTATAGGTTAACACCCTTTTCTCATGGGCGTATATAGAATATAATTTCGGAGGGGGCTGGGAAGATTTCGGGTGAGGGGGGGTTGAGACCATTTCCGGTTTATGGAATACTAACAATTTAGATCTTGGAAGAGTTTTAGCCAACTTAAACGCTATTAAACCCAAAATAGAATATGTTTTATGAACTAAATGATCTTATTTAAATTATTTTTAAGGGTTTTATAATATTTTTACCGATCAAATCAAAATTTCGGGGAGAGGGAGGCTGCAGCCCCCTCAGCCCCCCCTTATTTACGCCCGTGCCTTTTCTAGCTAGGATAGAGCCGATGCCTTTTCACTTTTTCAACAAAAAAAAAGAAGCAATCACAACATAGTGGGGAACGAAAACACGGCCCTTGGAACGGAGTGTTCAGTGCTTAGGCATTAATTCATTTTTTAACTCAAATATCAATGATATTGTATAACTCTTCACTGATGCTGCTAGTATAGACTAACCTGGAACATGGAGAGGTTTACGATACCAAGTAGGAATTTGGTTCGGTAAGATGTTGAGAGAAAGTATCGGTGTTTTATCTAGAAAGTGTTGAGGTGGTGGGGGGGATGGTAAGCCACACCTGTAGAAGGTATCAACAGGTATCCAAAGGTATTTCCTGTCTGGGAGTCTGAGGGTCTCAAAGCTAGCAAATAGATTTCTTGGGGTTCTGTTATCTAGTCGACTGGTTTCTAGTTTTCTGAGTGTTTTCCGGCTATTTAGAATTTGAAATACACACACATGACGTCATCCCCATGGTCCAATCCGAAGTACCGACTAGAAACGTTCGCGGGTCCTTTTGCGAAGACCACATCCAGTGATTCGTGAAGTATCTGTAGTGATTATTTCCGTAATTCAGCCCACGCGCATATCTCATTAACTTTTCTATTGACTATTCCTATGGGCAATTCTATTGGTTGTTGCTGGTAGTAAAGTTACCTTTAACACTAAAGGCAATCAAACTCGCAAAAATTCATAGTATTCTATTAATTTTAGGGTGTTTTGATATCTTCTTGAGCGAGCGTAGCTGAAATATATTCTGCTTATATTCATTTATGCTTTACAAGCCTAAAAGAATTACTTATAAATACAAGTTATCTAACGGTTAGTTAGAAACCATATTTTATAAACATAGTAGTAGTCAAAAAAAGTTACTTTTAGTAGTGATTGCAGGGATTTTAAATACTTTTCATTACTATATTAACTTTTGATTACTATATTTATATAATTATTTATATAATATGGTTACTAACCTTATTAAGATGAGGTCTTACAACATCAAGGGGAACGATAAGGGGCGATAGGTTCGAACTGCTACACTGAGGATTAATAAAGTCAGTTTGAACTTATTTAATTTATTATTTTTTAAATTCTTTGAACAATTGAAGAAACCAACATTAATTTAAAAAAAAAAAATTGTAGCAGAACATATAAGTTGAATTATGTAAACATTACTCAGGTGTGTTGTATTTTTGACCTGGTCAAAACTTTTAGGGTTAAGATAAATCAATTTCAGAAGCTACATCATGTTTCTTATTGTAATAGCTACTTTATCAAATGATTTACATCTAAAAAGACTTAATACAACAAAAAAATTAGGCAAAACGTCATCAATAAATAACTTACATTTTTATGATAGAAATGTATAAGTATTTTTTGCAAGATTCCTCTATGATTTGAATAATCCTAAGTAGGTTACACAAGCCCTCTAGTGAAGGAGCTAAACACTAATTACACCAAAATTTATAAAATGTTGCTACGTCCCGCCACAGCCTCGGTGGTCAAAGGTACAAGACGGTCAGAGGTACAACACCTTCCCCCATATATATATATATATATATAGCCCTTGGCTACCACCGAGGAAGAAACAAGTACCTGGCTGAAGAAGATGGAGATGAATCCATCGAAATATTCCAGGAAGAAGTGAGGAGTACCACCGCTGGAGAAAAATGCCGTTCCATCCAAATATATATATATATATATATATATCTAATATATAAAATTCTCGTGTCACAGTTTTCGTTGCCATACTCCTCCGAAACGGCATGACCGATTTTGATGAAATTTTTTGTGCTTATCCGGTATCTATGAGAATCGGCCAACATCTATTTTTCATCCCCCTAAATGTTAGGGGTAGTCCACCCCTAAATTTTTTTTTTAATTTTTTAGACAACATTTTTAATTTCTATTTTTTTATGATACAACATACAAAAAATAGAAACATACCATCCTCAATTTTCACCCTTCTACAATCAACCCTTATTTTTTAATAGCCAGTAAACAGCACGGAGTAGGGATGAGAACGAAGCCGGTCTCCTTTCTTTCTCACTCCCTACACAGTTGTCGGCCATCATTATTGTTTATGCATCAAGTGTAGTAGTAACGTTGACAATTATTATTTTGCTATCTCAGTGTAACTCTCATATTTACTTTTAATCATTCCTATTTTATCAATAATAATTAAATTATCAATTTTGAGTGTATTTTGCAAGATTAGTTAATCAAATGATTTTATAACCTCAAAAGTACTCAACACGTGACACGAGCTTCCAATAACTACGGATTTTGTGTTGTAAGTATACTTTTTTTTATTTATATATTTTATTACCATCCAGTTTGTTTGTGTTAGCTAAAGATGGACTAACAAAAAATATTGTTCACGCTATAGCATTAAGAGATTGATATTGTTTAATAGTGTTACTGTCGTAATTGTTTAATGAATGATATGTAATTTTAAGGAATAAATTATAATAACTTAAAAATAATGTTTGCCTTTTGTTATTTTTATATTCCCTCATCGTTCACAGCGCTCCATGCTTATTCCACGCATATACCACATTCTTACATACATACAATATACACATTCTAACATACATACATACTTACAATAAGTAAGCTATTTTTTGTCTACACTAGAAATTACTAGGAAATTATTTATATGGCAAAACAACGTTTGCCGGGTCAGCTAGTATATATATATATATATATATATATATATATATATATATATATATATATATACATATACATATTTGAGATGTGTTGCACTAACTCGATCTATTAGAAAAGGGGGTTCAATCTAGAACCTAATTATGAATTTGCTCGTTCCGGCTATTATTTTTACTTTCTTCCAACTAACTGGGTACATCTTTCCATTTCAATGGTACACGTTTTGACGAAGAAGAATACCATTATTTACTTGAAATCCAACATTTACTAAACCTTAATGTTTAACCTCGACTTTGGGTCAAAGTGAAAGTCCCTGTCAGGTCGAAGCTCTCCCGAAAGTGGCTATTAAACAGCTTCGTAAACCGTTTATCCCTATCGGGCAGGATTCCTTTCATATGAAAGTGATGTCTTTCAAAATTCGGGTTAATGCATAGGTCGGCCGCTGCCCAAAAGCAAAATTGCTCCGACACACTTGGCAAAAGTAGAACAAGCTCGAAACATGTCCAGAGTCTCTGCACAGTTTTCCGAAGGGATCTTGTTGTTGGTTAGATTGTACCACTAAATATGAGTGAGTTAGTAAAGTGAGTCCTATCCGTTATCTGCGTAGTATAACCTCTTCTCGTCTAGTTGTGTGGCTACTTGAAAATCGTGTTTTCAGTAATTCTTAAATCTCTTATGATCTGTGTGGATCAAAGGGACATTTAACTGAATGGCAGTGATAAGTTCAACAATTGGATCAAGGATCCACTCTGTCATCAAGAAGCTACCTTTTCATTTCTGGTGAGATTTCCGCTTACTGTAATGTTGTTACTACTGTATGAGCATAATTTCAAATAATATTAACAAGGATCATAAACTTAAACTTAACTTAAAATGGTTTTGAACTATTATTATAAATGTTTTTGGCCCTTTTTTTAAATTTAAATAAGCCCTTAATAATTGAATAGGCTTCATTAAAACCTTTTTAAAATTAATTAACCTTCCCCACTGTAAAAGTAATCATGAAAATTCATAGATATACATTAAGTTGTAAATACCCGGACCGACTTTTAACTTTCTTTAAAATACTACTGGGTAAGTATTAATGTTCATTAAGCTTTTATGATTAAAGAGGTATGTTTCAGTCCTTGTTTGCACCAAAAAATATTCAAAGAAGTTGTAAGCTCAAAAACTGAAAATACCCACTTTTTGGGTATTTACCTTCCCAGTGGGAAGGTAAATATAAATACCCAATTTATATTTACCTACCCACTGGGTATTTTCCCACCCCAAATCACTGTGTATGATATAGCAAGAGTGTTTGGTTTAGAACAAAGCCACAGCCAAAGCTATGGCTAAAAACCATTCGATAGACTATACCTGTGCCAAGACTAGTTGAAGAGAAAAGGCCTGTATTTTATTTATTTAGGAATTATATTATATGAACACGAGGGACTTGTCACACACGTAGATCTTGATCCGGGGAGTGTCGTAGGATAAGTCAAAATCGTCTACCAGCTGTCTGTCTGTACGTTTGTTCCTTTTACATATCCACACCGTTTGACCGATTTCGACCAAACCAGGCAAACAGGTAGGTCTTGATGCGGGGAGTGTCGTAGGCTAAGTCAAAATCTTCTACCAGCTGTCTGTCTGTACGTTTGTTCCTTATACATATCCACACCGTTTGACCGATTTCGACCAAACCAGGCAAACAGGTAGGTCTTGACTCAGGTAGTGTCATAGGCTAAGTCAAAATCGTCTAGGGCTCATAATTCGGTGGTCAAGGGTACGAAACTGTGGACCCGAACAGTTACAGATTTGCGTCATTAGATTGTAATATTACTTATGTGGTTTCTAATTTATTTTTACTTTTCTAGATGCGGAATGCAGGTGTAGAATGGCACCCCGGGTAACAGCTAGAGTGTGTGTGTATATATGTATATATATATATATATATATATATATATATATATATATATATATATATGTGTGTGTGTGTGTTGAGACTGTTGACTTGAAGTCCGAGCTAGCCAGTAGAAGGGAGGTAGTAGGAGGGACTTGTGACCCCGGCCAAGGTGATCCGCTATCACATAGCATCTAGAACTAAAGGAAAACATACCCCCACTCCTAAGCTGTATACAGCTGAAGGCATGGGCGTATATAAGGGGGGCTGAAATTTTGATTTGATGGTAAAAAATTGTCGTAAAACCCTTAAAAATAAAATAAATAAGATCACTTAGTTCATAAACATTTTTTTATTTTACGTCTAATAGCGTTTTTGATGCCTAAAAATATTCCAAGCTCTAAATCTTTAGTATTCCATTCCCCGGAAATGGTCTTAGCCCCCCCCCCTACCCGAAATCTTTCCAGCCCCTCCCGAAATTATTTTCTATATACGCTTATGGCTGAAGGAATACTATAGTCCGATCAGATAGAAGGAATAGTTCCAAGGCGCAAGCGCCAACTTTAGAGGAAAATTTCCCTTTCACTCTCATTCTGTTCGGCCATTTGCTAAGCTGAATGATCAGTAAACGATAATCTAACCTATATCTTTAAATCTGAAATATTTACATTAAATTGCATATTCTGAGGAATAATACTAGATCCCATTTAACTTTTTTTTTGCAATTTTTTTAAGCCTTGGCCTTAAATGCTTTCTTAACTAATCAAGAATTATATCCAAGAGTGTTTTTGTGGTGGAAACGTTTATAAATGTGCGTTTACTCACTGCCACCGGTTGTCTTTCAATACATTTCAAAATTAAAACCCAATTTTGTATGCTTTATTACAAGAAATTATGAAACAAATTCAAAAAGGGTAAAAAATGAATATTTCAGTAAACAAAACTTTAATGTATTGAAATGCAATCGTAGACCGTTAATGATGCGAAGGAAGGAATTGTCAGAGTTCGGTCGTTATTTCTTAATAAAAGTCCGTCACGCAGGAGCTGCATAACTAAGCACTTTCCTCAGAATTTGGGTAGTGTAGATTGCTTTCCAGAACAATTTGCTTAAAATATCCTCCATAAATAAAATAAAAACATGAATAGTTCTCTTTTAAATTTGTAATGAGTAACTGATCAATTAATAATTTGCTTCCAGAGTTATGTTTACACATGGTACCTATTACACTACGTAATAAATACAAAAAACCTCATATTATCGTATTTTGATCTAACGCAGGAACAGGATACAGTCACTCTAGTGGTAGAAAGCGCTCCTTGCGGCGGCTTTGTGAACCTACGTCGGACGGGCTTTTCTATTGAAATATATTACAAATTAAACCCCCGCTTTCCGATTGACCGATTCAGCTCATTTTTACAACACTTCTTTCTCATGAGTTACCCACGACGTATACCGCGTTTCGTTAAAATACAGCAGAAATTACGACCGGTATGAGTATATTAAGAATTTGGGTCAAGAGTAAACCCCCCCTTCTAATGAACCGATTTAGTTTATTTTTACAACACATATTTACCTGTAGATTACCACTACGAATACCGAGTTTCGTCGAAATATACCAAGAATCACGGCTGGTAGTGGCGAATTGGTATTGTGGGTCTGGAGTAAACCCCCCCCTCCTAATGAACCGATTTAGTTCATTTTTATATCTCACTTTTCTCTCTATATTACCACTACGAATAACAAGTTTCGTTGAAATATAACAAATATTACGGCTGACGTAGTCAAATTAGTGTTTTGGGTTCTGGGTAAACCCCCCCCCCTTCCGGTGGACCGACTTTGGTGGTTAACGAACTCGTTCAATCGTTTGCTAATTGAATGCTATATACCAAGTTTCGTGACGAAAAAACAAAAACTCTGGCCGCTATCGTGTTAACAGACACACACATATATATATATATATATATATATATATATATATATATATATATATAAGATATATATATATATCAATTTTAACGGGGGTCATTTTTGGTGTCTACTAGGTAGGATCGATAAAGATTTGAAGAAATTTTTCAAAAATTCCGTCATGAGTCCAACCTCAATAGCTACTTTCCTTCGGAGGAAAGTGCTAAAACTACATTTTACATGTGATAATGGGTTTTATTGGTTTCCAAAGTTATGGCGTGAAATTCAAGCCTTCATCAGGGCTGTAAAACAAGTAGGACAGAGTTAATACCAGTTTATAAATTTACGGATAGACTAAAAAAAAAGAAGACCGACTCGAAGGAACTGCATCATCTTAGCGCGGTTCCGTTCTTATCCCTAGTCTCATTTTGAACGATTAAATTAGAAACAGTTATTATTTTGGGTCCACATTTCTAGAAAGGTCTTGATTTATGATCTTACATGGATGGGTCGGCCACCCTCAGAAAGGCCCCCGCTAGGCAGTTGAAAAGCTATATCTTGATAATCCATATTTCTAACATTAAATTGTTTTTCTTATTTCACTTAACCTGTTTTATTTTCAAATACATTATCCAACTATAAGCAATTAAAAAATAACAAGGAATAAAAACAGACAAAATGAACAGTTCGAATAAGCGAAATCAATTACATTAAAGTTTTAAGCACTTATTTCTCTGATTGACATCGCCTAATCAAAACTTTCTTCAGGACCTCTTTTTTAGAGCATTTAGTAACCTTTCTAATGGTAATCTTCCGTTTCCAAGATTCTCAACCGTTTTCCGAGATATTAAGGGAAGTAAGGGGTCTCCCGTGGTCTAGTGCTAGCGCGCTAGATTCATAAGCGATGGTGGGTTCGATCCCCACGGGCGCCACAAATTTTCTCATCTCAGGGCTCGCTGAGAAAATTCCTGGCTGCACCCCCTATGTCGGCGCTAATAGCCAAGATTTGTTGATGCGCCGTAAAAAAAAAAAAAAAAATAAAAAAAAATAAGGAAAGTATAAAAAGTCACCAAAACTTTTCATGTCTGTTAATAAAATATTTTATTCTAACCCTTCCTTAACTCCAAAGGTAACCAAAATTTCAACATATTAGTTTTAATGAAAGTTGAACATGCAGAAAATGTTTCAACTGAATCCCATGATTGTAAGTACCCAAACCAAAAACGGTATTCAAAACTATTTTTCCTAACTAATTTTCTCGAAAACGGTTAAAGCTATCGCCTTAAAAATGGTTTCATTCGTTTTCCTAGGCCAAGAAGCCTATAAAACGAGTACTTGCAAGCATATGAAGTAAGCGGAATGATTTTTACGCGCGACATTCGCTCCAAAAACCATGTTCCGGTGGGCGGATTCTGCTAGCTAACGAACTTGACCTTTCAAATTAGACGAAAGATTTTTGTACGAAATTTCATCAAAATCGGACCATTATTGAGCTGTCAGGCCGCGAACAGACAAATATATATATATATATATATATATACACATAAATAAATATACATATATATATATATATATATATATATATATATATATATACACATTTGAACCACCGTTATTTTCGTTCTCTAGGTGTTCTGAACCGCGCTAAAATGGAAAATAATTATACAGAAAGTGTGTGCTGTAGCTAGAGGTTAAATTCGAGCTAGATTAATACTGGCCTAAGAACTAGATGGGTAACATGGATATAAATTAAACAAAACCTTGAAGATAGGCTTACCGATGAGAAGATGGAGAGCTATGCCTCACGGATGCGAAATCATTTCTGACTATGGTTGATGAAGTTAAGTGTTGGAGAAGGGAGTGGGTGGGAGTGACGAAAAAACTAAGGGAAAAACTTAAATGTTTTTCTCAAACTGTTTTTCGAAGCGGCCGATACAATATCGCCTAAAAAATTTACAATGTAGTGCTACACCTTAAGTAGGTATCAAGATAGTTCAAATAAATTTGTCTCCATTATCAAATAAATGTAATCATTTTCGGGCTTTAGTGAAAATAATTCATTAAACCTGTGACACTCAAAGCTTTAGGAGGAAAATGTATGCTAATATAAAATACGACAATTTCTTCCTTGAATGCAAGTTGTAAAGTAAATAGAAATCGCTAGCGGCGGCCCACCCAGACATTACTGGGCACTTTCAACTAACGGCTATCGTAATCAGTGTCTTCATTACAACGGATCGCTTTTTATCCGCAATGATGAGTAATGTGTGAATAGTCCGTACTGTCTCGGTCGTAGAAATCTACCGCATAAAATTCTAAAATATTCCGTTTTATTCTTTTAAACGTTTTTTTTTGCACCTGTTTAGCTACTACCAGTTTTCAGAGAACTGCCTAGAATTTCTTTTTTATTTTTTAAATTGGAGTAGATTTTTCAATCTCCATACAAAATACAAACAAAATATTAACTTATACGTATATATATATATATATATGATTGTGCGAGTTTTAAGTTTTAGTATTAAATTGTTTTTATTGTTAGTAAATGTATTTTTTTTTAAATGTTATATGACAATTCTAATGTTTTTATTTTTTGATAAACTTCTCTCCGTATTAAAAATTATATATTTTGTATTTTTTCTATGCTGTAGAAGCACTAATGATGGAGCCGAAGACTCCAAAAAATCTTGCTTTGGAAATCATTTGTGGTGGAGACCTGAAGTTGTTGGTGTTTGTATTTTATGCAATACCACCACCGTCCAGCAAATTCAATGTATGTATATATATATATATATATATATATATATATATATATATATATATATATATAGGTTTATGTTGGTCTTGGACCAATGTACACCTCATAATTATTATTTAAAGTGTAACGTCTATTATTATTAACTAAGAATTTTAGGACGGGTTATCTAAAGGTTACCACCCTGTTCTAGCCAGGATAGGGCTAATGCCTTTTCTTTTTCCAAAAGAAAAGCCACCACCCCATAGAGGGAATCGAACCCACGAACCCCATCTCATAATTAAATGTTGAAAAAAAATTATTAGATTCTAGCTTCTTACGCATATTTTCTTTCTACAGTAACCAGGGAACAGGAAGAACATTGTAGGAACTTCCTACATACATACATTTAATTATAAAATTAGTTTATTATTTATGATAGACATGAGTTTAACAAATTAAAACACTTTCTCTCCCCTTTTTTTATAAGTTATTTTTTCCCCCATTGTACTGTTTATTACTTAATTATATACCATAGAATAAACATAATATTATAACTAGAGCTTTCCGATTGTGCATTTCAGGTGAAACTTCTGTATGCTTAATGCTCTATCATATCAGATATTCACAACTATTATGCTGCCATTTTAAATTAAAACTACGATAAATGAAATTTTATATATATATATATATATATATATATATATATATATATATATATATATATATATATATATGGGGGCGAGGTTAGCTCAGTGGTAGAGCACTCGACTAATGAACTGGAGGACCAGGTTCAAAACCCGAGCGCGCACTAAAGATTTTTTCTTCTAGTGCTGCCGTTCGAGGGTTGGATTTGGGGTCCCAGATCGTCCCTAGGCTCACCCAGCCTTTAATTAATTTAATTAATAATGGGTACCTTGGGTGCTAATGACTCTAGCAGTCGAAGCAGCCAAGGGGAAAATCAGGCGGCCGGAGCATAGTGTTGACCACACTATCTCCCTAGTGTGCCGTATGGTCAAGAATCAGATACCTCTACAGTATCTGCCCCTCTGGGCCCTTGTGGCCTGTTACGGGACTGATTTTTTTTTTTTTTTTTTTTTTATATATATATATATATATATTTATTTTTTCTATTAGTTTTTAGTATTATTTTATAGTTTTAGTATTATTTATGTTAATTTTATTTTCTTACCTTCGACCAAATTCATTGTAAATTTAAGTTATGTTTAATCTCAATTTTTCTATGTTAGATAAATATATAACATACATGTAATATTTCTAAAATGGATCACGTAGAAAATAAATTCCCACATTTCAGGGTTACTGTAATGTGGAAAAAAAAGGTATGTGAAATGAATGCATAAGCAACACATTTAAGTACTATAATTAAGAAATTAATTGAAATTATAAATTCTCAGCTGTAAGGAAAGTAAACGCCAAACATTTAAGCAAAAAACTCATAATTTCCAAATGGGAAGAAACTAATTTCGGATAATAAATGCAAAAAAAAAAAAAAAAAAAAAAAAATGCAATTACATGCCAAGATAGATTTATTAACAATTATCATTTCTAATTATATAAGAAAATATTAGGGTATTTTTTACATTATGGCTGCCAGTTACTTATTATCATCGAATGATTACGTTCGATTAAAGTAATCGCTTTAATTACCCAATTATTAGGTAAACAAGAATACTGGTAAATTTAAATTATTTAAACTAGAGGCGTTAATGGCCCAGGTTAGTCGATGCGCCGTTAAAAAAATGAAAATAAAAAATAAAAATTGGAGGCCCGGTGGTCGCGAGAGTTAAGGCGTGAGCACTTAACACTCCGTGACAAGGGTCGTGGGTTCGATTCCCACTATGGGGTGATGACCTTTCTTTAGAAGAAAGAAATGGCATAACCCCTGTCCTGGCTAGAAAAGGGTGGTAACCTATAGATAACCCGTCCTAAAATTCGTAATTAATAATAATGGTCGTTAAAATTTAAATAAAATAAAATATTCCTGTGTCCAGCAATATATAAATAAAAGAGCCTTTCTTAAAGACTGTCGAACCTTACTTAAAGACCTTCGAACGTGGTGCTTGAGAATAAACCCTAAGAAGATCTGCAATTTCTAAAGTAGAACAAACCCACTGTTTTTTTGTTGTTTATAGTTCAATTTAATATTGTGTCCATTATCACACTTTTAAAATTTAGCTAAGACGCCTTTATCTTGAAAAGAATTTAAGACATTTCAACAATACAAAACGTAATCAATAAACTTCATCTCTGAATCTACTATATATTTGTCAAATACCTACCACTCACTGACCTATCATCGCCCAGCCCAAACCACTTGACAGAAAATTTTGAAATTTTGCATGGACACTCCCATTAGAACATAAACACTCGCTAAGAAAGGATTTTTTGATATTCGAATTTTTAAGTATCTTTAGAGGGGTTTGAATTTTTAGTTGGTTAGAACAGGCAAGCCTAGGCAGCAAGCGTTGCTAGGACAGGTTGCTGTACTGTATTTATTTCATAATATTATTTCTATTTGAGCTTCATTTCAACTATGATGTCAGACCTTGAATTACTAGAAATAAACTGTGATTTTGTCCCTCATAGAGTTTACGCTATACCTGGTGATGGTCCATCCGAGGTAATAATATCCCGAACCCTTGCACAACCTCCTTACCCAGTTACAACATTTCTTGGTAATGCTTGCAAATATAATGGTGTTTCCAAATGACATCTTGGAAACATAAATTTTTAAATGTTAACGTCCATTTATTATTGACAACGAATTTTAACCTGTACTCGTTACACTGCTGTTACTGGTAACCTATAGATAACGGGTTATCTCCAGGTTATATGTTTCTAGACACTATTCCGGAGCGCCCCAAAGTCAAGAAACATTATACTTTGATTACTATTCAATTGATGAATAACTACTAAACAAAATTATGTACTAGCGTTAATTTTGATGATACATTATTTAACGCAATAAAATAACTACTTATCTGCCGTGACGAAGCACGGGTATTCAGCTCGCATATATATATATATATATATATATATATATATATATTGTGCTAAATTCAATGCAATTCTTGCCCCGAGGAGAAGAGAGTTAGGTTTTATTGTGCTCCCAGTCGGACCAAGACAAACACTACTTTATCTGCCTTCAGTTAGACTTAGCATTAGATTTACAGCAAAATATGGTCATTTGGAATTTGAAGGAATTTTACCAAATCAAATACCATATTCTGAGTGCCACCACCATAGGTGGATTAGGTCGAGATTTGTTAAAACCAGATCCTTACCTAATTGAATCCTCCCCTAAGGTTCTCGTATCGGATGAGAAGGTTCCCATAGGAATGAATGGTGCTCCTCCTTTGCACTATCCGATAATGGAAGCCGTGTTGCAAGGGGTAGTAACTTGAAGGGTAGTTCCCATGATTTAGGTAGAGGTGTTGCAAACGGTACGTCACGAGGGCTGTAAGGTTACTAGTATTGCCCAAATACAGGTCCAGGGGCGAACCTGGAGGGAGGGAAGCGTTTCAACTCACAGGTTAGAGATATCTACAGGACTTATAGTTAGTTTGTTTCGCTTAAACTAAACAAAGAAATTACAAGTCTAGACTATGACTATGCCAGTTTAGACGTGGCTCTGTTTGCGGAAGGTTCTCCAGGGTTAAGGGTGTGATTTTTAAGTGCTCTTGAAGATGCGTCAGAAAGATGTGAAACATGTAAAGCAAACATGGGAGTATATAAGAATTTTGATTTGATCGGTAAAAATTTCATTAATCCCTTAAAAATAAATTAAATAAGATTTACTTCAAAAACATACCCCTAGAGACCGAAAATAACGGTTGTTAAAATTTGTATATATATATATATATATATATATATATATATATATATATATATATACGCGCTTTCCTGGCCTCAATAATGGCCCGATTTTATTAGTTTTATGCCTATTAATTATTAATTACCTCTCCTATTACTTATCAGTGTACATCTCTTCAATAATTATTATCATTATCATTATAATTAAGTATTATTATATCATTAATTATTATAGTTATCTTATAGTCATATTTATATTATCATTATATGATGTGTCTTAGTACGTAGTTAGTAGCATAAGTCAGGGTTTTTGTGACATTTTTCCCTTATAAATAATTGATAAACTTTATTTTAATCACTGCAGTGTTAATCCTAGAAATAGTGTGTTTGTGTGATATAGAGGTACACACGTGTTATTGTATTCTCTATCTTTTATTCAATAAACATTAAAAAAAAAAAAAAAAAAAAAAAAAAAAATGGCCCGATTTTGATGAAATTTGTTGCAAAAATCTTTCGTCTAATTTAAATGGTCAAGTTCCTTTACCAGCGGAATCCGCCTGCCGAACATGGTTTTTGGAGCGAATGTCGCGCGAAAAAATCGTTCCTCTTACTTCATATGCTTCCAAGTACTCGTTTTATAGGCTTTTTGGCCGAGGAAAACGAATCAAACCATTTCTGAAACTATTGAGTTTTGAAAATCGTTTTCTTTACCAGTATATAGAGGACATTTTGAACTCCTAAAATCAACTGTTATTTATATATTTATCAACAGTTATCTGAAAATCGTAAAAATGGTGATTTGTCGGGGTCTCCCGTGGTCTAATGGCTAGTGCCTTGGATTCATAAGCGGGAGATGGTGGGTTCGATTCCCAACCTCCGGCAGGAATTTTATCATCCCACGGCTCGCTGGTAAAATTCCTCGCTGCACCCTGGACGTCGGCGCTAATGACCTAGGTGTAGATGCGCCGTAAAAAAAAAAAAAAAAAAAAAAAAAAAAAAAAAAAAAAAAAATAGTGATTTGTCTTGTTTTGATTCTAGACACCTAAATTATCTGTAGATGAATTAAATGTAGTTTAACCTTATGGCAAATAAAATACATAGTGAAAAATAGGGGGGGTCATCTTATAATATCCTAAGGTAGTGGTAGAGCACTGGACTAATATTCTGGAGGCCATGAGTTCAATGCTCGGGTGTACTAGTAGATTTTATCTTCCTGTGTCATCGTTCGAGGATTGGATTTGGAATCCCAGACTTCCGAAGGTGTATTTATGATTTAGTAAGTGATGCATGTCATGTGGAATGCTCAAGTAGTCGCTGTCCTTGCAGTCTGTCAGGATGTGTTTGATTGTTAGTTGCGTGTTACGAATTCTGCCAACGGCCTGTTCTGATATCGTCATTAAACGAGTAAGTTGTGAATGACCAATTCTGAGCCTCGTAAACACGACTTTATTTATTCCTCGTAAATTGTTGTTCGCGGTTTGTGTTCAAGTATTTTGCTGCTTGTTTTTTTATGTTGTTATTAGTAATTTTTTAGATGCCTTGTTCTGTTTTGAGCTTCTCTGTCTGCGTCAGAGTTTTCATTTAGAAGGATTAAACACTTATTTCTTAGACTGGCATTTAGAAGGATTAAACACTTATTTCTTAGACTGGCATTTAGAAGGATTAAACACTTATTTCTTAGACTGGCATTTAGAAGGATTAAACACTTATTTCTTAGACTGGCATTTAGAAGGATTAAACACTTATTTCTTAGACTGGCATTTAGAAGGATTAAACACTTATTTCTTAGACTGGCATTTAGAAGGATTAAACACTTATTTCTTAGACTGGCATTTAGAAGGATTAAACACTTATTTCTTAGACTGGCATTTAGAAGGATTAAACACTTATTTCTTAGACTGGCATTTAGAAGGATTAAACACTTATTTCTTAGACTGGCATTTAGAAGGATTAAACACTTATTTCTTAGACTGGCATTTAGAAGGATTAAACACTTATTTCTTAGACTGGCATTTAGAAGGATTAAACACTTATTTCTTAGACTGGCATTTAGAAGGATTAAACACTTATTTCTTAGAATGGCATTTAGAAGGATTAAACACTTATTTCTTAGAATGGCATTTAGAAGGATTAAACACTTCTTTCTTAGACTGGCATTTAGAAGGATTAAACACTTATTTCTTAGACTGGCATTTAGAAGGATTAAACACTTATTTCTTAGACTGGCATTTAGAAGGATTAAACACTTATTTCTTAGACTGGCATTTAGAAGGATTAAACACTTATTTCTTAGACTGGCATTTAGAAGGATTAAACACTTATTTCTTAGACTGGCATTTAGAAGGATTAAACACTTATTTCTTAGACTGGCATTTAGAAGGATTAAACACTTATTTCTTAGACTGGCATTTAGAAGGATTAAACACTTATTTCTTAGACTGGCATTTAGAAGGATTAAACACTTATTTCTTAGACTGGCATTTAGAAGGATTAAACACTTATTTCTTAGACTGGCATTTAGAAGGATTAAACACTTATTTCTTAGACTGGCATTTAGAAGGATTAAACACTTATTTCTTAGACTGGCATTTAGAAGGATTAAACACTTATTTCTTAGACTGGCATTTAGAAGGATTAAACACTTATTTCTTAGACTGGCATTTAGAAGGATTAAACACTTATTTCTTAGACTGGCATTTAGAAGGATTAAACACTTATTTCTTAGACTGGCATTTAGAGGGATTAAACACTTATTTCTTAGACTGGCATTTAGAGGGATTAAACACTTATTTCTTAGACTGGCATTTAGAGGGATTAAACACTTATTTCTTAGACTGGCATTTAGAGGGATTAAACACTTATTTCTTAGACTGGCATTTAGAGGGATTAAACACTTATTTCTTAGACTGGCATTTAGAAGGATTAAACACTTATTTCTTAGACTGGCATTTAGAGGGATTAAACACTTATTTCTTAGACTGGCATTTAGAGGGATTAAACACTTATTTCTTAGACTGGCATTTAGAGGGATTAAACACTTATTTCTTAGACTGGCATTTAGAGGGATTAAACACTTATTTCTTAGACTGGCATTTAGAAGGATTAAACACTTATTTCTTAGACTGGCATTTAGAAGGATTAAACACTTATTTCTTAGACTGGCATTTAGAAGGATTAAACACTTATTTCTTAGACTGGCATTTAGAAGGATTAAACACTTATTTCTTAGACTGGCATTTAGAAGGATTAAACACTTATTTCTTAGACTGGCATTTAGAAGGATTAAACACTTATTTCTTAGACTGGCATTTAGAAGGATTAAACACTTATTTCTTAGACTGGCATTTAGAAGGATTAAACACTTATTTCTTAGACTGGCATTTAGAAGGATTAAACACTTATTTCTTAGACTGGCATTTAGAAGGATTAAACACTTATTTCTTAGACTGGCATTTAGAAGGATTAAACACTTATTTCTTAGACTGGCATTTAGAAGGATTAAACACTTATTTCTTAGACTGGCATTTAGAAGGATTAAACACTTATTTCTTAGACTGGCATCGCTTCATCGAACATTACTTCAGGGAAATTACTTCAGGAAAATTACTTCAGGAAAATTACTTTCCTGTTATAACGATTTCCAACCGTTTTCATATATTTAAGAAAATATTCTAACGAATTTACCTACACACACACACAAACAAACCTGGAAACGTAAAACTTTCCCTTCTTAGTTGGTTTAATTAAATAATTAGAGGTTCAATATTTTCATAGTACAATTGAGTAATGCCAAATTTTTTTTCACAATTTTTTTTAATAAAATATATTTTTGAATATGTGCTATAATTATATTTATATATAATAAAATGCTTGGTTGAGAAATCGGCCTTATTCTCGTCCTTGCAACTTAGCGTAACAGTACTTACTCAATCCGTGCTAAGACCGGTTTTAAAAAGCTATGTCGGCATACTTAAAGGTCACTGGTTTATTGGACCTTCCCTCAAGGAAAATAACAAAATAATAAACTTTAAAACAGACTAATAATTTAAAAATGAAAGGAAAAAAGTAGTATATAACGTAAACATAATATATTAAATATTGGTTAATTTATTCTCATTAATATTTTGTGCAGTTTTTTTGCTCGATATATTCGGCATTTAGCATAATTGCAGTGTTTTTTTTTTAATTTTTATTTTATAAGGTTAAACGCTTCTACATAATATGTATATTGCGGGGGCAGGGTGAGGCATAGTCATTTGGGGTACTTACTAATTCGAAAACTATACAGGAATCTTGCTTCCCTCGTTATAAGGAGAAAAACTATATAAAAACCTTGATTAGAAGATGAGAATCCAGAAGTGTCGACAAGAAAAGTCGACAAAAGTTGCCCGTTTTCAAGATATTTAATATTTTAGGCCTCTTTAAAATAAAAATCTCTGTTGCTTAGGTTTTAGGCATTTTTTGTTTAATTTCTAGCATTTGTAATTATAATTTTGTTTGTTTTTGTGTTTAAGTCATTCAGAATAAACTATTAATTAAATAAAACTATCAAATTTTTACTTGACAACGGATGGAACGACCCAATAACTAACATTTACATTATTATTTTGCTAAAAGTAGTAAATTCAACTATATCTCTCTTTAAAAAAATATTTTTTAAAAATATTATAGGTTTTAGGGAAATAATAATATAAATTTTAGTAACCCTATTTCTGACAATTTTACTGAAAACGTTCAGGTGTATATTTCGATAGTCGAAAAAATGATCCTTGAAGTTTTGTAATTAAAAAGTTCTATTTTAATTGAAGCTATCAGAAAATGAAAAGAGAAAATAGTTTAGATCAAGAGGAATATAGCATTTTGTTGCTTTACATATTTATATAATTAATTCTTTATGAATAATGAAATTGGAAAAGTTATTCATGAAGGAAGTGAAAGCATGATCCAAATGGAAAAGCATTGTAAGAGAAAACTTGAAGAAATTTAAAACAAAGCCATATATATATATATGTATATATTATTTATTTATGTATTGTTGTTGATGCTCCATATATATATATATATATATATATATATATATATATATATATATATATATATATTTAGATGGAACGGCATTTCTCTCCAGCGGTGGTACTCCCCCTCACTTCTTCCTGGGATATTTCGATGGGTTCATCTCCATCTTCTTCAGCCAGGATTTTCTTCTACAATAGCCTGCAGAAGTTGGTCGTCATGCTCTGTTGGTCCACCTGTACGAGGCTCGTCTTCAAGCTTGCGGTTTGTCGCTCGGAATCGTTCAAACCACCGCTCCACTTGTCGCTCACTAATGACATTTTCGCCATATATTTCTACAAGTTTTCGATAATTTGAAGCAGCATTTTCTCCTTTATCGAATTCCCAAAGCATAACATGGCGCAAGTGTTGTCTTGGGAGATCCATTTCAAATGATATTTCAACACAGAATAGATAAGTTTCACCAAACAAAACATGATAAATAGAAGTGTATTTAATGCTATAATAAACAAAAATAAATTGAAAAGAGGGCAACATAAACAGAAACAATATTAAAAACCGACATTACTTATGGGATGACCAGATACTTCTTCAAAGTAATTTACTATATATAATTCTTTTGTTTATTTTTTTATAAATATGGCACAGGTCGAAATAATAGTACTCCATTTTATGTACTATTTTATTTTTGGCACGCCCTACATGTTTCGTGGCCTTTATGCCACCTCCTCAGGGGCCACTAAATCCCCATGTATGGTTAGCTCGCCACCCATACTAAGACTCCTTAGTAGGTGGAGTCTTAGTATGGGTGGCGAGCTAACCACACATGGGGATTTATTGGCCCCTGAGGAGGTGGCATAAAGGCCACGAAACATGTAGGGCGTGCCAAAAATAAAATAGTACATAAAATGGAGTACTATTATTTCGACCTGTGCCATATTTATAAAAAAAATAAATAAATATACATAAATAAAGGTCAGAAGTCGTGGAATTAAATATATATAATTCGTAAATAATGAACGTAGCTGCTTTAATTCGCGCCGACATCCAGGGTGCAGCCAGGAATTTTCTCAGCGAGCCCTAAGATGAAAAAATTTCTGCCGCCGGTGGGGATCGAACCCACCATCTCCCGCTTATGAATCTAGCACACTAGCCACTAGACCACAGGAGACCCCTAAATTAATAATGATAGAAAATGAGTCATCTGGAACTTTACAGGGTCCTACCCACACCCAATTTCCTAAAAAATGCCTTACCTTTCCATAAGAATTTGTGTTTGGTGTAGACTGTAAAGATAAATAGACTATTTGCATAAACACATCCTCAGCTGATGAATGTTCGGGTGTAGAAAGTGAAAATCCCCCGTAGTGTGTTGGAGTGTAGTTACCGTCCAAGGTTCTTGGAAGAATGGATGTGGGCGAGTGAAGAATTGATCTTTGAACAAAGTTCATTAGCTGGGAGTTGATTAAGGCTGGCTGGGTTAGTCAGCGAGGCTCTTGGTCTATAGTCTTGGAGGATGTGCAATAATCAACCAACTGTTGCTCATATCCTAGTCAAAATTAATCAAATAATGTTGGGCACTTTGAACTCGGCGGTATCTCATACAGTAGGCAAAATAGGTAGATAAAGTGGATCATACGGGTTCTTATTGTGGTTTGGGTCATAGCAAACCTACAGATCGTGCAAGAGCTTCGCAAGTTACGGTGCACCTACATTGGTCCCTATCCTATCCGATCCGATCCGATAGCCACCGACTGTCAGAAGAAAAACAAATACAAGCATCTCAATGGAGGTTCTTACATTGGTCCTGACCCGACAAGATCCGATGGCCACCGATTCTCGGCCGTTCAAACCTGTTTGTTTCTAGACCAATTTCGGAAGACCGACGTCAATGGACGAAAATGGCGCCAAAGGACATATTGTGTTTCAAAGAGGTCTACAGGCTCTTCATCTTAACCGATTTTAATGCATTTTTTTTTTTTTTTTTTTTTTAATGAAAGCTAATAAAATTTAGAACAACTTCGTTAATTCATTTTTGTTTTTTTTTGTTTCTCTTGTTTATTAAATTACGTGGAAAGACGTTAATAAACATCCAATGTTTATAACCTTCGAATGCTTATAACCTTCTAGCTACCTTTCTTATAAATAATTTTAAAATATGAATACTAAGGCTTTCTCTTCTTATGATAGTAGAACATTTGAAAATAAAATGTTACTCTAAGATTTGTTTTCGGGCCTGATATACTTCCGGAAGATCGATGGGCCTCTCCATACCTCCAACAAGGTAATCGAAGGTTTCTTTGCTTATTAGGTGGCATTTCGTTAAATTAATTACTCATTTTTATTTCAGAACAAGTTCATTACTGACGAGCTGTGTCTAGATCGGATCGGATCTGGTCGGGTCCAATGTAGGTCAAGCCTTAGTTGTACCAAGAAATAATTTGATATGTGTCGGTGTACTTACTCGAGCGCTTTCCGATCTTATTGTTGAAGCCAGTGAAAATCAGATTTGAGTATCTTGCTTTATTACAAATATTAACTAGACAATAATGCTTCAATTAGGGATGCGAGGGCCGCTTTCTCGACCAACTAGCGTGGCGATGAGTCGAATTGCTGATACTGTTTCCATATTCAGGAGAGGTTTGGTATTAAATTGAAGGACATTCGAGTTAATGATAAGAACAGCATTCCTTCATGATTTATGATGACAGATATTGTTCAACAAGAAGTGATTAGGCCTCGTCAGAAGGTGAAATCTATCGAACTAGGTACTTCTTCGCTTTCATCTTACCTAGGAATACAGCTGATGCACGAAATATTACCTAAGTCACGAAAAAAAAAAATAATAAAAAAAGAAATAAAAATAACATGTACATGAAAAAATAAAATAAATGCCTAAAAATATAAAATGAATACATTAATGTATTACACGTTTAGGACAAAATCTCATATTATTTAATATAGAGGATCCATACACAATTAAAAAAAAGTCCGTCACGCAGGAGCTGCATAACTAAGCACTTTACTCAGAATTTGGGTAGTGTAGATTGCTTTCCAGAACAATTTGCTTAAAATATCCTACATAAATCAAATAAAAACATGAATAGTTCTCTTTTAAATTTGTAATGAGTAACTGATCAATTAATAATTTGCTTCCAGAGTTATGTTTACACATGGTACCTATTACACTACGTAATAAATACAAAAAACCTCATATTATCGTATTTTGATCTAACGCAGGAACAGGATACAGTCACTCTAGTGGTAGAAAGCGCTCCTTGCGGCGGCTTTGTGAACCTACGTCTGACGGGCTTTTCTATTGAAATATATTACAAATTAAACCCCCGCTTTCCGAAAGACCGATTCAGCTCATTTTTACAACACTTCTTTCTCATGAGTTACCCACGACGTATACCGCGTTTCGTTACAATACAGCAGAAATTACGACCGGTATGAGTATATTAAGAATTTGGGTCAAGAGTAAACCCCCCTTCTAATGAACCGATTTAGTTTATTTTTACAACACATATTTACCTGTAGATTACCACTACGAATACCGAGTTTCGTCGAAATATACCAAAAATCACGGCTGGTAGTGGCGAATTGGTATTGTGGGTCCGGAGTAAACCCCCCCTCCTAATGAACCGATTTAGTTTATTTTTACAACAGTTATTTACCTGTGGATTACCACTACGAATACCGAGTTTCATCGAAATATACCAAAAATCACGGCTGGTAGTGGCGAATTGGTCTTGTGGGTCCGGAGTAAACCCCCCCTTCTAATGAACCGATTTAGTTCATTTTTATATCGCGCTTTTCTCTTTATATTACCACTACGAATACCAAGTTTCGTTGAAATATAACAAATATTACGGCTCACATATTCAAATTAGTGTTTTGGGTTCGGGGTAAACCCCCCCCTTCCGGTGGACCGACTTTGGTGGTTAACGAACTCGTTCAATCGTTTGCTAATTGAATGCTATATACCAAGTTTCGTGCCGAAAAAACAAAAACTCTGGCCGCTATCGTGCTAACAGACACATATATATATATATATATATATATATATATATATATATATATATATATATATATATATGCATATATATATATATATATATATATATATATAAATTTTAATGGGGGTCATTTTCGGTGTCTACTAGGTAGGATCGATAAAGATTTGAAGACATTTTTCAAAAATTCCGTCATGAGTCCAACCTCAATAGCTACTTTCCTTCGGAGGAAAGTGCTAAAAACAAAACAAAAAAAAAACAACAAAAACCTTCTCGATCACAAAACTGACGTAAAGATTTTATCACATGTTGATTAAAAAAAGACCCGGTGCACACTGAAGAACCCGGTTTCATGAAAACTACATATTTTATTAAAGGTTGCACACAAAATAAACTGTCTTCCATCAGTGTCGAGCTGGATTCAGACGACGATGCACTTGTGTTGTGGTGGTGGCTGAAACATTTAAAAAAAAAACGCAAGTACTAGGTTTAGCCGATGAGTAGGGATCAGCAACACAGCTGATAAGGATTTTTTTATGATTTCGAAGCCAGTTTTTGATCGCTTATTAGAAGTAGTAGATCCACTGATGAAACGTGAAACTGAAGCAATAGGATACCGTTTTAACGAATTTCATGACACCTGGTTTCATGAAACCGATTTAACGAAATTCATGAAACCAGGTTTCATTAAGACGGTTTGATGAAACTCTATGTGCACCAACCTATGGTTTTCTAGCTATCGGTTTAAAAAAAAACTAAAGTTTCATAAAACCAGTTTCTTCATTTTTTTCCAATTTTTGTTATATTTTAAGAAAATAAATATTTTATTATCACAATGTTAGGGTCTTGAGATTTTCGCATATTTTAATAAATACCTGGAAGATGGTTAATAAATGTAAAGCCTAATAATTTTTTTTCAAACGGGATTCACGCTGAAGTTTCAAAATATACTTCTAAATTGGAGATCAGAGTGTCATGTTTGACACAACTTGAATCTAGTAGACATATTTTGGGTCAGGGGATTGAAGGCGTTGAGTGTTGCTAATGGAGTTGTATTTTCACTTAGCATGTTTGTCCTGAAGATGCCGGAAAAAGTGGCACTAAATACCGGAGCGCGGACAAAGAGCCCACTCGCAAAAAGTCGACGTATGAGGAAAGAGTCCTTTCAAAAAAGCTTCCAAGTAGGACAAACGTGCGTGACATAAATTATGATCGTTAGTAGAACGAGGTATGTGGGTTTGTGGACGGCTGACGATCCGGCCCGCAGGACGCTTTGTCTAGTCGTGCGTGGATGGGTATGCAGAGTACGACCATCGAAAAACGTTGGGAACCAGACCGTACTCTTGGATAAGGCTATAGGGGAAATGATGGACTTCCTCTTCCGGATGGGGTGATTTCTAGAAGATTATTTCCTTAAACAGGAAATCGTCGGGGGTTGTCACGCGAAAACGTTCAATGACCCAAAACCGACTCGTTAATCTCTGAAATGAGTAATATTTACTGAAATACTTTAGATTATTATAAAATGGTGTCCTATTTATCACTTTATACAGTGGAGTCTCACTTATACGAAACTCACTTATAAGAAACATTTAGTTATACGAAGAATTTCTTCTTCCCGGACGAAACTCCATTTAATCCAGTGTAATGAATTATTCACTTGTGTGATATTCAGTTATACGCAATATTCACTTATACGAAATCTAATTTGTTCCCCCGGTGTAAATACTATTCAGTTACACGAAGAGACAACAGCTTTTCCACGAAATGTTTACAGACTTACCAGTGACTTACCCCCACCAGTCTCTCTCTCAGTTCTTCCTTGTGATTCTAGTAGTCCAGCCGTGTTCTATCTACTCTATCTTGTGTGATTCCTTCGTTTCCGATCTAATATCACGGTACGTGTCAGTCATTCACCCCCCTCCAAAAACTCGTTTTTCACTTCTCTATACAATAGTCGTTCTAGTAGCCGTGTTCTATTGTCCTTTCATGTTTAAAAAAACAGGAACAAAACTAACGCTTGTAGACAAAATAAAAATACTAAAAGAAGTTTATGATAACCATAAAGAAACAGAATTAGGCAAAGCTAAACGGTTAAAATTACCTTTGTCAACCCTTCCGACTATTATCGGTAAGAGGAAAGGAATCGAGGAGAATTTTGTGATATGAAACTTGAAAATAAAATAACGTACAACATTATCTAACAACACAATGTGTACAAACAATAAAATTGCGTCTTTTTTTTATGAAGAATTTATTTTAAAAATAGTCACGAAACCTAGTAATATTCAGTTATACGAAATATTCTCTTATACGAAACATTTTCCGTTCCCTCTCACATTCGTAAAAGACTCCACTGTAATTTTAATACGGCAGAAAGGAAAATACCATTTAGAACACAATATTAATTTATTTATTATGGTTTTCATGTTTCATGTCCGTATACTCCTCTTCAAGAGCGCTTGAACCCTAGTCTTTACTGAAATATTTAAGATTATTGTAAGATGGTGACTCCATTTTCCACTTTATAATTTTAATATCGTAAACAGAAGGCAAATACAATTTTGAACACAATATTCCTCAATATTTATTTATTATTTACTAGCTGTTACCCAGTGTGCCATGCTACACCTGCTTTCTGCCTATGACTCTCCCCGTATCAAGATCTACCTGTATACTAGCTGTTACCCAGTGTGCCATGCTACACCTACTTTCTGCCTATGACTCTCCTCGTATCAAGATCTACCTGTATACTAGCTGTTACCTAGTGTGCCATGCTACACCTACTTTCTGCCTATGACTCTCCCCGTATCAAGATCTACCTGTATACTAGCTGTTACCCGGCGTACCGTGCTACACCTACTTTCTGCCTATGACTCTCCCCGTATCAAGATCTACCTGTATACTAGCTGTTACCCAGTGTGCCATGCTACACCTACTTTCTGCCTATGACTCTCCTCGTATCAAGATCTACCTGTATACTAGCTGTTACCTAGTGTGCCATGCTACACCTACTTTCTGCCTATGACTCTCCCCGTATCAAGATCTACCTGTATACTAGCTGTTACCCAGTGTGCCATGCTACACCTGCTTTCTGCCTATGACTCTCCCCGTATCAAGATCTACCTGTATACTAGCTGTTACCCAGTGTGCCATGCTACACCTGCTTTCTGCCTATGACTCTCCCCGTATCAAGATCTACCTGTATACTAGCTGTTACCCAGTGTGCCATGCTACACCTACTTTCTGCCTATGACTCTCCCCGTATCAAGATCTACCTGTATACTAGCTGTTACCTAGTGTGCCATGCTACACCTGCTTTCTGCCTATGACTCTCCCCGTATCAAGATCTACCTGTATACTAGCTGTTACCCAGTGTGCCATGCTACACCTACTTTCTGTCTATGATTCACCCAGTATCAAGATCTACCTGTATACTAGCTGTTACCCAGTGTGCCATGCTACACCTACTTTCTGTCTATGATTCACCCAGTATCAAGATCTACCTGTATAATAGCTGTTACCCAGTGTGCCATGCTACACCTACTTTCTGTCTATGACTCTCCCCGTAACAAGATCTACTTGATACCTAGTTGTCTATACCCAGTTACGAAAATCGGTCAATCGATGTGAATTTGTTTTAGTTCATAATGTTACCGGCAGAGGCCAGCACAACAGCACTTCATCTAACAGCCGACAGAAGCCAGTAGTAGTCGATTCAAAATGGCCGTCAGAATCTGAATGGTTCAGTGTAGCCAATTTTTCTTGAACAAAACTTTTGACCTTTTGACCAAATTTTGAAATTTGACTATTTTGACCTAGCCTTGGAGATTTCTCGTATCAAGAAACCTGTGTGCCAAGTTTGGTCAATATCGGTCAAACGGTGTAGATTTGTATAAGGAACAAACAAACAAACAAACAAATAAATAAACAAAGAGAAAAACAGACAGACACATGATTTTTATATATATATATATATATATATAGATGATCTACATGTTTCACGTCCACGTGCCTCTCTTCAAGAGCATTTAATCTCTGAAATTAGTAATATTTAAAGAAATATTTCTTATTATTATTAGTTGGTGATCTTATATTTTAGTTTCTAATATTGATATGGCCAAGAAAGCAAATGTCATTATAACACATTATTACTCAATATTCATTTATTTAGTATGACATTTTTTAAGGGCTGGATTTCGCGATTTTAAGGATTACATCAGTTTAACATTTAATATACCCAGGACATAGTCGTTTATTTTGGTTAACAACTTGAATAAAAATTTTATAGTTTAAAATATTATGACTTTTGAGGGGTGGGGTTTGAACAAAAAGTGCAAGGGTTTTTCTGACCCCGGATTCGGGTTCAGCGACCCCAGAAACATATAGTAAACATGGTCTGGTCTCTGGGTCCGGACTTTTTTTTTTTTTGGTTGCGTAACCATAGTGGACTTCACTCATTATGCCCATTTTCCAACTTACTAATTAATTCCCTGTGACCATATGTTTTGTTGTATCTGCTCTAAAATGGCGGACAGAGTAGAAAATCTTTCCCCCGTGTTATCTAGGCGAATATGCAAAAATACTAATAGCCTGTTTAGCAAACATCTCTCAGCAATAGTCAGTTTCTCGGTCTGTTTAATACAACGGCATGCAAGGTCGTGTCTCCTTAGTCTCAACAAAACTAGGCATTTATCTTCAAGTGTCACACAATCTGTGCATAGAGTTTTAGCAATCTTTATACAATACACATGGAGTAGAGCCAAAATGCGATTAATTTCATGACAAATTATTAAATGAGTATTCGGATTGTGACTAACGATTTATGATTGATCAATCATATTTCTCCATGACTAACGAGTGACGACTAACTGCTTTCTAGCCTATGATTGATAAGTAATGATTATTTATTTACATTTTAACGTTCATTATTATTAACTAAGAATTTTAGGACGGCTTATCTATAGGTTACTACCCTTTTCTAGCCAGGATAGGGCTGATGCCTTTTCTTTTTTCTAAAGAAAAGCCACCACCCCATAGTGGGAATCGAACCCCCGATCCTTGGCACGAAGTGTTAATTGCTCAGGCCTTCACACTCACGGCCACCGGGCCTTCTGATTAATGATTAAAACAAGCTTTAAGTAATGATTGATGATTACTGAATAAAATTACTCAGATTAATGATTAAAGACTAAAAAAAGGCCTTCATTTAGAACTGATCAATCATATTTCTCAATGACTAATGACTGACGACTAACTGCTTTCTAGTCTACGATTGATGATTAATGATTAAAACATGCTATGATTAATGATTGACGATTACTGACTAACCTTACTCAGATAAATGATTAAAGTATTACAAAAGGCCTTGATTTATGATTCATGATAGTATAGATAGTATGTGTAAACAAGTTGGTATTAGCCTAATACTAAAAGTATTTACAACGTTAGTCATGTCAATCATTGGTGCACATTCTCAATGATTGATGACTAACTTCACATATGATTAATATGACCCATGATTAATGATTAGCTCGAGTTGTGATTAACTTATTTTATCCTATGATTGATTATTCATAAGTAAAATGTACTGGATTTGTCAATCATTTAGTTGATTTGTGCCCTACTCTGATAAATGGTGATGAGAGCTTACTAACAGGGCAATGTACAGGAAAATAATGTCAACTATTAGTTCGGATTCGGCTAAGAAAACAGAGTAAGATGTTTATCAGCTAAAAAACAACACAAATGCAGAATCACAGAACAAAAATTTTGGTAATCTGTCATAACTCTGAACTAGGGCCTATGAAATTAATTTCATATAGAGCCTACTGCTCGAATTCAGGAACATAAATATGCTTTAGGTCCACCCGACAAACCTATGTAATCTACTGTATGACATACAGTCTTCTTTTTCGTACATGGCTACTGCGCATGCGCGAACGTCAGCGGACACTTTTTTGTAACTTTTTTTTTGGTACTTACGTATTAGCGTCAAAGCAGGTTAAAGAGTCGGGTCTCAGAGAGCTGGATCAAGGAGTCAAATCAGTTTTTGCCAATATGGCGACCGGATTATCAACGATTTGGGTTAACTAGAGTTATGATATAACCTTTAGCTAGCGAAAACGCGTAGCACTTATTTTAATAGCATAATTACTATGCGTTTCCGCTCGCTACGCTCGCTCAAGGTTATATCAAAACTCTAGTCAATCTAACTCGTTGATAATATAGATCAACGATGGTTTTTCGCTGGATAATGGACTGATAAACGATTTAGCATCGCTTCGAAACAGTAGCTTTCATCCTAGCTACTCTGTTGTCGGTAACTCGCAAAAAAACTGAAATCGCGTAACAAAAAAAAAAAACAACAACAATTGCGTGGGTAAATAAAGCTCAAATGAATTGCGTTAAAAAGACAAAGGGAACAAGATGGCTACTATAAACACATTAGATGATATCTCTGATAGTGATTGACCAATAGAAATGCGTTATCCATGATCCAGATCTCTGAACGAGACCCGCCTCTTTAACCTGCTTTGACGCTAATACGTAAGTACCTTTTTTTTCAGTTTAGTCATCACTAAAGCATATTTATGCTAATAAGCATCCTTTCTGTGGTTCAGTGGATAATGTAGCCCATGCTAAGAAGATCCGGGTTCAATTTCCGCCGGCAGCAGGTTGAATTTGGTAATTCTGAAGTTTAGGGGCCACCCCACTCATTTTTTTACTGGTTGTTCTACGACGTATTTTGATGCACTAAACACGAAACCATTAAAAAAAAAAAAAAAAAAAAAAAAAAACAGTTAAACTCTAAATTACGCCAGCGGACACTTTTTTTCAGCTCATTCCAGTTTTTTCATCGCTAAAGCATATTTACCTTACCTGGTTATTGAGAGATCGTTGACCGTGGATAATTCAAGGTAGGAGTTGTCGGGGTTCGGTCACTGCTACTTAATAAAACTACATTTTACCGTGAAAATGGTTTTATTGTTGCCGACGTTTCGGCTTGAGATTCAAGCCTTCATCAGGGCTGTAAAACAATATTGTTTTACAGCACTGATGAAGGCTGTAAAACAATATTGTTTTAGAGCCCTGATGAAGGCTTGAATCTCAAGCCGAAACGTCGGCAATGATAAAACCATTTTCACGGTAGAATGTAGCAGTGACCGAACTCCTGGTTATAGTTTTCTATACGAATATCTTTTCGTGGTTAAAAATAATTAAAGTTGTTGCCACTGTTGTATTTAGAGACAGATGCATTTGTGTGTATTCGTTTTTCTATCATTCTTCATTATTTCAGAGTCTGGAGGGGGGGGGGGCCGTTAAATTAGCAAACGCTTTCTCTCTAGAACAGAGATGGGCATAATTTTATTTATAAATAAAAATACGAATTTATTCGTACTTTATACATTTGTGAATACAAATATAAATAAATTCGTATTCGTAAGTGTGAATACGAATTTATTTTTATTCACATATATTAAATATAAAAATACAAATAAAATTTTATTCGCAAATTTTTCTGCGAATAAAAATAAATTCACAGAAAAAATTGTAAATAATCACAAAAAATGTGAATATTTAAAAAAAATCAAGTGATTACAAAAAAAATCACATTAAAATATACGAATAAAAATTTATTCACATTATAATTTGTGAATAAAAATTTATTCACAATAAAATTCGCAAATAAATTATGAATTTCCTCGTATTAAGATGATATTAAAAAAGTTATTGAAGGTGAATTTTTTTTTTTTTTTTTTTTTTTTTTTTTTTTTTTTGATGGAGGTACAGATGACAAACTGTGTCCCTGCAGCATGGCTGGTGGTCCCGCGGCGGACTCGGGGTAAACAAAAAATCTAGGCGCTAATAACCTAGACGTTAAATGCCTTAAAAAAAAAAAAAAAAAATCACCTTCAGTAACTTTCGTAATATCATCTTAATACGAATAAATTCATGGTTTATTTGCGAATTTTATTGTGAATAAATTTTTATTCACAAATTATAATGTGAATAAATTTTTATTCGTATATTTTAATGTGATTTTTTTTCTAATCGCTTGATTTTTTGTAAATATTCACATTTTTTGTGATTATTTACACTTTTTTCTGTGAATTTATTTTTATTCGCAGAAAAATTTGCGAATAAAATTTTATTTGTATTTTTATATTTAATATATGTGAATAAAAATAAATTCGTATTCACACTTATGAATACGAATTTATTTATATTCGTATTCACAAATATATGAAGTACGAATTTATTTATATTCGTATTCACAAATGTATAAAGTACGAATAAATTCGTATTTTTATTTATAAATAAAATTATGCCGATCTCTGCTCTAGAACAACTTAATTTTATATTGTCGCCAGTCATGTTTCGTTCCGAAAGAGAGACACGATATATATATACACAAGCATTTCAGTAAGTTTCAGTTTTCCTTCCCATTGGGTAAAGCTCATGAAGATTTCAAGACATTTTTCAGAAACTCTGTCATGAGTGTAACCTAGACACCCTTATTTCCTTAAGACTGTGTTAATAAAAAAATGTTAACAATTTTTAATTTTAAAGTAACCATTCTCTAATATTTTATTCTTGAATACAAGTTGCATTAGAATGAAGAATGAAGTATTGTTTCCAAAGCGCTGACAGCGATGAGCCGGAACATGTAAATGTCAGGGATAGGATGAGATAAGGTGCATCATGCTCAGAACATTAGTACTATGAATCATCCAAGAATGTACTATCTACTAAAGAATTATCGGGTCTTTATGCGAAGACCACATCCAGTTACTTTTGAAGTAGCAGTAGTGATTTATAACTAGGGACCGGATTCTAAGGTTTTCACCTATTTTTTTCCTTTCTCCTAAACATGATAATGATCAGTTTTTTATATGATTCGCGTCTTGTAGTCTCATTCATGCAAATTTGGAAGAACCTAAAAAATCCTATTCTGGATGATATGACCTAAAATCACCTAAAACCCGATGGAATGACCTAGACGGACCTAATCTTAGTAATAGAAAATACAATTCAATGAACTCATTTCCTGGATGAAAGGATTTTTCTTAAAAGCATCTTCCCGTGTCCAGACGTCCAAGGAAACTTTAATTTGAGTTTCGCTTCCACCAGAACCCATTTTAACACGCTGGGGAAAAATAAAAACAGTTTTTATTTATTTTTTATTTTTTTTATTATTTTTTTTTTTTATTTTTTTATTTTTTATTTATTTTTTTTTTTTTATTTTTTTTTTACGGCGCATCTACAACTTGGCCATTAGCGCCGCAATAATAAAAACAGTTGTTATCGCTTTGGATATGAATGAAGCAACTGCCATTTCTAAGGCTTCGATGTTCCTCCAGAGCATCGAGATTCGTCCTGGCAATCCAGGCAGTGAAATTCTTCCTGATGTTGTTTAGAAGTTGGAACTCTTTAGTTGAGAAACTTCAAAATCTCCTTTAAATATTTGTTTAATTGTTTTGTTTTATGTTCTTATTTATTTTTTATTATTAATTTATGTTTATTGAATAATTTAATTTATTTTTCTTCTTTTTTTTTTTAAACATTGCTTTATTTCTAAAATGTATTTTATTTATATAAATATCATTCACTTTGTTTTTTAAATAAATATTTTGTTGAATATTTAGACTTCTTATTCTTTTTTAAAAATAATAATTCATATTTCCGTTTTATTTTTATTTCCTCATCTTTTTTCCCCTTCTAAATATACTATTCTAGAAAATATTGTTATTTGTTGTTTATTTTTATGTCACTAATTATGTACATATTAATTTATCAATTATAAATCAATCGAAATTATTAATGATAAATTATAATACGTTGAAATTATTTTTTGAACCTATTGAAACATTTTTATCACCCAGAAAAACCTAAAATGGATTTTTAAATAAAAACCTGAAAAGACCTATTTTTTGAACCTATTGAAACATTTTTATCACCTAAAAAACCTAAAACTAGACTTTTAAATAAAAATCTAAAAAGACCTATTATGGCTGTTGTAAAAACCTAGTTTGATGCTTATTTTATTCTAAAAATCCGATCCCTATTTATAACAGTTACTCCTACACGCTGATAAGCTTACTGATTAGCTTACAGGTTCTTTGCTGGTTATCTATTACTACTTGACTCGTTATCTACGGTTATAATTCATATTAGATAATGGCAAGCAATATTTATTAATAAAAGTCCGTCACGCAGGAGCTGCATAACTAAGCACTTTCCTCAGAATTTGGGTAGTGTAGACTGCTTTCCAGAACAATTTGCTTAAAATATCCTACATAAATAAAATAAAAACATGAATAGTTCTCTTTTAAATTTGTAATGAGTAACTGATCAATTATTAATTTGCTTCCAGAGTTATGTTTACACATGGTACCTACTACACTACGTAATAAATACAAAAAACCTCATATTATCGTATTTTGATCTAACGCAGGAACAGGATACAGTCACTCTAGTGGTAGAAAGCCCTCCTTGCGGCGGCTTTGTGAACCTACGTTTGGCGGGCTTTTCTATTGAAATATATTACAAATTAAACCCCCGCTTTACGATTGACCGATTCAGCTCATTTTTACAACACTTCTTTCTCATGAGTTACCCACGACGTATACCGCGTTTCGTTACAATACAGCAGAAATTACGACCGGTATGAGTATATTAGGAATTTGGGTCCGGAGTAAACCCGCCCTTCTAATGAACCGATTTAGTTTATTTTTACAACACATATTTAACTGTAGATTACCACTACGAATACCGAGTTTCGTCGAAATATACCAAAAATCACGGCTGGTAGTGGTGAATTGGTATTGTGGGTCTGGAGTAAACCCCCCCCCTCCTAATGAACCGATTTAGTTTATTTTTACAACACATATTTACCTGTGGATTACCACTACGAATACCGAGTTTCGTCGAAATATACCAAAAATCACGGCTGGTAGTGGCGAATTGGTATTGTGGGTCCGGAGTAAACCCCCCCTTCTAATGAACCGATTTAGTTTATTTTTACAACACATATTTAACTGTAGATTACCACTACGAATACCGAGTTTCGTCGAAATATACCAAAAATCACGGCTGGTAGTGGTGAATTGGTATTGTGGGTCTGGAGTAAACCCCCCCCTCCTAATGAACCGATTTAGTTTAATTTTACAACACATATTTACCTGTGGATTACCACTACGAATACCGAGTTTCGTCGAAATATACCAAAAATCACGGCTGGTAGTGGCGAATTGGTATTGTGGGTCCGGAGTAAACCCCCCCTTCTAATGAACCGATTTAGTTCATTTTTATATCTCACTTTTCTCTCTATATTACCACTACGAATACCAAGTTTCGTTGAAATATAACAAATATTACGGCTGACATAGTCAAATTAGTGTTTTGGGTTCGGGGTAAACCCCCCCTTCCGGTGGACCGACTTTGGTGGTTAACGAACTCGTTCAATCGTTTGCTAATTGAATGCTATATACCAAGTTTCGTGACGAAAAAACAAAAACTCTGGCCGCTATCGTGTTAACAGACACATATATATATATGCATATATATATATATATATATATATATATATATATATATATATATATATATATATATATAAATTTTAACGGGGGTCATTTTCGGTGTCTACTAGGTAGGATCGATAAAGATTTGAAGAAATTTTTCAAAAATTCCGTCATGAGTCCAACCTCAATAGCTACTTTCCTTCGGAGGAAAGTGCTAAAAAGGTTAATATGATCAAAATCAATTCTCTCAACTATGAAAAAAGTTATTAAGCATTAAAGTTAACTGTTTTGTAGGTTATGAAGGATAACATAAGCAATGATATTTGTAAACACACATATTTTATTCCTTTAATCTCTCTTTCTCTCTCTCTCTCTCTCTCTCTCTCTCTCTCTCTCTCTCTCTCTCTCTCTCTCTCTCTCTCTCTCTCTCTCTCTCTATTTTTGGATATTTAACATTTATTTAGCATTTTGGGCATACGTGCTATGCGTTTCCGCTCACTACGCTCGCTCAAGAAGATATCAAAACTCTAGTCAATCCAACTTGCTAAAATTAATAGAATTCTATTAATTTTAGGGACTCTTGTCTATCGAACTCGCTAAAATTAATAGAATTCTATTAATTTTCCGAGTAAGAAATCAATCGCTTTTTCTTTGTCAGGAACATCGCGAACTAATTGTAAAAGACTCATTTTTCCTAAACAAAAAAAAAAAGAGCTTTTTCATAAACAAAAGCTAATTCACTGTTGAAGGGGGAGGGGGGTTCACTGTTGGGTTCATTGTATTGGTTCTTTACTCTCAGCAAGAACCAATACAATTGCTCATCGGAATCCTCCAATAGGAAGGCAAAGGAGTTATGCGCATGCGCTGAATCACTGATACAATCACTACTGCTACTTCAAAAGTAAATGGATGTGTTCTTCGCAAAAAGACCCGAATTATCTTCAAATGTTCTGTAAAATCCAAAAAAATCAGTACGGGAAATTATTATTTTGTCATTAACGGCCGTAGTTTATGCTTCCTAACAAAATTCGAAATACGCCTATCCCAAGAAATGATAAATGGGTCAATCCATAATCACCCAAATTGCAAAAAAATTGTTGCTCAACATTTTTGATTTTTCTATTTTGTTTTTACCATCCACTTCCATATAGTAGGTGAGTTTAAACCTGAAGTTTGCCATAATCGTATTTTTTCAATATTTAAAGTACAATATCGAAAATTATGAATTCCTTACAGATTACACCTATTTATGAAATAAACAGGTGATTTAAATTTGGTGACTCAGACTCAAGTGGTTTTAGATTTATACTGCATCAAAGTTGGGCTTAAATTACGTTATACGCACACGAAATTTAATGACAATTAATAGTATAAATGGATTTAATTAGTATTTCAAAGGAGCAAAATATTAATAATGCAACCATAATAATTGCTATTACCACAGAATTACATATTTAGAAATGTTTAACTACATATTAGGAAGAAAATGTTGTAATCCAATGAGTTGGATCAACTCTGTAGTAATTTCTGCAAGATAGTCAGATGTATGAATTGTTTTATTTCTTGGCCATGGATTATGCAAGAGGTTTGTCCAACATGCTTTTCAAAAAATATTTTTAAACCAGCCAGAAGCTTGAGATAATCGAATGGCACAAGTCACCTACTTCATGCCTGAGGGTTAAATACATTTACGTATAAAATTTACGTTTTTGCCCAAAAAGTAGTTAAAATACAAACTTAAAATGGCCGGCAAAAAAAAAAAAAATTTGCCTAACTATGATGAACCGCGTTGGCAAGTTCGTACAGTTGTGCCATTTCTAGAAACACTTCCACTAGTTGGCACTAATAGCCAAATAGTTGATGCGCCGTTAAAAACGGGAGGGGGGAAACTTCCACTAGTCTAGAGTAGGACACAAATCAAGTAAATGATTGACAAATCGATTAAATTTTACTAATGACTAATCAATCATGGGATAAAATAAATTAATCTCAACTCGAGTTAATGATTAATCACAGGTCATATTAATCATATATGAAGTTAGTCATCAATCATTGATAGTCTGTACTAATGATTGACGTGACAAACGTTGTAAATACTTTTAGTATTAGGCTAATACCAATTTGTTTACACATACTATCTATAGGTACATTGGGCTTTGGAATTCCTTCATGAACCAGTTAATCATCAATCATAAATCAAGGCTTCTTTTTAGTCTTTAATCATTAATAAGAGTAAGGTTAATCAGTAATCATCAATCATTAGTCAAAGCATATTTTAGTTATTAATCATCAATCATAGGTTAGAAAGAAGTTAGTCGTCAACCATTAGTCATGGAGAAATATGATTGCTCAATCATTAATCGTTAGTCACATCCCATTACTCTATTAATCAGTTGTCATTAGTCATGAAATTAATCAGAGTTTGCCCTAATCTGCACTAGTTTTCATTTTATCGGTTTCCCTGGAGTTTATAAGAAATATTCCTAAGAGAAAGATACTTCTTTATTGAGAACTATTACATTTCAATTGAAAGCGGTGTTTATGATATCAAAAGTGTGTGTGGTTACACTTATCCGAAGCATTCACCGCAGAATTCCTGAGTAAAAGTAAGAATTCACACTCATTTTACCGCATTTATGCCAAGAAAACATTCATAGAAAAAATACGGTTTCTTTTTCCTTGGTATGAACTTTCTTTTATAGGGGAAGACAGGCCACAACTTCTAAACCTCTGAAAATAGGTGTGATTTTCGTACATTCCAAGGAAAGTGCTTATTGAGGTCGCATTCATGACAGAATGTTTTAAGTACAGATGGAATGGTTGGGATTCGGCTAAATAAACCTCAATATGATTTTGTTTTAAAAAAATCTATATTTCGGACGTTTCGGCTACTCATTGGTAGCCTTCGTCAGCTAAAATGACAAAAAAAGAAATTAATACAAAAACAAACAAGAGGAATTTATAATTGTGATAGGTAACAGAAATATAGATACAGTTTAACTTATAACAGAACATATCGTCTTAAAATTCTTAGAATGAGTAGAATGAAAAAGAAAATAGGTACAGTAATGATTTTAATAGTAATTAGTAACATTAATTGATTTTACAAAGAAATAAGAGAACTATATACCAATGACAAATATAGTAGCTAATAGTAACATTAATTAATTTTACAGAGAAATAAGATACTACATACCAATGGAAATGCCGAGCGGCAGAGGAAGACCAAGGTTGGCAATTAAGTAACCATTGTGAAAGTGTCTAAGGAAAAAAAGGAATCTGCAGGGGTATATGTAACTGGAAACAGCAAGAGGTGGGGGAAACGGGCGGTAGGATCAAACAGATGTTTATGACATTTTATGACAGGAAAGGAGAAAAAGGTGTTAATGGAAGGATACCCAAGGGGCAAGGTAAAAATCTAGGTAGGTGGTCGGGCGAGTATTTGGAAAATATTAGCGTACATAGGAGAAATGCCTTGTTGGTCAGTTTTGTAATTTATATTGTTTTTGTTTAAGTTGATGTGTACACATTCCGAGATCTGTAGTCTTTTTTTGTTACGTTGTGTAGAAAGAATTTTCGTGTCGTCGAAGTTAAAAGTGTGTTTTTGTGTAATGGCGTGTTTTGCAAGTGCAGATTTATCTATTTCTTTATTAGTGATGGTTCGTTTATGTTGTGTAATACGTGAGTGAATGTCATTTATGGTTTCTCCTATGTATACACCATTACAGGAAGGGGTTTGGCAAGGGACTTTGTAAACACATCGGGTGGTATGTTCAAAAGGGATGGGATCTTTGAGTTTGGTGTAGAGGGTTTTGAGTTTGTTGGTAGTTTTTAAACCAAAGTTTAGGGAAGGGTAGGATTTTTTAATTGTCTTTGTAAGTTTATCAGTCAGTCCAGGTGTAAATGGTAGAGATCGGAACATTTGGGAACTGGGAGTTAGGGAAGAATTGGGAGAGATAGTGCTGGAAGGTTGGGATTTTACTTTTTTAACAAGGGATTTTATGAGGTTGGGGGGAAATTGGTTGCGTGCCAATATGAATGTTTTAGAAATCCTTAGTCTGCTGTAAAAGACAAAAGAGACCAGGACGAAAGACAGGTAGCAAAAACGGACTAGAGGATGAATTAGAGCAACTTTTAGTCTGCAGGAGAAGAAAGAGAGAGAAAACAGACTGGTGAAAAAAGTAGTGGTAACTTTGAACCTACATAAAAAGAAGCAAGAACAGGTGAAAAAAACTGGTGGACAAAATTTTAGTCTACAGGAGAAGAAGAGGGATCTGGTGGAAAAAGAGAGAGGAAAGAGGCTGGAGTATGAAGGAGGCACAACTTTATCTTGCAGGAGAAGAGGAATCTAGTGGAATAAGATAGAGGAAAGAGAGAGGAAACGAACTGTAGGATGAAGCAGAGCTAACTTTGAGGTGGCAGGAAGAAAAGAGAGATCAAGTTGAAAAAGAGAAAGAGAAAACAGACTGGTGGATGTAGCAGACACCTCTTGAGCCTAAAGGAGAAGAAGAGGAATCTGGAGGAAAGAGAGAGAGGAAACGGACTAGAGGATGAAGCAGAGCCAACATTGAGTTTGCAGGAAAAGAAGAGAGATCAGGTGGAAAAAGAGAGGGAAGACGGACTAGTAGATAAAGCGGAACGAACTTTGAGCCTGCAGAAAATGAAGAGGGATCAGGTGGGAAAAGAGAGAGAAAACGGACTGGTGAAAAAAGTAGTGGTAACTTTGAACCTACATAAAAAGAAGAAAGAACAGGTGGACAAAATTTTAGTCTACAGGAGAAGAAGAGGGATCTGGTGGAAAAAGAGAGAGGAAAGAGGCTGGAGTATGAAGAAGGCGCAACTTTAGCTTGCAGGAGAAGAGGAATCTAGTGGAATAAGATAGAGGAAAGAGAGAGGAAACGAACTGTAGGATGAAGCAGAGCTAACTTTGAGGTGGCAGGAAGAAAAGAGAGATCAAGTTGAAAAAGAGAAAGAGAAAACAGACTGGTGGATGTAGCAGACACCTCCTGAGCCTAAAGGAGAAGAAGAGGAATCTGGAGGAAAGAGAGAGAGGAAACGTACTAGAGGATGAAGCAGAGCTAACATTGAGTTTGCAGGAAAAGAAGAGAGATCAGAAATAGAGAAAAGAAATAGAGAGGGAAGACGGACTAGTAGATAAAGCAGAACTATCTTTGAGCCTGCAGAAAATGAAGAGGGGTCAGGTGAGAAAAGAGAGAGAAAACGGACTGGAGGATATAGTAGATCTAACTTTGAACCTGCAGGAAAATAAGATAAATCAGGTGGAAGAAGAAAGAGATAAACCTGCATGGGAGATGAAGCTGAGGCAACTTTGAGGCCGCATGAGAACAGGAGAAAGGGTAGAAGATATACCAGGTAGAAGGAGAGAGAGAGATAGACCGGAAACAGACTGGCGGATGTAGCAGACACCTCCTGAGCCTAAAGTAGATAAAGCAGAACTATCTTTGAGCCTGCAGAAAATGAAGAGGGGTCAGGTGGGAAAAGAGAGAGAAAACGGACTGGAGGATATAGTAGATCTAACTTTGAACCTGCAGGAAAATAAGATAAATCAGGTGGAAGAAGAAAGAGATAAACCTGCATGGGAGATGAAGCTGAGGCAACTTTGAGCCCGCATGAGAACAGGAGAAAGGGTAGAAGATATACCAGGTAGAAGGAGAGAGAGAGAGATAGACCGGAAACAGACTGGCGGATGTAGCAGACACCTCCTGAGCCTAAAGTAGATAAAGCAGAACTATCTTTGAGCCTGCAGAAAATGAAGAGGGGTCAGGTGAGAAAAGAGAGAGAAAACGGACTGGAGGATATAGTAGATCTAACTTTGAACCTGCAGGAAAATAAGATAAATCAGGTGGAAGAAGAAAGAGATAAACCTGCATGGGAGATGAAGCTGAGGCAACTTTGAGCCCGCATGAGAACTGGAGAAAGGGTAGAAGATATACCAGGTAGAAGGAGAGAGAGAGATAGACCGGAAACAGACTGGCGGATGTAGCAGACACCTCCTGAGCCTAAAGTAGATAAAGCAGAACTAACTTTGAGCCTGCAGAAAATGAAGAGGGGTCAGGTGGGAAAAGAGAGAGAAAACGGACTGGAGGATATAGTAGATCTAACTTTGAACCTGCAGGAAAATAAGATAAATCAGGTGGAAGAAGAAAGAGATAAACCTGCATGGGAGATGAAGCTGAGGCAACTTTGAGCCCGCATGAGAACAGGAGAAAGGGTAGAAGATATACCAGGTAGAAGGAGAGAGAGAGAGAGAGAGATAGACCGGAAACAGACTGGCGGATGTTGAGGTTTATCTAGAACAGGAGAAAGGGTAGAAGATATACCAGGTAGAAGGAGAGGGAGAGATAGACCGGAAACAGACTGGCGGATGTTGAGGTTTATCTAGAACAGGAGAAAGGGTAGAAGATATACCAGGTAGAAGGAGAGAGAGAGAGATAGACCGGAAACAGACTGGCGGATGTTGAGGTTTATCTAGAACAGGAGAAAGGGTAGAAGATATACCAGGTAGAAGGAGAGGGAGAGAGATAGACCGGAAACAGACTGGCGGATGTTGAGGTTTATCTAGAACAGGAGAAAGGGTAGAAGATATACCAGGTAGAAGGAGAGAGAGAGAGATAGACCGGAAACAGACTGGCGGATGTTGAGGTTTATCTAGAACAGGAGAAAGGGTAGAAGATATACCAGGTAGAAGGAGAGAGAGAGAGATAGACCGGAAACAGACTGGCGGATGTTGAGGTTTATCTACAACATTTCACGGTTTTTTCTCGGCTACCATTGTGGCTAGCGGCACTTGTCGTAATTACCCGGAGATCCATTCCAATGCCAGGCCTTCTAAATCCAGCCAACTATTTGGCAGGTATGCTTCAAGGATATGCACATGTAACATATACTACGTATGCTTCCTTCGTAAACGATTCCTGTAACTAACTTCTACAGGAACACACAACATTCGGATTTGCTCGTGAAAAAGAGAGGCAGACTTTGGTTAGACCTTTACATAAAAAAATATACATTTAGCCATACACATCTTCGGTGTCTTATAGATAGAACCGTTGATGATTAGGATTTTTCGTTAAATTCTTTTATGTGTACATTCTACTTTAACGGCAATTTTTCTTTCGGAATGATACGGAATATTATTTACTGAATAATTGAATGGGTGGGAGCAAAATAGTGCCTTTGGATATTATGTGGGACTATCAGTCTATGGTACAAATGCTACGGAAATATGACTACAAGCTCTGTATCCTACTTAATCTTGTTGCCTTTAACCATTTCAAGTGATAGTCCCACCTAATATCCAACATATAGCAGCTACAGTTAAGTTTTGCTAATAATGTTGCTTGGCACTATTTTTCCGCTACCCCTTCAATTAGTCTTAAATTTAGCGCAAGTTATAAACATTTTCGGGTATTTATGTTTAATCATAAAAATGAAAAGCACCTTTCCAACATCCTTAACTAATGCTTGCTCAGAAGACTCAAAAGATTTTTCCCGGGACACTAAAAGTCAGCTTAGTTAGATAATATTTCCATGAAAGCGGGAGTCCCACAGGGTAGCCTCCTTGGTCCTATTCATAATATCCTTTTCACAGCTGACATACAAACTAATTCCGGTACTCTCTCGATAATGTATGCAGTCATGACAGCCATCCTTTTATCTCACATGAATTCAGAGGTAACTCCATTATGGCACTGATTGTGGTGAGTAAAAAAAAAAAAAACTGGTCGGAGGTGGTGGTTGCATAATGTAAGGTAGATTTCAGTTCATCCTGTCAACCCATTTGAGCAATGGGTCCTGGAATGAATCAGACCCATTATTAAATATGAAATGACACCTGGAGATGCCCGAGGTGTGGTTAAACTTATTACTGCAATCTAATTATTCGAAACAATGGTTGAAATTGTAATATTCTTGTTCATATAGAAAATGTCTACAGTGTTGGGCAAAATTAACGTTAGTTTACTAAACTAAGTGATTAATTCTAACTAAAAACAAACTGAGGTTATATTATTAGTTTTAGTTTTAGTTTAGTTTTAGATTTGTAAAATTATTAATCATGTGTTGGAGTATTTTCTTAATAAATAGTCGATTTTAGTTTTAGTATCCGTTTTTAGTATGTTAATTAGCTTAATTATATCAAGATTTAGTTTTTAATTCACTATTTAGTTTATTGCATACTTTGATTCAGAAAAAGGGTAAAAAAAATAGATATGTATATATTTTTGTTTAAATAAAGAGTGTTTATTTATGGACTATAATGGGGAAAAATGAGGTTACAACTTACACCAAAACTTCAGCCTATTTAAAACAAAATGAAAACAAGTTTTATTAGTTTTAATCATTTACTTAATTATCGAAATAACATATGATTTACATTATTTCACGTCATTTTTGTAAAACTAAACTAAAATAAAGGTTTAATTTAGTTTTTAATCATTTCCCAATGATTTCGCTTTAGTTTTTGTTCAACTTTAGTTTATTCTAAAAAGTGAATGTAGTTATTAGTTGTGCACAACATTGCATATAGTGACCATTCTCCTATATATATTGTATTTAGTGAGTTAGTGGACGTGGATACGGTAGCCAGCCTTCCCTTTGTTACGGTCCTGGGAACCATCATTCTTCGTTCCCACACCGACCTTCTAGAAAGGAAGTCCAGCCATCACGCGGTCTGGATGTATTATTCCGACGTCAAAATATAAATATATACGTTTTATAGTATAAAAAATATTATTTACACACAACTTCTTCATAATATAGCATTTCCAAGTCTATTTGAACCTTTTCCAAGTCAACTGTAACCATTTCCAAATCAAATGTCACCCTTTCCAAATCAAATGTCACCCTTTCCAAATCAAATGTAACCCTTTCCAATTCAAATGTAACCCTTTCCAAATGAGTTGAAACCCTTTCCAAAACAAATGTAACGCTTTACAACTCAATTGTCACCCTTTTTATTTCAATTGTAACCGTTTCCATTTCAATTGTCACCATTGCAAATTGACCGTAATGGGCGAATTGAGGGCCTCAAAACACAACGGGATAAATCATGAAAATATTTTAATTAAAAAAAAAAAAAAAAAAAAAAAATCGATCTCGCTAGTGACCTAAATGTCACCGTATCATCTTTTCTTTCAAATTTTGTACAATAACGTATTTTGATGCACTAAACACGAATCCGTTAAAAAAAAAAGTTCGCTTTCAACTAGGAAAACGTTAGTGCTTAATAACTTCTTTCCTAGTTGAAAGCGAACTTTTTTTTTTAACGGATTCGTGTTTAGTGCATCAAAATACGTTATTGTACAAAATTTGAAAGAAATCGGTTTTGAGGGCGCTCAACTTCAGTTTTACCTAAAGGGTATATACGGTGACATTTAGGTCACTAGCGAGATCGATTTTTTTTTTTTTCCTTTTAATTAAAATATTTTCAATATTCGCCCTCAATTCGCCCATTCCCCATTACGGTCAATTTGCAAAAAATTTCAAGGGTGACAATTGAAATGGAAACGGTTACAATTGAAATAAAAAGGGTGACAATTGAGTTGTAAATCGTTACATTTGTTTTGGAAAGGGTTTCAACTGATTTGGAAAGGGTTACATTTGAATTGGAAAGGGTGACATTTGATTTGGAAAGGGTGACATTTGATTTGGAAAAGGTTTCAGTTGACTTGGAAAAGGTTCAAATAGACTTGGAAATGCTATATAATCGTAGAATGGCCACGTGGACGCAATCTTTCCACCGCCATCCGTCAGAAAGCCTAAGTAGCAAAGATGGTGACTGGTCTTAAGATGGCGCCATTTAGATCTTTGTGGTGCCAACAACTAAAACTGATTGTGTTGCTCGTCCATTTGACGTATCATTTATAACTGTAACGAGTTGTAATACGCCTAAATGGGTTATAAGGCCAAAAGCTTGATTCGAATACCCTCTAGTGACAGGCAGCAATACTATAAGTACAATACGGTAACGCTAGATAGCTCTAAAGTCGAGAAAATAGAAGAAAAAGACGATGAGAAATAGGAGAATCTCTCGACTGCTAGAAACGTCAGCAGTACACAGGGCCAGGTCGCTCTGGACTGCTACAAACGTCAGCAGCACACAGGGCCAGGTCGCTCTGGACTGCTGGAGCAGTTAACGGCAGAGAAAGGGTTAATGCAATTTATATTATTTATTTATTTATGGAGCTCCACAACAGCAAGGTGATTTGCTCGCATACATTGTGAAATCATATACAATCAAAGTGATCATACATATGTAAATAAAGTATTAACATACATAAAGTAAACACAAATAACTACAAAATAAAAAAGAGTTAATAAAGAGAAATAGAAAAGAATAACTAGAACATTGAATAAAACAATAACTGAAATAATATAATAATAAATAATAGAATATTTAATAGTTTATTTCACTATTTTCTTCACAAATTCGTAAACGCTTCAATAACAAATACACAAGGTAGGTTGAGTCAAATTTTATCATACAGTTCTATTTTACGGAGGTGTTGTAGAATGGTAACAATGTGTGGGGTTTTTTTCAGAAAATAGTTCAGACATTTCATGTGGTATAGTTAAATAGTCTGGTGTTTTGCATTCTGTTAGTAAGTGTTTAATTGTTAGTTGTTTGACATGTAGGACTGTTTTTTTTTTTATTTCGTTATGAGGTAATATTATAAAGCACTGAAACTCCGAGACTCATTGACACGGTTTCCCTTCAGGGAAATGTGAACTGTAAACGAAGATACTTTGGAAAAATGTTTTTTTTTTTGTTTTTTTTTTTGGTTATATGTTTTTGTCGGATCTAAAACTAGACAATTAGCACCGAGCAATCAATAGATTGCCACACTTCCTAAACGTCCTTGGTTGAGCAAGAAATAACTTGAACGGAACCAGAAAGAAAAATAATAATCTCGCTGCAAAGGGGCATGTAGCCCGCTCTCCTTAGGCCTCGGGTACGATACGAGCGAAGAGCGATGAGCGATAAGCGAAAAGCTTCATAGCAACGTCGCTCACATTAATGTTAAAGCTGGAGTGCAGTAGGAATGAGGGACTGGCTAATATACACAAGAGCGACCAGGCGACATGGCCATACATTACAATTTGTCTCTTAGCTCACCCCAGACATTATATTTTGCGTTCTACAAAAATGGCCTCAGCCTCGAAATCTTAACCGATTTCAATCCATTTTTTTTTTAAATGAAAGCTAATAAAATGTAGAACAACTTTGTCACTTCACATTTATGTTTTTTGTTTCCCTTGTTTATTAAATTACGTGGAAAGATGTTTATAACCAACCAATGTTAATAACTTTCCAATGCTTGTAACCTTCTAGCTTACCTTTCTTATATATAATTTTAAAATATGAATACTAATAAAAGAGTAAATTGGATGATAGTTAATGTGAGCTTTTAATTTCGGAAGTACAAAGTATGGAATAACAGACACAGTGATTTTAAACATACAATCATAACCAAGAAACTAGGAGAAGAGCTTGGAAACGCATTAAACATGCAAGGTATGATATTTTTATTAATTAAACATTTAAAATATTAATTTGTGTAATTAATATTTTAATTGTGAAACGTATATTGGAGTATGCGATGACGGAGACTAAAGGAAATTACCGCCCAGCCGCTCTGTATCGTAGCCAGTGCCGCTCTTCTGCTAAACGCTCTGTCGTTCATCGCTCGTATCGTACCCGAGGCCTTAGGCAAATATCGGAAACGCTGTCAACCACACCACGTTGAGACTTTTAGAATTTTTTTATTTTGAAATTGTAAACAAAATACCGTACTTAGTTTGTTAATCTGGAGCACCAGGATAACAATTAATATTTTATTACCCCCCTCGATTGATTAAGGAATCAGATGTACTTCCGAAAATACCTTTCTCCCTAATTGGTATTCATAAGAGAACTTCCGGGCCAATCACTAACCCGAATAAATGCCAAGAATAATATGCTTTCTTTTCGCACGTTTTAATTGTCTAACCTTGATCGGGATTAATTAATTGCTTGGGAATTTTAACCCATTCATTCAAAAAATTATAATAATAATTTTTTATAGACTCTATAAAAAATAAAATAATCCTTGGTAGTGCGCATTGGCCATTCGATTCTTGTCTAAAGATATGAGGGTTCGAATCCCACCTGCAGTAGGTTGAGTTTTTTAGTACGTTTTTCCCATCCTTTCATAGGGAGGAAACCCGCTCATGAGGTTGACAACGCAAAGTGCCGACCTTTCAGAACACAAAGATCACGAAAATTATTGGTGGTTTAAATTTATATATAGAGTGCCCTCAAAGTAGTGTTTAAACTTGAAGATACTAATAGGAAATTTGATTCTGAGCAAAAAATCTCCTATCAACATGTGCCCGGAAATGCTTTCTGGAGGCACTGGAGCTAAAATATCTGCTAAAAACACGTTTTTCAGATTCCAAATCCCGGTAAATTCCCAACATGTGGTCCTAGAGGAACATGCTTTAAAAAAATGTTATTGGCTACCAAATGCTCCACATTTTGGTACCGAGGAATCTAATTTTGCATCAAGGGATCTGGAGATTCGTTATTAGTTAGCGGTGATCAAGGCTCTATGTACTGATTCAGTTATACTAATGTTCTAATTGGTACTTGCATCTTATTTATTCATAGGAGCATCAAGAATGGGTAAACAAGATTTCTGATCAACAAGATTCTGAAAATGTTTCCTGGAGTGGCTAGAGTATAAAAGCTTCATTTTTCCAACGTTAAATCCCTTGGTCTTCTCACCAACCTACATAAGAGGGAACTCGGTACCAAAATGTTCAGAATTTAGTGACACAATTTCCGTTTAAACGTTTTAAAGTTTCAGCGCCGTTTTATGACATTTTTAATAGTGCGAACTTATTCGGACAAATTGGTGCTTAAAAGGAGTAATTGGTGCTTAAAAGGAGTAATTTCCGCTTTGAGGTTTAGTTTTAAATTGTTACATATATTTTCAATTTTCAAGAAAGATTACTAAGAAGCATGAAGTGTTTCTATTCCAAACTTTCCAGATGACGCTAGGCATAAGAACGGAAACCCACTAAGATGACGCAGTTTATCTATGGGCCCGTAGGAAAAATTCCCTGCTCCATCATGGATTTTTAGGAAGGGTGGCAACCTATAGATAGCCCGGCACTAAATGGCCTTGAAGTTGGTGCGTCTGTCTGTCTGTTTGTTCCTTATACAAATCGAAACCTTTTGACCAATTTTGACCAACCTTGGCACACATGTAGGTCTTGATTTGGGGAAAGTCATAGGCTGCGTTGTAAGATTTAAATATTACATATTTAGTTTCTAATTTATTTTTACTTGTCTAGATGCAGCAAGGAGGTGTAGAATGGCATGCCGGGTAAAAGCTAATATATATATATATGATTTATATATATATATATATATATATATATATATATATATATATGATTTTTATATATATCGGAAGGTAAAAAAGACTTAAGGCCTGATCGGCTCCCCTTTGTATTTATGAATAAGATCCGAAGGCCATGGATGAGATGAGGTCCAAGATGGCCTATTACTGGAGAACAATCTGATCCTCCAGGCCTTGGAGAGGTTTTTTAAAGCCAAGGCCGCTGGAGAAACTCAGCCGATCAGGAGAGAAAAAGATAAAAACCCCCGCAAGGCCAGCGGATACTATTAAAGCTTGAAGATTCTACCAAAGGCTGTTTTAACCACATGCAAGCAGAAACAGAATTCATGCAGGATGCGGGTCAATGGTGGATGGGGTGGTGGGACTCATTTCGCATATCGTGGTTAATGAAATCAGATACGACTAAGGGTGCACCTACATTGGACCTGTTCCGATCCAGTAGCCACCGACTGTCAGAGGAAAAACAAACACATGCTTCTCAATGGAGGTGCCTACATTAGTCCCGACCCGATCCAATCCAACGGCCACCGATTCTTGGCCATTCAAACTTGTTTGTTTCTAGACCGATTCGGACCGACGAAGCAAAATAGCGCCAACCCCCATATTGTGTTTCAAAAAGGTCTACAGGTTCTAAAGCTTAACCGATTTCAATGGATTTTTTTTTTTATATCAAAGGAAATAAAATGTAGAACAACTTTGTCAATCACATTTTTTTTTTTTTTTTTTTTTTTTTTTTTTTTTTACTTTCCCTTGTTTATTAAATTGTGTGGAAAGATGTTTATAACCATCCAAAGCCTTCCAATGTTTATAATTTTCTAATGTTTATAACCTTCCAATGCTTATAACCTTCAAATTACCTTTCTTATAAATAATTTTAAAATATGAATACCAATACTTCTCTTACCTCCAACATTCAACCTAATCGAAGGTTTCTATGCTTGTTAGGTGGTATTTCTTAACTTAATCACTCATTTTTACTTCACTACGAGGTCATTACTGACGAGCTGTGACTAAATCGGATCGGATCGGGTCGGGCACTCACGTCGGCCGCTGTCGATCAAACGAAATCGCTTGTCTTGTTGATCAACAAAATGCATCCAAATGAAAATAAATACCGTTTTAGAATGTACATATATATATATATATATATATATATATATATATATATATATATATATATATATGCAGAAGTGCAAGTGATACTGCCTCCTTGACCTTGCCTCTGTTATTATAGTTTTGCAGTGTAGGGTCGCTTCTCCTTGTTATGGTTAACTGTTTCGTCTCGTTCTTCCGCATATCGTTTATTGTCTTTGAATAGTTTATTGCTATGAAATAGTAATCATTATAGTCTTTCTACTATTACTTTTGTATATTTTATAAATTTTGATACAAAAATAAATTAAAACATATTTGATATTGTTGCTTAGCTCAATAGTAAATTATTTATTATTCATATGTACACAAGGCCGAGAGTCAACGCAGGAGCTGCATAACTAAGCACTTTCCTGAGAATTGGGTAGGGTTGAGTGCATTCCTGAATAATTTCCTTAAAATAACCTATATATATAAATAAATAAATAAAATAAAAACATAAATGGTTCTACTCTTTTGCAGTTTAGCTCTTTCCTCCGAAGGAAAGTATTTAATAAGCAGCTGTTTCAATTATTAATTTTGTAATTAATTTCCCTCCAGAGTTTTGTGCATGCGTGGTACTACACTACGTAATAAATACACAAAGCTTCACATATTCATCTATTGATCTTGATGAGTTTCGCGAATCTACGTTTGGCGGGAGAATTCAATATATATATATATATATATATATATATATATATATATATATATATATATATATATATATATATATATATAAATTTGTGTATTAAATATATTTCACAGAATTCTATGCGCCTCTTCAGAAACCAAAAAGTCACTACACTAAAAATACAGCCCGATATTACGAAGGAACAATTTCCTCCGCAATGGACTAGCGTGGGCGTATATAGAAAATAATTTCGGAGGGGGCTGGGAAAATTTCGGGTGGAGGGGGGGGGGCTGAGACCAATTCTGGTGAATGGAATACAAACAATTTAGATCTTGGAAGAGTTTTAGCCAACTTAAACGCTACTACACTCAAAATAGAATATGTTTTATGAACTAAATGATCTTATTTAATTTATTTTTAAGGGCTTTATGAATTTTTTACCGGTCAAATCAAAATTTCGGGGCCCCCTTATATACGCCCGTGTGGACTAGTTAAAACTAGGCACAGCGCCCATCAGTTGTGAATAGTAAGCAGTGTAAAAAGTAATAAAAATGATTAAAATAAAATAAAAAAATAAATTTTTAAATTTAGTAAATTATTAAAATTTCAATTTTTGTCGGAGAGCATTAGTGCTCAAAATGATTGAGTATTTTTTCAGTTTTGTAACCCGAACAGATTCTTTTGAAGTAAAATACGCACAAAATGGCAACATAAAACAAAACAAAACATAATCTTAAATGAAGCTCATTCTCATTGGAGTGAATTACTCAAGAAGTTAGGGGCTCCAACAGCCCCCCCCCCCCCCTTGGAAAAGGGTGTGACTGGAAACACCTTAGGCATTCTGGGGTTAATTGGAGTATTTTCTGGTATCTAACAGGTATGATCGATGAAGATTTTGTTATATTATTCAAAAACTCTTTCACGAGTGCAACATCAATAGTTTCGGAATGTGGCTAAGAAATATATTAGACCGACAGCTGGTAACGCACGTTTCATGAAGTGTTTTATGCACCTTAAAATTTTGCTATAATCTACCTCTTGGGTAGATAAGAAGGTAAGAATGCGTTGGTTAGACTTATCGTGGATCGTGGATTTATTCAGGAGCTAACAATCTTTACTTAAAAATTAAGGCGATTTTACAATGAATATTAAATATGGCAGATCCACTTAAGAGGGTTAACAAGTAAAAAAAAAAAACTTTTTTTTTTCAATTAAATGAAGTATAATATTGACGCTTACCTTCGTATCTACCCAAGAGATGCAATATACAAAAATTTTAAGGATCATAAAATACTTCATGAAACGTGCGTTACCAGCTCTTGGACTATAAATGAAGGCCTCAGAAGTCAATGTGTATAAGTGAAATTTTTGAAAAAATGAGTTAGATACAAGAATGGGTTGTGAACACCGTAATCTTGTGGGTGGTAAAGAGATTCAAGTGATTATCTTGACAGTTCCTGCCACCTAGCTTGTGTTCTCTTGAGTATTGTCACTTTTGTAATATTAAATCCAGAAGGAAATTAATGATTCAATGTGCAGATTCTCCAATTCTTTTGCTTATTAATCAAAAACCGGATGATGTACCTATTATGTATCGTCGATAATAAACAGCTAAGGACCTGAGTATTCAGGCAGTATGATCAGAAATCTTAAAATCTAGGTTTTGCTGTTACCACATTTGTTAAACATTGACTCTATTTTCCTCAAAATATTGAGTTTGCTACTTAGACCCCCTCACCTCTAAGGTCCTCAAGTAGTGTATATGAGATATCATTGGGTCTGTTTGCGAAGACCTCATCCAGTTACTTGTAAAGTATCTGTAGAGATTAAAACAGTGATTCATCGTACGCCCATAACTCATTAGCTTTTATGGGAAATTATATTGGTTGTTGCTTTTAGAGTATTTGTAAGTAAATAAATATCTCCTAATCTAGGTTGTTGCTGGTAGTAAAGTAACCATCAAAAATCTAATCAATCCAACTCACTAAAATTAATATAAATCTATTAATTTTAGCGAGTTGGATTGTCTAGAGTTTTGATATGTTCTTGAGCGAGCATAGCGAGAGGAAACGCACAGCACGTTTGACCATAATGCGTAATAAATAGAAAATATAAATAAATTATAGAACCACCGGACAAAAAAAATCGGTGAGGAGGCCCCTAAACTTCATAATTAACATTGATTTTTATAATATTAACCTTTTTATTAATAAATATTGCTTGTTGAAATATATTCTGCTTATTTTCATTCATGCTTTACAAGCCTAAATATATTACTTACAAATACAGGTTATCTAAGTGTCAGTTCGAAACCAGATTACGTAAATATAGTAGTAAAAAAAAGACACTTTTAGTGGTGATTGCAGTGATTTTAAATACTTTTCATTACTATATTTATATAATATGGTTTCTAACCTTAGATAACCTGTAAAGAAGTAATCCCTAGGCAAGCTAATCCCTAAGTATCAAAATAACTGTTTGAAATCACGACAGATACTTCAAAGTAACGGGATGGGGTCTTCGCAAAGAGACCCATATCATTGAATACGGCACTTAATAAATTAACTAGAAACCCGATTTCATTATTTGAATTTTACTTTTTCTGAAATTAATTAATTTAAAGTATGAGAAGTTATTTTATTATTATTATTATTATTTTGCAAGACAGGCTGATTATAAGGAATCTGGCATTAAAGTCTCCAATCCTCAACTCTCCAATAATTTGTTTAAATTATTTTTTATTTAATGTGTCGTCAACCACTATGAGGTCATTAAACACAGGATTATAGATGTGTATTTGTTTAATGTGTCGTCAACCACTATGGGGTCATTAAACACAGGATTATAGATGTGTATTTGTTTAATGTGTCGTCAACCACTATGAGGTCATTAAACACAGGATTATAGATGTGTATTTGTTTAATGTGTCGTCAACCACTATGAGGTCATTAAACACAGGATTATAGATGTGTATTTGTTTAATTGATTCTATCTGAGTTGCGCGAATTTAATCTAAAACAGGGGGGGGGGGGGAAGGAATTATAATTTTATTTTGAAGGTTATTATTTAGGATGATTTTAATTTATTTTATTTTTAATTTTAATGTTTTTTTTTGATTATGACATTTTTGATATGATTTAAATATTTAGTTTAGGATATTTGTTATGGATTCACATATTTATTTTATTTATTGCATACAAGATTTCTCCATTGCAAGGAGCTGGCCTTATATAATGATTTTAGTCCTATATTAGTAATAAATCCATATATGCACATAGACAGACAGTCGAAACACTTATACAGATATTTTATACTTAAATAAGTAACAGGGTTGAGTATTATACATTGAGAAATAATAGACCAAAAATAAGTACCTTTTTCTGAGCATAAAATTTAACGAATATTTACAGGAGTTTACTAATTATATAATAAAATTTCATAAATATAATTTCATTTTTTTATAGTAATGCGATGTAATAAGTATTAAAAGAATTCCTAATTAGTGAGAGCAAAAAAACAAAACAAAAACGGATTACTTTTATTTTAAAAAACTTTTAAACTTTTAAATTTTTATTTTTAATTGCATTTTATTTTTTTTTGTTTGGGGGGGGGGGGGGTTATCCTCAGTCTCCTGGTAATTTTATGGTAATAATATTTGGTTATGCATTTATTTTTAGATAGATTTTAGATATATGTGCAATCCTTGACCGTCTGTAACCCTGCTTTGTGTAGATTCAAGTAGCCAATAAAATACAGCTGAAATAGAATGTACCAAGAGTTCAAGGCGTTTGCCCTCAAGGAAATGTCGCTTGGCTGCCTGTGTTTGCTTTCTTTGTCATGTTTCGCTTTGTTTTAAGTGCAAAAATTAAGTTAATTTGTTGTGAGTCTGTATAAGAAACTAAATATTTATATTCTGCTATTCAAATTGTTGAACAAAATGCATAGCTTTGAGTCTGTATTTTGGGAGGGACTGCTTTCTGGAATAAGACACTTTTCTGTAATGATAGTATGTTAATTTCTTTAATGTTTGTTTTTTGTATAGGATTGTGCGATATAAAGATGTGGAATTGACAGTTTCTTCGGAGAAGTAAGATGTATTCTTAGGAAAGATGTCTTCCTGGTGACCTTAACGGTGGGCTGTTTGGAACCAAAAACGTTTCTATAACATGTTGCATATGGAAAACATGTTTTCTTTATACCACTCCTACAAAACAAATATAAAACAATTTTACTATACCGCTTGCAGCCTTTTAAGCAGTCGATCTACCACGAATAACCTATGCTGCAGGACATTTTGTTTTTTGATTCTATGTTAGAAATTGATTTCTACTCACATAATGTCGCCTTGAAGCTTTGAAACTAGTTGCTGAGTGTGATTTGATGATGCTGATACAGTAGAGGTACCGAACACTGACACTAACACACACTTGCTGTACGGCACGGGTACCACTGAGTTAGATCCTTGACTGCCTCCTGCCACTGGCGGGACTTGTACCCCCTCCACCGACTGGATACTCCCACCACTCTCTCCGTGGTGTCTGAGAGGTTCTCTTGATCACTCGCCTCTCGAAAAGAAGAAACTGCGTCATCTAGGCGAGTTTCCATAACTTCTTATCCCGGGTGTCCTTTGGAAAGCTTAGAATATATAAAGTTAACATTTTGTTAAAAAATTAACATGTAGAAAAATTAAAAACGTGAAATTAGGGGAAATTACTCGCTCAGCTTCTTCGATTTCCGATCGGAAAGCTCTATTAACCCTGGATTTACACCGTGGGGTGAAAAATACCCCACACTTCTTCTGTTCAATGGCGTGTATCAGTAATATCTGTAAATCACAGAGACTCCCTCCGTCTTCCTAAATAATCGGAATTTCATTATCTGGTATAACCTAATATAAACAACGCCAGTTGTCTGCTAATCGCTGCATGAGAAGGTCGCGAGTTGTGTATGGGGTGTTTTTTACCACACGGTGTAGTTAACGTATGTATTTTTCACTCATCTGATAGATCATTTCTATGTTTTACAAATGACAAAATGGCTTAAAAACTACCCAGAAAAGATGTTCCCCTTGATTTGGGCAACCAACTGGTGAAAGCTCAGGTGGCAGTTAGTGTCCAACTAGAGAACAAACCAAAACCAGTGAAGATACTGATGCTTGTTGTTTTGGGAGATGAATCAACTCCTGATGGACCTTCAACATGTTTCGTTACCTTGTACAATCGTTCGTTACCTTAGAGATGTTCTTTTAGTGACGGACAGGAAGACGAAAACGCTATGCTCGGTGTGAAGAAGTGCGAAAATGTGTTAATTGTTAATGAGTGTACATTAGACAGAACATTGTATTTTCCTAAAGTTTCTATTTTTTATGGCTTTTGATCATTCTAGTTTATTGTTCGTAAAAATATTTTCAATTTAGACATATTTTTTTCAGAATAATTATTTGGTGTATGAACAATATCGAGTTTCAGGATTTCCTAGATATTTTGTTTATTTGAATAATTATTTTGCAGATTTAGTGCTGTTTGAATTTATTTCATGATGACCCTGTTTTATACATTGTTGTTGTATAAAACAGCAAGAGAAAAAAATAGAAATTTGTTTCTTTTAAACTTTTTCAAAGAATGGAGTAAAATTTACCACAAGGTGTCATTATCTTAGAAGTCAATAGCAGTGTCAATCCAGGGTTAAAAGCAACCGAAAATTGCTTCTGATTTTACTTACCTTTTCTCAGTAGCAAATGCAGCTTACAGCTAAAATCTGTATAAAAAATTCGGCACGCAGGAGCTGCGTAACACAACTACACTATTTAATAAATACACAATAATTTATTGTATTTTTTTTTTGTGATCAATGGCGTATCAACAATTGGGCTATTAACGCCGGGCTATCTATAGGTTACCACCCTTCTATAATAACCGCAGCACATTGTCGGTCACCCGTTCAGGTGATCAACGGTGACCAAGTTGCGCAAGCGCCAATTGAAACTAATGTAAGGCATTTATTGCTGAAGGTTAAATTTGTTTATTGTTTATTTTGTATTTATTTTTATTCTTATGAGAATAAAGTATTGTTTTCATTCATTCAAGATGACCGCCAAACAGTATACCGAAACGTTCGAAACTTAGACCTTTTTTTTTTTTTTTTTTTTTTTTTTTTTTTTCACGGCGTATCTACATCTTGGCCATTAGCGCTGGGCTATCTACAGGTTGCCACCCTTCTATAATGCCAACAGCACGTGGTCGGTCACCCATTCAGGTATTGGCCACGCCCGACGTTGCTTAACTTCGGTCACCTATGGGAACTCGAAACTTGGATATATCCAAAAATCTGACATTTTCTCTAAGCCGGGTATCGAACATCTCTTAACATATCAAGGGTTGAGTATTGTTATGTCAAAGCAATTTCGCGACCCCATGCTTCTTCTGCATACCTTTCCCTTCACTCATTTAAAAATAAATGTAATTGTGGGAATTCCCTGACATTCTTTTAGCACATTCCTGAGGTATGACGGTTATTGAGGTAGCACTCGCAAAAGCATTTTACAATATTAAAATAAAATCTTCTTTAAGCTACCGGAAATTCCCCCTTTTAATATGTACATTTATCAGCTTATATACCAATGACAAAGTAAGCAGAAGGAAAATTAATAAAAACTAAATTTTCAAGTAAGACATCTTTATTTCCTCTACTATAGCTCGTTCAGTTACATGGATATGTTTAAATCCCGCATGCGCAAAATGTTGAGGAAAGTTCCACCATTTGCACATTCGCATTTCTACGAACAGCACGATACGTTAAACTGAATAAAAAGTCCGACTCGCAGGAACTGCATCATCTAAGCGCGGTTCCATTCATATCCCTAGTGTCATTTTGTATACGTAGAATAGAAACAGTCATTACTTTGTTTAGATCATTCTTAATGTAAACACATATTCCAAAGAGAAGCAAGATTGTCGGCAAGGCACAAGAAACTATCCTAAGCGGAAATTACACTTTCCGCCATTCAAAGTTTCGCTCAATCAACCCCAATCAAGGCATAAATCGCCCGTGTGGATGAGATGCCTTAAAACAAGAAAAAAAAAAAAAAAAGTTTCGCTCTACGAAGACTCTACTACGAATATGTTTCTAATTGACTTAACTTAACATACATATCCATTTTAGTGTTAAATGCAATCAAACAAAATAAAATTGTACAAGAAAATTTGAACGTAGTGTTATTTATTAATGAACTGCGGCCTCATACAACCACAAAATATAATTATACTAGCTGAATACCCGCGCTTCACCACGGCCGATAAGTATTTTTTATATTGAGTTAAATAAGATATGTTCAAAATTAACGCTACTACATAATTTTGTACAGCTTATTATTACACGGACTTTAAAGTTACCCAGGAGGTAACCGTGCTTGTTTCCGTTGGGGAGTAAAAAACAAATAAAAAAAAATACAACAACCGCTTAAAAAGTTAGGAAAACAGAGACAAATACACGTTGAAAAGCATAAAACTAACAAATTTGAAGTTTTAAGCATTTATCTCTTCGATTGACATCGCCCCACCGAACATTACAACAGAATCTTACTTTATTTATTTAAATTTTAACGTCCATTTATTATTAACAACGAATTTTAGGACGGGTTATCTATAGGTTACCACCCTTTTCTAGCCAGGATAGGGGTGATGCCTTTTCTTTGTTCTAAAGAAAAGCCTCTATCCCTAGTGGGAAGCGAACACACGACCTTTGGCACGGAGTGTTAAGTGCTCACGCCTTAACCCTCACGGCCAAAAAATGGTTTCATTCGTTTTCCTACGTTAAGGAATCTTTCGCACAAATTTCGCTCCAAAAACCATGTTCCAGTAAACGGATTCAACTGGTTAATGAACTTGACCTTTTAAATGAGAAGAAAGATTTTTTTACCAAATGTTATCAAAATCGAACCTTTTTTGAGCCGATGAGGAACTTCTTAATAATTCAAACCCCCCTAAAAGTATTTAAACATTTGAATATCAAAAAAACCTTTCTTAGCGAGTGTTTACTCTAAACGTATTGTCCGTGCAAAATTCAAATTATTGTGTCAAATGGTTCGGGATATTATTACCTCGGATGGGCCATCACCAGGGCATAAACTCTATGAGGGACAAAATCACATTTTATTTCTAGTAATTCAAGGACTGCCATTATAATGGAAATTAACCTCAATTAAAAATAATACTATGAAATAGATAATGTAGCTTGCTGCCTAGGCTTGCCTGCTCTAACCAACTAAAAGTTTAAACACCACTAAAAATACTTAAAAATTCGAATATCAAAAAATCCTTTCTTAGTGAGTGCCTACGTTATATAGGGAGTGTCCATGCAAAATTTCAAAATTTTCTGTCGAGTGGTTTGGGCTGGGCGATGATAGGTCAGTGAGTGAGTGAGTGGTATTTGACAAATATATAGTAGATTTCTACTATAGCATTTGGCTGCATGACTTCCTACAGGTAAAAATATCTGTTAGCTCTCCTAGGATGCATCTTGATCTAGGATGTGCAATAAAAGCCACGTATATATGTGTGTGTGTGTGTATATATATATATACAAATTTAAACCATCGTTATTTTCGGTCTCTAAGGGCTCTGAAACGCAAAATTGTCTAGTCGGAACTTCCGGATTGTTTCATGAGATCAACCTTATAAGCGGGGTTCCTCCCCATGAACAGAGGGAGGAACCGCGCTAAAAAGTAAACTGTTCCTCTTGTAAGATGACGCAGTTCCTGCAAATTGGACTTTTATAAGCCGACCTTCTTCCCAACCAGCTATTGGTGTAGATATTTCAGATCACAGTAATTATTGATATCCGAATGTGCCTACCTATTTGGTTCAGACTGTCCATGAACGTGTACATGTATTTCTGCACAGCTGAGCAGAGTTTGACGAACCCCCATTATGAGCTGAAATAAAAGGCAAACAGTTACAGCTAGATTTAATACCGTACAAAATGGACAATTTTTCCCTTGCTGCTCCGTTGATTTAACACTGTCATGGCGGCACCCATTTGCGCAGGATGTCCATTATAATGTACAGTTACACACAAGTGTTATTTTAATTCCGGGCTTTTTACAATTATTCTACATCTTATTTAATAAATTTCTAAAACATTTAGTATGTATTTTATTTTATTTTTGTTGTATTTCCAATCTTAATGCTGAGCTTTACTATTTTATTAAATATATTCCCAATTATTCATTGTTTTTTGTTTATATTTGTAAGACATGTTCATATGGTGCTGTATAATTGTTAGCTTTGTTCGCACATTGACTTAAAGAGCATATCGCCTCGTTGTGACATCTCAATAAATAAATAATAAATTTCTGAATTTAATATATATATATATATATATATATATATATATATATATATATATATATATATATATAACGTTGCTAAATGCAAAGGTAATTAATATTATTATTTGTTTAAATTAGCACTTAACGATTTTTGGGACGGATTATCTATAGGTTACCACATTTTTCTAGCCACCCCTTATATATATATATATATATATATATATATATATATATATATATACATATATACAGGGTGTCCCAGTATATGTGTCCACCCCCTTTTCCTCCTAGAGTTGTTGGAATTTCGAAATGAAACTCGGTAGGTCTTACAAGGGGAGTATACAGCGATGGGGTCACCGATTTGGACCAATTTTTTTCTGGTGATTCTACATCGAAAAATAATTGACAAGTGCCCGAGCGTTCCGTCCAATGCGCCTTAGGAGCCGAGAAATAAAATAAAATAGGTTGAAAATGCTTTATTTTATATATCGAGTTTAGAACATGATATCGATATGATTCTTTCAACAATTCATTTGTTTTATAGAGTAGATTAAAATAAAAATATAATCGTTAAACAATAATTTATGTTTCGTCAAATATATTCAAAAATATGCTTAAGTTTTCAGGTAAACTGGTATTATACATTTTTTTACGCCAAAAATAATAGCAGATTTAAAATCAGCACCCCAAGAAACCCTAATATAGTGAATATCATTGAAAAGAAAAAATAATGATTTTTCCCAGTCTGGAAGAGGCTAAAAAGTTGTAAACGAAAAAGTAATGTGACGTTTTGGAATTCAATATCTCCCCTTGAGATAATCCGAGATTTACGTCATTGAAATCTTCCAAAAGAAGAAAGACTCCTCTTTCTAACCATATAAATGACTATTGTATTATCTCAAAAGGTACTTGAGAAAAATGGTTCTCAAAATAATAATAAAATGTAACCTTTTTTGCATATAACGTCACTTCCAGAACACGTAGAAACACCCCGATTGGACGGAAATGTGTCACATTATGACCTTTATCGACCCTCCAAGTTTGGTTTGAATAGGGTAAATATTCTTTGAAATATGACCGGATTCTTGAATCATTAACAAAATTTTAAGGGTCCCCCATTAGCGAAATTTAAAATGCATTTTTTTTTTTTATTTTTGTAATATTCCCAAAATTTGAATTTAGGGGTTTTTCAATGAGCTAAAAACGAATCTGACATCCGTTCTTAAATCCAAAATTGTTTTACATACTCTACTCTATAGGAGTCATTATTCTGCCAAAATATTCTATATACCTACATTTAAGAAGTTATCGATAATAAAAAGATTTTGATTTAAAAACGGATGTCAGATTCCTTTCTAGCACATTGATAAACCTCTAAATTCAAATTTTGGGAATAATACAAAAATAAAAAAAAATGTATTTAAAATTTCGCTAAGGGGGGGGACCCTTATAATTTTGTTAGAGATGCAAGAATCCGGCCATATTTCAAAGAATATTTACCCGATTCAAACCAAACTTGGAGGGTCGATAAAGGTCATAATGTGACACATTTCCGTCCAATCGGGGTGTTTCTACGTGTTCTGGAAGTGACGTTATATGCAAAAAAGGTTACATTTTATTATTATTTTGAGAACCATTTTTCTCAAGTACCTTTTGGGATAATACAATAGTCATTTATATGGTTAGAAAGAGGAGTCTTTCTTCTTTTGGAAGATTTCAATGACGTAAAAATCGGATTATCTCAAGGGGAGATATTGAATTCCAAAACGTCACATTACTTTTTCGCTTACAAATATTTAGCCTCTTCCAGACTGGGAAAAATCATTACTTTTTTCTTTTTAATGATATTCACTATATTAGAGTTTCTTGGGGTGCTGATTTTAAATCTGCTATTATTTTTTGTGTAAAAAATGTATAATACCAGTTTACCTGAAAACTTAAAAATATTTGATGAAATATAAATTATTGTTTAACGATTATATTTTTATTTTAATCTACTCTATAAAAAAATGAATTGGTGAAAGAATCATGTCGATATCATTTTCTAAACTCGATATAAAAAATAAAGCATTTTCAACCTATTTTATTTTATTTCTCGGCTCCTAAGGCGCATTGGACGGAACGCTCGGACACGTGTCGACTATTTTTCTATGTAGAATCACCAGAAAAAAATTGGTCCAAATCGGTGACCCCATCGCTGTATACTCCCCTTGTTAGTTGAGTTGCATGAGGTTTTTTTTAAAGGTTTAGTTGACTTTGTAACATTCTCCAGTTTTTCTCCAGCGCATTCAGCTCTTCATTTTCCAATGGCGGCAGGTATTTTTTATGACGAATTCTGATAGAAAATTTAATTCTAAGACTAATTTATTCCAAAACATCTTTTGATCCGACGCACGGTTTGCGCGTAAAACGCAAAAAAAATGAAAAATATCGCCCTTTTGTAGACAAATTCCTATTTATCACCGAAACCAAGCCTTTTACGTAAAAACACCTCTATGCAAACGTTGTAGCCTATTAATTTTCCTTTCAGGTGATACCAAGATCAAAGGTCTAGATTAAATATTTAACGGGGTATTATGAATGAAAACAAAGGCAAATTTTTTTTTAGTTTTATGATATAATAATTTCATGTGGAAAAATAAATTTATTCTTTTCTGTTTTATAATAATTTTTATATACTTTTTTTCATAAAGTAAATAAGTACTTTTTTTTTATTGTTTATGTCAGCTACTTTTTTTTCTATTCATATCGATTTTCTGAATTGTTACTTTTTAAAACTTTTAAGGTATATTTTTCATTCATAATATCCCGTTAAATATTAAACCTACAACTTTGATCTTGGTATCACCTGAAAGGAAAATTAATAGGCTACAACGTTTGTATCGAGGTGTTTTTACGTAAAAGGCTTGGTTTCACTGATAAATAGGAATTTGTCTACAAAAGGGCGATATTTTTCAGTTCTTTGCGTTTTACGCGCAAACGGTGCGTCGGATCAAAAGATGTCTCGGAATAAATTAGTCTTAAAATTAAATTTTCTATCAGAATTCGTCATAAAAAATACCTGCCGCCATTGGAAAATCAAGAGTTAGGTGCGCTGGAGAATGTTACGAAGTCAACTAAACCTTCAAAAGTAACCTCATGCAACATAACTAAGACCTACCAAGTTTCATTTCGAAATTCCAACAACTCTAGGAGGAAAAGGGGGTGGACACATATACTGGGACACCCTGTATATATATATATATATATATATATATATATATATATACAGTTGAACTTGGATAATTCGAACCCCTAGGGTCCGATAAAAAAGTTCGAATTATCCAAAATTCGAATTACAAAAGTTTTTGAAAATAAAGGGATAAAGAATCGAACTTCATATTTTCACATTTTATTTAAAGAAAAACCAACATTTCATGAATTGATGATTACGTAAATAAGTAATAAATAATTTATCAAAAAAGTCTATTGTTTTGAAAAAATGTCATTTTCATGGGCAAGAATTTTTTCTTTATTTTTGAGGTAAGTTGGTAAATTGTTAGGAGAAATTCCAAAGTCCTTGGCAATTTCAGATTGTTTCTTTATTCCTTTTTCAACTTCTTTAATCGTAGCTATTTTCTCTGACAACGTTAAAGTTTTATAACTTCTAGGCTTTGACATCTAAAATGAACAACTCACAGACCTGCACTGTACACCAGAAATTCAAGGCACAAACAATACAACAGATCTAGGCGCATACTGACTTATAACTGAATAAGAAATGAAGATGAGAGGGATGGTGAGAGGGAATTCTAGGATAAAACGACAGTATGTAACTATAACAATCCCTGGAAGGGAGGAAGCGCGACCCACCACTTTGCAGAACTCCTAGAGTCCAAGAACTAGACTATGAGACCGCCGCGCTTCTTGTCCCGAAACCCCTAAATCCGTATCTTACTATCCTTCTTACCCGAAGGATCGACCGTCTCTCTGCCCACTTCCTATTGGAGGTACGGACTCGTAAAAAACTCGAATTACCCAAAATTTTATTCGAATTAACCACGTTTTTTTTACATTGTTTATACCCTAAATTCTAGGGACCGAGAGAAATATTCGAATTAAAGACGATTTCGAATTATCGAAGTTCGAATTATCCATGTTCCACTGTATATAGAAAGAAGCATTGTAAATAGAAATATTGTTGCTACATTATATTCCCAATAAGAAATATAAACATTTTATTGCAACTGCCACAGAATCTCATGTAAACGCCCTAATCGAAGCCGGGTACCCCAAATAGTAATAATACTATTTGGGGTACCCGGCTAATAACATTTTATGACATCTTGGAATCTTTGTGTTGGAGGTTAAGTTGCCTAATTAATTAGAGATTTGCTAGTTCATTATTTAATTTCTTTGCGCATCAAGGAACAGCTTATGTAAATAAATTTATTCTAAGGATTTAATTGTTGAGTAATTATTAATGGTTTAGTAATCATTTATTGTATTATATATGGTTTTCCTGTTGTGTTTTGATGTTTTGAGTAGAATTTAGACCATTGCCTGCATGTTGCACATTGACTGACAGTCCTGAAAGTAATTCTGCTTGCTGTATGGGTATAAGTAAAGGATGATCTGACGGACGGATACTTGAAGAACGGACAACCTAAATCGAGATAGTTTTTACAGCAAAGATAATCGATTTATCGCGCCCCTTGCTCGAATATTCGATTAATCGAGGTCTTACCGTTAAACCTTCTTGATAATAAGAAAATCTTGCACCATATATATTACGGGCTTGCTAATACCAGTGCTTCGACATTACAGATAAGCAGTTATTTCATTGCGTTAAAGAATGTATCATCAAAATTATCACTACTATATAATATTGTGCAGTTTATTATATCACGGTTCCCGTAATACTATATGTTATTCATCAATTGATAAGAAATCAAAGTATAATGTTTCTTGACACTGGGTCGCTACGGACCAGTGTCGACAAACAGATAACCTATATATAACCCGTTATGTATAGGTTAACAGTAACAGGAGTTTAACCAGTACAGGTTAAAATACGTTGTCGGTAATAAATGGATGTTGAAATTTAAAAATTTATGTTTGCAAGATGTCATTTCGAAACACCCATTATATTTGCAAGTATTACTAAGAAGTGTTCTGACTGGGGTTGCTGATGGATGAGGAGGCTGTGTAAGGGTTCGGGATATTATTACCTCGGATGGACCATCACCAGGTATAGCATAAACTCTATGAGCAGTCCAGGCAACGAATGCTTAAAAACAGTTATAGGTGGACATTTTTGGAACACAATTTTTGACTTCGTAACATTGTTTGGGCTGGATAGGAGGTAAACATATCAAAAGTCCTCTCCCCTAGCCTTTGCGCCGGGGAGAGGGGGGGGGGTTACAAGGTCACATTTTTCGGTTTTCCACTTATATCTCGGAAACCCTGCGTCCTAGCGACATGACTATTCTATAACAAATGAAAGCTGATTAAATTTCCTACTCTTCAACGATGAACCCAAAAAATAAATAACGGTTATAGGGTTGTAGAGTATTGGATTCCCTTCAGTAATATATATTACTTTGCTGTTTTATGTATTTATTATATTTATGTATTTTCCTTCCCAGATATAAGTGAAAATCCGAAAAATGGGGCCTTCTAAACCCCCCCCCCCTCCCCCGGCACAAAGTCTACGGGCGAGGACTTTTGATACGTTGACCTCCTAACTAGCCAAAACAAAGTTATGAAGTCAAAAATTGTGTTCCAAACATTTCCATCTATAAATCTTATTTACCTGGACTATTAATCGCTAAATTTCAGATTTCACGATGAACACTGAAATTATTTTTACGTTTGAAGGAAAATACATAAAATAGCAAAGCAATATATATTATTGAAGGGAATCCAATACTCTACAACCCTATAACCGTTATTTATTTTTTGGGTTCATCGTTGAAGAGTTATCCCGTCAAAAAGGGGAAACAATATGCGGCGAAAGTGTTTTTCCCCAAAATGACCGACTTTGAAGAGCAGATATTTCGAAACCTAAAGAAATCTCGAAAAACTTTATAGAATAGAACTTGTAGGTAATTTAATCAGCTTTCATTTGTTATAGAATAGTCATGTCGCTAGGACGCAGGGTTTCCGAGATATAAGTGAAAACCCGAAAAATGTGACCTTCTAAACCCCCCCCCTCCCCCCGGCACAAAGGCTAGGGGCGAGGACTTTTGATATGTTCACCTCCTATTCAGCCCAAACAAAGTTACGAAGTCAAAAATTGTGTTCCAAAAATTTCCATCTTTAACTGTTCGCTGACTGGACTGGAGGGACAAAATCATAGTTTTTTTTCTAGTTTTCTAGTAATTCAAGCTCCACCATCATAGTTGAAATGAACCGCTAATAAATAATATTATGAAATAGATACAGTACGGTAATAGCTGACCTGTTATCGTCCTAGAATCGAATCCTGCCTAGGCGTGCATGCTCTCTGACCAACTAAAAATTCAAACCCCTCTAAAAATACTTAAAATTTTGAATGTCAAAAAATCCTTTCTTAGCGAGTGATTAAATCTTTCCTAGAGAGTGTCCATGGAAAATTTCAAATTTTTCTGTCTAGTGGTTTGGGCTGGGCGATGAAAGGTGAGTGAGTGGTACTTGACAAATATATTGTATACACATTTACAGATAAAGCAACCATAACAAAGCAGTACATCGATGTACGGCAGCGCTTCTGGTGGTGTCCGTAACAACCAAGAATCTAGTTTTGGCGGTGTGATTTGAACATAATCCACATTAAACCGCAACTTCTAATGAACCTATTTTGGTCTGTTTTTTAACAATTTTTTCCTCATTACTGGGACATCTTGTCTACCGAGTTTCGTTGTAAGGAAGTACAAATTACAACAAAATTTTACTGTTTATAAATTAGATGGACGTTCAGAGGTGTAGATAATGAAGACTGAGGCCGGTTGATAGCAAGTTCGGTCGTGGTGACAGCGAGGCCTAATGACACTAGCTAACGGGACGAGGGAAGTGTCGGTATGCATACTCTAGGCTTTAAAGGCTAGCTGTCTCCTGCTCACCTGGGTCAGCTGCTAGGATCCATCGGGAGGTGGGAGAAGTATCTAGGAGGCAATAGACTCGCTGGGCTACCACCGTAGGACTGGGTTCGAACCCAATCCAGGGTAGGTTGGTCTCTCAGCGATTGTCTATCTGTGTCTTCTTTTGGAAATGCACAAGGATCTCTACCAGGTGTTGTAGGAAATAGAAATACCAAGGAACCTCTCATGGTTAGTCTATTTGTGCCTTTCTCTCGCCATCGAGCGATAGAGGAAGTATAATTATCAAGGAGGCAATAGGCTCGCTGGACAAGTACTTTAGGCCCGATTCACACACAAGTGGCAAGTTGGACTGGCGTGGTTCGGACGTGGCGGTGGTTTTTGCCCCCTCTATGTAATCCAATGGGCCAATCCACACTGAAGTGGCGTGGCGGTGTGGCGGGGCCTGCCTATAGTAGTTTCACCACTTTTAGCGATATTCTATCAGTCCATGCCTGGATCATTTCCTGGGTCGGTGTAGTATTTGTTATCTTTGTTTTGTCGGTGTGTCTTCCTGATCCCCCGCATAATCTTTTACTCAACTTGTTCACAAATAATAAGAAAGAAATTTAAAAAAATGCTTGTTTACAGTTTTAGTTGTATTACAAGTCTGTTGTTAGCCCCTTTTGTGCTTAAAAAAATGGAATTTATAGCCTAACACTATCGATACAAAGTTTTCATGAAGGCCTTAATGCTGCTGAAGTAGCTTTTAGGATTTTTAGAGTTTTTAAGAATGATGCTAAAACGTGTGGTTCAAAAATGCATTGTGCGATCCCTTAATGGGAATTTCAAAGACACAGAGCGGTCTAGCCGCCCTTCGACAGTGAATATCAAAAAAATTACGGCTTTGATAGACCACATCTGAGTGTTGGAACCCCGATGAAGGAAACAATGAGTAGAAGTATCAAGAAATAAATTACGGCTTTGATAGACCACATCTGAGTGCTGGAACCCCGATGAAGGAAACAATGAGTAGAAGTATCAAGAAATAAATTACGGCTTTGATAGACCACATCTGAGTGTTGGAACCCTGATGAAGGAAACAATGAGTAGAAGTATCAAGAAATAAATTACGGCTTTGATAGACCACATCTGAGTGCTGGAACCCCGATGAAGGAAACAATGAGTAGAAGTATCAAGAAATAAATTACGGCTTTGATAGACCACATCTGAGTGTTGGAACCCCGATGAAGGAAACAATGAGTAGAAGTATCAAGAAATAAATTACGGCTTTGATAGACCACATCTGAGTGCTGGAACCCCGATGAAGGAAACAATGAGTAGAAGTATCAAGAAATAAATTACGGCTTTGATAGACCACATCTGAGTGTTGGAACCCCGATGAAGGAAACAATGAGTAGAAGTATCAAGAAATAAATTACGGCTTTGATAGACCACATCTGAGTGCTGGAACCCCGATGAAGGAAACAATGAGTAGAAGTATCAAGAAATAAATTACGGCTTTGATAGACCACATCTGAGTGCTGGAACCCCGATGAAGGAAACAATGAGTAGAAGTATCAAGAAATAAATTACGGCTTTGATAGACCACATCTGAGTGCTGGAACCCCGTTGAAGGAAACAATGAGTAGAAGTATCAAGAAATAAATTACGGCTTTGATAGACCACATCTGAGTGTTGGAACCCCGATGAAGGAAACAATGAGTAGAAGTATCAAGAAATAAATTACGGCTTTGATAGACCACATCTGAGTGCTGGAACCCCGATGAAGGAAACAATGAGTAGAAGTATCAAGAAATAAATTACGGCTTTGATAGACCACATCTGAGTGTTGGAACCCCGATGAAGGAAACAATGAGTAGAAGTATCAAGAAATAAATTACGGCTTTGATAGACCACATCTGAGTGTTGGAACCCCGATGAAGGAAACAATGAGTAGAAGTATCAAGAAATAAATTACGGCTTTGATAGACCACATCTGAGTGCTGGAACCCCGATGAAGGAAACAATGAGTAGAAGTATCAAGAAATAAATTACGGCTTTGATAGACCACATCTGAGTGTTGGAACCCCGATGAAGGAAACAATGAGTAGAAGTATCAAGAAATAAATTACGGCTTTGATAGACCACATCTGAGTGTTGGAACCCCGATGAAGGAAACAATGAGTAGAAGTATCAAGAAATAAATTACGGCTTTGATAGACCACATCTGAGTGTTGGAACCCCGATGAAGGAAACAATGAGTAGAAGTATCAAGAAATAAATTACGGCTTTGATAGACCACATCTGAGTGCTGGAACCCCGATGAAGGAAACAATGAGTAGAAGTATCAAGAAATAAATTACGGCTTTGATAGACCACATCTGAGTGTTGGAACCCCGATGAAGGAAACAATGAGTAGAAGTATCAAGAAATAAATTACGGCTTTGATAGACCACATCTGAGTGCTGGAACCCCGATGAAGGAAACAATGAGTAGAAGTATCAAGAAATAAATTACGGCTTTGATAGACCACATCTGAGTGTTGGAACCCCGATGAAGGAAACAATGAGTAGAAGTATCAAGAAATAAATTACGGCTTTGATAGACCACATCTGAGTGTTGGAACCCCGATGAAGGAAACAATGAGTAGAAGTATCAAGAAATAAATTACGGCTTTGATAGACCACATCTGAGTGTTGGAACCCCGATGAAGGAAACAATGAGTAGAAGTATCAAGAAATAAATTACGGCTTTGATAGACCACATCTGAGTGCTGGAACCCCGATGAAGGAAACAATGAGTAGAAGTATCAAGAAATAAATTACGGCTTTGATAGACCACATCTGAGTGTTGGAACCCCGATGAAGGAAACAATGAGTAGAAGTATCAAGAAATAAATTACGGCTTTGATAGACCACATCTGAGTGTTGGAACCCCGATGAAGGAAACAATGAGTAGAAGTATCAAGAAATAAATTACGGCTTTGATAGACCACATCTGAGTGTTGGAACCCCGATGAAGGAAACAATGAGTAGAAGTATCAAGAAATAAATTACGGCTTTGATAGACCACATCTGAGTGTTGGAACCCCGATGAAGGAAACAATGAGTAGAAGTATCAAGAAATAAATTACGGCTTTGATAGACCACATCTGAGTGTTGGAACCCCGATGAAGGAAACAATGAGTAGAAGTATCAAGAAATAAATTACGGCTTTGATAGACCACATCTGAGTGTTGGAACCCCGATGAAGGAAACAATGAGTAGAAGTATCAAGAAATAAATTACGGCTTTGATAGACCACATCTGAGTGTTGGAACCCCGATGAAGGAAACAATGAGTAGAAGTATCAAGAAATAAATTACGGCTTTGATAGACCACATCTGAGTGCTGGAACCCCGATGAAGGAAACAATGAGTAGAAGTATCAAGAAATAAATTTCATCGCACAGTAGATATTGCTACTTCCAACCCTGCATGGGGTGGGCCGACTTCACAGCGATAGTTCACACTCCTTGCTCCTCGTGAACTCACGATTTCGAGGCAAATCAAATCCTGGGTCTGTTTGCAAAGATCACATCCAGTTACTTGTGAAGTATCTGTAGTGATTATAACAGCGATTCTGCCCATAACGCATTAGTAATTCTATTGGCTATTCTTATGGGGAATTCTATTGGTTGTTGCTGGTGGTAAAGTAACCTTTAACACTCAAGTCAATCCAACGCCCAAACATTAATAGAATTCTATTAATGTTAGCGAGTTGGATTGACTAGAGTTTTGATATCTTCTTAAGCGAGCGGAAATAAATAGCGCGTATGCCCATAGTGCGAAATAAATATAAAATATATGAAAAGGCATACTTTAATAAATGGGTTATCAATGAAAATACTTTCTTCTATACAAATGTAATAAACGAAAATACTTTCTTTTATACAAATGTTATAAATGAAAAGGCATAGGTACTTATATAAATGGGTTATCAATGAAAATACCTTCTTTTATACAAATGTTATAAACGAAAATACTTTCTTTTATACAAATGTTATAAATGAAAAGGCATAGGTACTTATATAAATGGGTTATCAATGAAAATACTTTCTTTTATACAAATGTTATAAACAAAAATACTTTCTTTTATACAAATGTTATAAATGAAAAGGGATACTTTTATACATGTGTTATCAATGAAAATGCTTATAAGAAACAGAAATTCTAGTAAAGAAGTCCAAAGATTGTGACAAGAGAACAAATTGTACCCATAATTCTGCTAATTGAGCTGTCAAATTAAAACAGAAAATAGTAATTACACAGAAAAATTAGTGATTAGATAAAACTAATTAGTAATTAGATAAAAATTAGTAATTAGATAAAAATGAGTAATTAGATCAAAATGAGTAATTAGATAAAACAAATACTAATAGACTGCATAAGACAAGAAAACTTATTCATGCCACAAGATTTACAAACATTTTATACCAAAATCTGGCAAATCTTCGATCTGCTCTGTTTGCTTTCAATTTTAATAGTTTAATTTAATATCCTATGAATCTGATTTGATTATTTTAGTCTTTCAGAAATGAACTTTGTTTTATATAAATTATATGTGTGTGTGTGTGTATATATATATATATATATATATATATATATATATGTTGTAGATCCTAAGTTGAAAACTAAGATGTTCTAGGTAGTTGGTAACAGCTTATTAAGTCTTCAATAGTTTTGTATATTAACCCTGGATTGACACCGTGGGGTGAAAAATGCCCCACACTTTGTTCTATGGCGTGTTTGTTAATTTCTGTAAATCACAGAGATTCCCTCCTTCTTCTTAAATAATCGGAAGTGCATTATCTGGTATAAGCTAATATAAACAAAGCCAGTTATCTGCTAATCGCTGCATGACAAAGTCGCGAGTTGGGTATGGGGTATTTTTTTACCCCAGGGTGTAGTTAACGTATGCCTTTTTCACTCATCTGATTGACCTTCATGGGTCAATCACTTTTATAATACGGCTTTCCAAGTGACAAAATGGTCTGAAAAGTGCCCAGAAAAGAATTTCTGTTTGATTTGGTCTACCAACTGGCGAAAGCTCATGTGGCAGTTAGTGTCCAACTGGAGACCATACCAAAACCACTGAAGGAACTGATGCTTGTTGTTTTGGGAGATAAATCAACTTCCGATGGACCTTCAACATATTTCGTTACCTTCGACAAACCCGTGAGATGTTCATTTTGTGACAAAAAGGATATTCTCAGAAAACGCTACGCTCAGTGTGTAGAAGGGCGATGCACACCGATCACCGAAATGTGTTAAATGTTAACGAGTCTCAATTGGACAGAAGATTGTATTTTCCTAAAGTCCCTATTTTTTATGGCTTTTGATCATTCTAGTTTATTGTTCGTAGAAACGATTTTCAGTTTACTAATATATTTTTCAGGATAATTATTTGGTGTATGAACAATATTGAGTTTTAGAATTTCCCAGCTATTTTGTGAATTTGACTTAATATTTTGCAGATTTTTTCCTGTTTGAATTTATTTCATGATGTTCCTGTTCTATAAATTGTTGTTGTATAAAAAAGCAAAAGAAAAAATTGAAATTTGTTTATTTTAAAAATTTTTAAAGTATGGGGTAAAATTTACCCCACGGTGTCATTAACGTAGATGAACATGGCAGTGTCAATCCAGGGTTAATTACATTTTGGTTGTGGAAACGTTTCGGCTATAAGCCATTTTCAATCCAATTGTCTGTGAAATACAATTAATTATACTGGTTAGGATATTAAGTTAAAATATGAACAATTAATAAACATAAAATTAGAGTATACTAATGTATCAACAACTGACCTGTATGATTTTCCATTATTTTTTTATATATACATTATATCTTCAGGTTATGAGCTTGTAAATTTGATATTATTTAATTTGAGGAGGAAATTTCATTTTTTATAAAATTGTATGGTTCATGTCTGGAAATTAATAGATATTTATATAGAACTATTTGGTTAAAAGAATTTTATAGTTAAAATTAATATGGATGATATTATACCTCTATTATTTCATGGATGATAACAATTGAGGTAATAATAATATTATCCATGAAATAATAGAGGTATAATATCATCCATATTAATTTTAACTATAAAATTCTTTTAACCTAATAGTTCTATATAAATATCTATTAATTTCCAGACATGAACCATACAATTTTATAAAAAATGAAATTTCCTCCTCAAATTAAATAATATCAAATTTACAAGCTCATAACCTGAAGATATAATGTATATATAAAAAAATAATGGAAAATCATACAGGTCAGTTGTTGATACATTAGTATACTATTTTATGTTTATTAATTGTTCATATTTTAACTTAATATCCTAACCAGTATAATTAATTGTATTTCACAGGCAATTGGATTGAAAATGGCTTATAGCCGAAATGTTTCCACGACAAAAATGTAATTTTTTTTTTTTTTAACGGCGCATCTACATCTTGGTCATTAGCGCCGCAAAAATGTAATTAAAATACAAAACTATTGAAGACTTAATAAGCGGTTACCAACTACCTATATATATATATATATATATATATATATATATATATATATATATATATATATATATATATATATATATAAGTATAAATGTAAATTGAAAGAATATTGACATTATTTATAAATGCCAATATATTTATATAAAAACCTTTCAATAGTTCCCGGTGTTCCTCAAAACTATTTACTACTAGACCATTTTCCATTTTCAAAATAATTACCCAACTCAGAACATCGAGTAAACATGCCATGAGATTCTCCTCCATGTCTATCAAATGCACCATCAGTCCCAGACTCTTGTGCACTTTATGTATATGATTATAGCAATATCCGCCAAACATTATCCCTATTCCGCATGGGTGTATATAAGGGGGGGCTGCGGGGCGCCGCCCCCCCCAAATTTTGATTTCATCGGTAAAAATTTCATAAAACCCTTAAAAATAAATTAAATAAGATCATTTAGTTCGTAAAACATATTCTATTTTGGGTGTAATAACGTTTAAGTTGGCTAAAACTCTTCCAAGATCTAAATTATTAGTATTCCATAGACCGGAAATGGTCTCAGCCCCCCCTGAAATTTTCCCAGCCCCCTCCGAAATTATTTTCTTTATACGCCCATGCTATTCCGCCCACTGAAGAGAATGCGTTTCTTGCAATTCTCAATAGTAATAGCAAATAAACTTTTCTTAGATTTGCCAACTTCATTTTAAAGGTAATAAAATTAAGGTCAGAAATACTTAATGATTCATAGGTAAATTAAGAATAATATACTAATAAAAAAGTTTAATAAATAAATAACTATCACTATTAACTATTATTTAATTTAAGTAAGAGCAAAGTATAAATATATATGTTATTTTTATTGCTTCATTTATATATTTTTTCCCCATCAAGTTATGAAGTAAAGAATTTACAGTGTTATTGTTTTATTTTTTAGTTTGTAACCTCACCAAGGAATTATTTAATATTACTAACATAGGAACTAACGGTATTATATAAGAAATGCCATGAGTTATAACTTAAAAGCAAATAAAAAATAAATAAATAAAATAATATATTGACATTATTTAAATGAAGTGTCATTTAACAAACAAACACATCATGATGCTATGGCTACCAGGACATGAAGGCATATCACAGAGCACAAGTAATAGGCATACCACAGATCAAAAGAATAGACATAAATATACCGACAACAACAGATCGTGCTCAATTTGTTATTATTCAGTTAGACGTATGTAAAGATATCGTATAGAAACAATATAAAGATTAAGAAATTGTCCTAAATCAATATCCAAAAATAAACTTACAATCTCTAGCCAGAATCCATTTATTTAGTTTGAGATTTATTTTGTGAGGATTAAAAGGTAGAAACAAATTTATCAATATAAAATTGTGACCATTTTTTCTCAATAATTTATTTTGAAAGAGGCAAAATGTCATGTATGCATTTAAAAACTTCATCTTCTCCTACTTCCATGAAATTCTTTAATAGGAAATTCTTTAATTTTCAAATCAAATTTATTTTGTATATTTCTGTATATTTTTGAATAATTTATATGAATTTATTAGTTTACTTTTATTTTTATATTACATTTTTATTTATTATAATTTTTTAATAATTACATGAGCAAATCACCTTGCTACTGTGAAGCTTCATAAATAGATAAGTACATAAGATAAAGAATAAACATTAATTAAAATTAAAAAAAAAAAAAAAAACCCATCTGTTAACCACATTATGGAACACATTCTCATATCTTCCAAGATCCGAATATTCGATGGATTGATTGAGGCAATCCTTTGTTACCTAGCACAGGTGTGGGGGTTGGAAGGAATATGAGTATATTCGTCTAGTGCATTGGAGCTTCATGAAACCATTGTTAGGTCTACCATCTCAAACTCCTCAATATGTTTTGTACTTAGAGACTCACAGGAGTATTTGTTGTTTAAACGTTTAAAAAATGCATCTCCTCTACATACATGAAGTTCTAAGTATGCCAGATTGCCGCTTGCCAAAAAAGCTTGTCCAAAGAGCTGTACGTACAATTTAGGCAATCTACAAGGATTGGGAAGGAATCATTCATAAAACCGGAGAGAGTATTGGAGGATGTATATATATATATATATATATATATATATATATATATATATATATATATATATATATATATGGGAACATGGAAAGGAGAGCAGCATTGATCAACAGGATACTGACTGAAGTAGCAAGGAAGTAAAGAGACAGATCAACCTACTTGCCAAACAACCCCACCTTCTGTACAAAGAGCTAGGACTTTCAAGAAAGTGGCACTTTGTACATGGCAGATGGCAGAGAACTCTATAGAGTATACAATAAGGCTAATAACAAGGGCATGAACAGAGATGTGCAAGCTGAAAAAGAATAAAACACCTTCCATTTCATGTAGGGAAATGAATAGGCCAAACTTCACTGGTTAGAAAATATTACTTTCAGAGCGCTTCCCTGATCAAGTCTCATCATCAGTGCCTGTCGACAACAACATAACAAATATACAACAAATCTAAAAGCTAATACAGTTTTGAGAAATGTCCGTAATACAAAATATTAATTTAAAGTGTTTTATGTTTTAATTAAACCAAGTCAAAAACAGAGATGCTCCTTTTAAATAAATTCTCACAAAGATCCTTCAAAATTATAAAGAGCCAATGAAATGCGTTGGTAATAAAATTAGTCAATTAGAAGTTTAGGAGTTTTGTTTCATTGTTGAGGATTGATGAAATTGAAATAGAAACGTCCCTGCAAACAACTTTTATTCTCATTTCTCCACTAGGAGGGAGGGGTACGGTGGACAATTGATCAGGGGGCTCGTGGTCTCGGGGGGGCTGCATCATTTTTTTACTTGCATTACAATTTGTAATAACAAAATTATAAACCTAAGTATAGTTCAAACAATTATTTTTAAGAACAACCAATGGATAACTTTCTAAATTCTCTATTTCTAATTTATAAACTAGCTTTTAAATATTGTCAGTTCATAAATTTTGTTGCTCCACGAAATGCCAATGTACCTAGACATAGACAATACGTAAATTTTCCACTCTGTTCAATTACAAATGTATTTAATTTTGTTTTGAGAGAAATGTCAATTTTACATAGTTTTTGGTAATGTTAATGGAGGAAGGGGAGGGGGTTAAGGAGCCCGTGAAGTTATTTGGACAGGGGCCAGTAGTTCCACTCAGAGGCCCTGCCAATGACAAAGTACTAGAATTTTCAGTTTTGTGGATTTTTTTTTAATGATGATTTTGAGAATATATATATATATATATATATATATATATATATATATATATATATATATATATATATATAAGCCATCCTTTTCCAAAAGGAGCCATGTCCATGAAAGCTAATTGTTGAGGAAACAAAAAGAACTGTTACTGGATCTAATGTTCTTAATTTCCGTTGAAAGTTTCGTTTTTTTAAAGGGTATTGCTTTGCTACACAGGGTTTCATGACGTTTTACCCTTTTACTAGGATAATTTTTAAGAAAAAGTAAATAATATTTTGGACATGGGCTGTTTTGGAACTTTATGCTGGACAAGGATCACTTTGGAACAGTATAAAATGGACAAGGTGCTTTTTGATTTTGTACAATGCTTTAACTTGGTTTAACAATGAATTGTGTAATTTGCTTATTTATCATTATTCATATTTACTGTTAAAACAAAATACACTCAGCGTCAAAGTGTTAGACACACTATGCAAAATATTATTTTTGACTTTTCATTTGAATAGATCAACAAACAAATAGGAATTCAATTATTTTTAACTTATCTTAAACTTATCTGGCAATGCCATTTAGTATTATAACCCTTTACAAAATATATATAAAATAAAAATACTTAAAAACGGATTCTAGGTGCATCAAAATGATAGACACACTGGAAGAAAAAATAATAAAAGAGGAATTTAAAATTCTGTGGCTTTTCCATCACCCTTTATTACTTCAAAAATTCAATTTGGAATTGAATAAAATAATGTTTTAATGTTTCTTGCGGTTTGTCGTCCCAGGAAGCCAGATTTTCACTTTTTAGCTCATCGATTATGGAATATTGTCTTGACTTCCTATATACTCATCTTGTGAGAATTCCCCAGGCATTTTTAATATTATTAAGGTCTGGAAAAATAGGTGGCCAATCTAGTTTGTCTATATTCTTTCGGATGAACCATTCCTTAATTATTCTTACCGAATGGATTGGAGCATTGTCTTGCTGAAATGCAGATGAACCTTCTGTCATCTCATTGAAAGTGTTTTTTTGTTCTTCTAATAAGTTTTAATACTCATGTGAATATATTCTCTTAGACAGAAACACCAAGTTGCCTTTCTTCATGAACCTAATATTTGCCCAAACCATAACATTTCCTCCGGTCATATGCCGCCGGGGTAATATAAGTTCTACTTTTCTTAAATCATGAAAATGAAAAGGAAAACCATCAAGTCCGACCAAATCAAATGTTTTCTCGTCAGAAAAAAATACTTTCCTCCATTAATCGGTCCTCAAGATAACACTTTCTGCGAAATCCATTTTATGATGAAAGAGGTTTTTCTTCTTTTCTCACTATGTTTTTTGATCTTTCCAGTAATCCATGCATATTCCTAGACTTGGTATAAACACCGGCTTCCTATGCAATTGCTTTGGCTGTTTTGCATGAGCGGGGTGCGATTCTTAGATCATTTGTTTCTGCCTCATTGATATAGTTGGTTGTCTTCCAGTTGAGCAATAGGTATCATACAACTCTCCGAACGGAATTCAGTGGGCTAGATTCAATAAACTTAGTTTTTGTGACTTGGAATCTCCTTACAACACACCTCATCCTTGTGTAGCTAAGAAATTAAACGTCGCTCTTCTCGAGACAACCACTTCTTTTTTCTTATTCTTTAACTGGAAAATTCACAACTGTTATTATTGAAATTGACCACAGGACAAATGGAAAATCTCAAATCTTAATGCTTTTCAAGGGTTAAGGTCTAAAAATGCCTTATCAACCATTAGAAAATAAAAGGATTGTAAATAACAACAAGTTTGTCTAACATTTTGACGCACCAAAATAAATACATTATCAGTTATTTATTTATCTCTTGACATAGTACAGAGGTAAACTATAAATTACATTTGTTACTATTATTTACATTTGAAATAACTTATAAAATAAGATTGAACCACAATTTGAAAAAAATTATATTCAGTTTTTGAAATTTCAAGGGTGTGTCTATCATTTTGACACTGAGTGTAAGTAGTAAAAGTTGGTACAAATATGGGCTTAGATGCTATTTAATCAAAAAGTTTTATGTTACTTTACACAACTTCAATATTTTTCATCTCAAAGTCCTGATCTTCTGAATCAACTTCTCCTATATTTTGGAAAAGTAATTTGTAGAACCGCAACTTTGGAAGATTCTGCCAGACTGTTCCAAAATGCAGAGTAAGTAGTTTCGCTACATCTGTTATTTTTCTTCTTCCTTATTTGTATGCCAAACAATATTATAAATACCAACAGTATTATTATAAACATTGGTTTTTACAATATAGTGTCCGTCAAATTTATGAAATGGACTAGGGTGGCTTTGGAATTGAATGTGTTTACATGGTGCTTCCAGCTTAGGACAAGGAGCTCTTTGTTCCTGTTTAAACACATCAAGCAACAGTCGGCCATGTTGTAATTCAGCTGAACGACATAGTGTGTTTTGTTTCTGTTTATGATTTTCAAAAGTGTTTTTCACAGGATAAGAGACTTTTTAAGGCTTTAATATTTTACTCACTAGAAAGAGCAGGAAAAGTTTAATCCAGTTGTTCCAAATTCTCATTTTCGAAATTTTGTGGACATGTGTCCTTTTGGAAATGGATGACTCTATATATATATATATATATATATATATATATATATATATATATATATATATGCATTGAGTGTCAAAAGTATTAATATACTAAGTTTATTTGGAAAAAAGTACTTTTTAAAGGACAATATATCGGCAAAAATAATTTAAACGGTACAGGCGTGATATAAAGTTATCAATAAGCTATTTTATTTGTCAACAATATGAAAAAATAAATCATTAGATATTAATAATACACATTACATCAGTGAATATCTCAGGACTGCCACTTCTAGGTTTGGAGGGATGAGTTTAGTATCTGCGTAACTATCGCTCATTTTTTGAAATTGAATGATTTTATTTTTTTATATTTTTGTCAAATAAAATAACTTATTGATGATTTTTTAACGCTCATAAACAATTTATATTATTTTTACTGATGTGGTGCTCCTTAAAAAGTAATTTTTTCATGGAATAAATTTACTCTATCAATACTTTTGACACATAATTTTTGTATAAAGGGTGTGTAAGAAGTTAATGACAATCCTTCAGATTGTGAAACTAGACAAAAAATGTAGTTCTACCATTTTCGATGTATTTTTTCTTTTTTATTATTCAACTTTTAGGTAAGACTTACGGTAAACATTAAATATCAATTTTATTAAGAATAATTTTCATATATTTCCGATATTATCATGAAAATAAATGTAATATTACTTTTACTTATTTCATGTTTTTTCACTCTAGAATTCCAATCACATTATGAAATTGAGAGATAATCTCAGTTCTGAGTATTCCGTTAGAAAGTCGATTAAATTTTACAACATTTGTGTGATTTGGCAGCCTGCAGGATTTTTTTTTGAAGGATTAGTAATTTTCGAAAAGTCATCGCTAACCAGAAGCTTTTATTAATTTCTACTTTTTGAGTTGATATTACGGTTTGAATTTGATAATTGAGAACATTGAACTTGCATTATCTTAAAGCAACTTTAATGCTGGTTCCAAAAATGTAATGAATCATTGAAAAAAATGTGCACAAGCAGAGAAAATAGGAATTCTACTAAAAAAAGATGTTTATGACACAGTTTGCATGATCTAAACAATAAGCGGCAGTCATGAGAAAATATATATATATATATATATATATATATATATATATATTTCACAATAATAAAGTATTCATGTATGGACTTCAACAAACATTTTATTATTTTCTCATGACTGCCTCTTATTGTTTAGATCATGCAAACTGTGTGATTTTTAACATTGACATGAAAAATGAATAGTGTTCTGTCAATAAAACATTACAGTATTTTCCCATCTACCTATTATTTATAGGCCCCCAATCTCCATCACATTTTAGTGGCAGCTGCAAAAACCCTCGACCCCATCACATTTTGCAGCGAAACGTAACTAAATATCGTCGATACAAATGCAAAGTAACGAACGTGAAAAAATGCATCTTTCATTGTCAATCTTTACTCATTTCTGCTGGACTTTTGTACGGACAATTCTTGAATCTGACTTCACTCTATGAAAGGGAAAGTATTCCACTATCAAAAGATCAAATCTGCCAAATATTTGACGGTCCAAAAAAAAGTTATGAATAAATGCTTTCCCACTCTGAAAAGTGTTGATTTTCATATTCAATACTTTGCATGTGTAGCGACGATATTTTCATTCAACTTTTGCTTAAATCAAAAGTCACACTAAGAATTTTTTCTATGTTCAAATCTTCTAACCCATTCTTCTGGACTAACGGATCTCCCCTCTCTTCTGGACAGTAGACTCTCCCTAATCCTTCGTTGTCCAGGGTGGAGCGGGGAATTTTCCCAACAAGCCCCACCATCTCCCTCTTATGAATCTAAGGTGCTAGCCACTAGACCACGGGAGACCCCTTTATTGCTTATTATTTTTCTTTTTTACATTTTTAAAGTTTCGGCTTCAGGGCCATCCTCATAAAACTTCAACTAATCTGTTCACATATCATTCACCCTGTTTTTAAAGAGCTTGTCATCACTGTTATATTGCAGCTACTACACTTTTTCATTATTTAGACTACAACGAAGTCCATGTGGCCACAACATTCCACCAAAATGCTGGACTGTTGTGGTCACATGGACTGTATGCAATTAAGTAAATAATTGAAACCACAGAAAATTCCTGTGAAAATCTTTACCATGACAAAAAGCATATATGATTTCCATTCAATGAAATACCACAAAACTAATATTTGGCTAGCTAGGAAGAGATGGTTTTCTAAAAACTCATTTCTCTCGGAGACCGCCGAATTAGAGAGAGCGACGGATAAGAGAACACTGGATTAGGGAGAGTCTACTGTACTTACATATTTACAAACACACAATTTAAGTACACAAGGAAACACTCTTCTTTCATCACTGTTCCCGTCCAGGCCCGTTGTCCGGTCGATATAACATCACTATATTTGCATTCGGCAATATTATTTATAGCTCATCAATCTCCATCTCAACAGTAATAAATGCAAATAGCTTAGGACATGTTGCGTTATAATATAAAATAATTTGCATGTATTTTCTTCAGTAACTTAATAATTTTTTTTGTTGCTCCATGATCGGTCAGTACTTGCGTTGGTTTATTATTTATTCTTGGATATTTTTTGGAGTCCTCTATGGTATTTACAGTCAAGAATCAATTATGGTTTATAACTCGTATATACAACTTATAGGTTTAAAACAATAAAACAAATTGATAAATACATTACATTTAAACAAAATATAACAATTTTATTGACATTTTGTCATTTCATATTTAGTTAATTGAAAACGTAGGCCATGAATATACACAATATTTTTCCATTTAATTTGTATTTTGAACTTCTTTGTTATCATACATATGTATTTAAAAATTAAACTCCAAATTGAAAGTTATGTACGATAAAAAGTAATGAAAAGTTCCTGGGAAAAAGGATTCTACCCTGATATTTTGCTGTAGATGTAAAAAAAAGTCCGACTCGCAGGAACTGCATCATCTTAGCGCGGTTCCTTTCTTATCCCTAGTCTAATTTGGAAAGATTAAAATATTTATTTATTGATAAGGCTTCGCAACTTTGGCGAATCGCCTGAAGATTAAAATAGAAGCAGTTATTATTTTGGTTCCACCAGTCTTGTATATATATTAGTGTATCGATAAATACACTAAAAATAGATTAGCAGCCAACAATTATACAGAGCCAAGGATTCATGGTTTGGTAAAACTCCATAAACCTGGAAATTTATTAAGACCTATAATAAATAATATTAATGGACCTAATGATAATTTGGCAAAATTCATGTATTCATCATTAAAATGTTTAAATACGTTATATGATTATGATATTAAAAATTCCTATGAGTTAAAAAATAAATTAAATATGATTCAGTTTGATAAGGATAAAGAATATGAATTAATAAGTTTTGATGCAGAGTCCTTATTCACCAATATATCTGTGGATGAATGTATCAAAATTATAGAAAGTAATTGGGAATTAATTAAAAATCATACCCCAATTAAAAACAAAAAGCTATATTCTGAAGGTATCAAATTATGTACGTTATTTGGTTATTTTAAATTTAATGGTGATTATTATAGACAGGTACATGGTTTGCCAATGGGTGGCAGATTATCAGTTGTGTTAAGTAACGCCCTATTAAATAAACTGATTTATGAACAACTTAGCAAAACTACTGTTAAACCAGTGTTAATAACTAAATACATAGATGACTTATTACTAATAACTATAAAAGAAACGTATCCTGAGCTATTAGAGCTGTTCAATTCCTTTCATAAAAGAATAAGATTTACCCATGAATGTACAACGAATAACAAACTGAGATATCTTGACATGGAGGTTAAATTCGAAAATAATAAAATAACAACAAAATGGACTAAAAAAGATATTTGTAGCTCCCGTATTTTAAATTTTAATTCAAATCATCCTAAAACTCAAATAATTAATACAGCTAAAAATTTGATTAACACAGCTATAAATATAACAGATAGTATATACTTGAAAGAAATAAAAGGGAAAATTTATAAAATACTAGTGGACAATTTTTATCCATTAAAGCTAATAAATAAACTATGGTTCAATAAAATTAGTAATAATACAAAGAGTAGTCCAACCATAATACAGGAATCACAAGAGAAACTAATAACACAAGCATGCAAATTTAAGGTGAGATCCAATGATAATAAGCCTAATTTAATAACTGATTATTTTAAACTATTAAACAAAACTATTGAAGAGAATGGAGAAAATACTAGTAGAGAGCAGTGTAATGTAATGGGTAATAATATAGCTCATAAATTAAAATATATTCCTGGTTTAACTGAAAAAATAAGGAAAGGATTAAAGAAGTATGACCATACTAATTTAAAGATTGGTCTTTATAATGATAATAAAATAACAAATGCATTAAGTAATATGAAAGATAGAATAAATAGTATAAATAAACAAAATGTGATTTATCAAATTAATTGCAAGCAATGCATAGATAAATGTTACATAGGGGAAACTTCCCAAAATTTAAAAAATAGGTTAAAACAACACATTTATAATTGCAATAATAGTAAAAATGTCAATACCACAGCATTGGCAAATCATGCTATCACCAAACAGCATAAGTTTGATTATGACAATGTTAAGATTTTAAAAACTGTTAGTGATAATAAAGCTAGAAAATTTACTGAATCAATTTACATTACTAAAAATATCAATAGAACCATTAATTACAAAACAGATGTTAAAGGTATAGGACAACATTATGTTGACATATTAAATAAAATTAATTTTTGATGACAGTGTAACAGATTACTTTCACAGTTTAAATATCTGGGTTACATACCTCAGTGTATTGTATATTAAATATGTTAATAAAACAAATGTTAAGTAGAGATTACACAATTTGTCTGTGATATGTTATACATAATTTATTATATATTTTGACTAATTGAATTTTAATGTTTTAATTTAGTTTGTAGTTATACCAAATATAATAGGCCTAGGAAGCTTGATAAAGTCTAATATGGCTGTGATAATGAGTGTTTGATGTAGGTGGAATTTTTGACTTGGTTCCTTACAGGAATCATGTTTATTTATTGTATGACTAGGACATGGTTATTGTATGACTAGGACATGGTGAGTTTAAATTATGACAATAAAATTTAGTAAATAGTTTTGGAGGATGTAATGTCTGAAATAAATATACTATTGTAGATTGCCTGAAGATGGACCTGGGTGTCCGAAACGTAGTGATGGGAGAATAAATGGATATTTTGAAAAAGTTTTGAAGGGTTATTCTTCACCCGTTTGGTATTATTAATTAATACCCTTCATTTAGTAATCATTATAATATTTAAATGGAAGAAGAGAGGATCCATTTTAAAGGAGTAGAAGGAGTATTGGCAGATGATATTAATAAAGAAGAAGACAGGCATTACGTCAAATTATTAACTAAGCTTGTGTTAAAAAAGGGAAAATTGAATTGTCAGCTATATTATTTAAGAAAATGTTTAGAGTTAAACATATGTCCTAAACATATCTTTCATACTATTTTAAAAATTGATAATTTGTTCATTAATGAATTTCTGATTAAAAATTGCAAAGTTAATTTTTGTGATAGTCTTAGCAATAAAATAATTAAATTGGAGATGAAGCAAGCATTCTGGTTAAGGATGCTAATTTCAAAGAAAATAGATTTGGTATTAAATAATGTTAGAGATAAATACTCTTTGGATAACGTAAATTTTAAAGAAACATTAGTGGACAAAATTAATTTAATTTGCCAGAAAGTGGTAGATAATAACAAGCGTAGACTGGATAAAAAATTAGAAAGGAAAATTAGGCCTAAATGTAATAAACCAGCTTTAAATATAAATGTTAAAAAATTAGATAGCAAATTTGATAATATATCATCCATTAAAGCAAGTAATGTTGTCCAGCCTTCATATATTAATAATAATAAAGACTTAAACGATAATAACATGCTTAAAATACTGGAAAATTATAATAAATTGTACATTACTTCTGATAGGGTTGAAAATTTAACTAAAACTAAAATACCAGTGAATGTAATAAATCTTCTGTCTTTGGGTGAAAATTTCAGTTTAGATAGTAAGAATATAGATAAAGATATTGTGACGTTAATCACTGATCTTGAGAGTATTTATGACAAAATTGACTCAACTGAGAGCCATATTAATGGTACTAGGAATCATATTTGTAATATAATTTCTAATTATATTACACAATGTAACAAAACTAACAATATAACAGCGCTTAATAAACAGATAAATAAAGATTTTGAATTATTTAAAAGGTTTTTAAAAGATCATAAAGAGTTAATTGTGATTAAATCCGACAAAACAAAGAAATTAGTAATAATGAACAGAACTGAATATATGAATAAAATGAATATTTTGTTGGATGATAAAGCAACTTATAAAAAGGTGAGAGCAAACCCTGGTATAGAGTTAGCTGGTAAAATTAATAAATATGTTGAGAATTTGCATAAAAATGGCTATATCGATAAATACACTAAAAATAGATTAGCAGCCAACAATTATACAGAGCCAAGGATTCATGGTTTGGTAAAACTCCATAAACCTGGAAATTTATTAAGACCTATAATAAATAATATTAATGGACCTAATGATAATTTGGCAAAATTCATGTATTCATCATTAAAATGTTTAAATACGTTATATGATTATGATATTAAAAATTCCTATGAGTTAAAAAATAAATTAAATATGATTCAGTTTGATAAGGATAAAGAATATGAATTAATAAGTTTTGATGCAGAGTCCTTATTCACCAATATATCTGTGGATGAATGTATCAAAATTATAGAAAGTAATTGGGAATTAATTAAAAATCATACCCCAATTAAAAACAAAAAGCTATATTCTGAAGGTATCAAATTATGTACGTTATTTGGTTATTTTAAATTTAATGGTGATTATTATAGACAGGTACATGGTTTGCCAATGGGTGGCAGATTATCAGTTGTGTTAAGTAACGCCCTATTAAATAAACTGATTTATGAACAACTTAGCAAAACTACTGTTAAACCAGTGTTAATAACTAAATACATAGATGACTTATTACTAATAACTATAAAAGAAACGTATCCTGAGCTATTAGAGCTGTTCAATTCCTTTCATAAAAGAATAAGATTTACCCATGAATGTACAACGAATAACAAACTGAGATATCTTGACATGGAGGTTAAATTCGAAAATAATAAAATAACAACAAAATGGACTAAAAAAGATATTTGTAGCTCCCGTATTTTAAATTTTAATTCAAATCATCCTAAAACTCAAATAATTAATACAGCTAAAAATTTGATTAACACAGCTATAAATATAACAGATAGTATATACTTGAAAGAAATAAAAGGGAAAATTTATAAAATACTAGTGGACAATTTTTATCCATTAAAGCTAATAAATAAACTATGGTTCAATAAAATTAGTAATAATACAAAGAGTAGTCCAACCATAATACAGGAATCACAAGAGAAACTAATAACACAAGCATGCAAATTTAAGGTGAGATCCAATGATAATAAGCCTAATTTAATAACTGATTATTTTAAACTATTAAACAAAACTATTGAAGAGAATGGAGAAAATACTAGTAGAGAGCAGTGTAATGTAATGGGTAATAATATAGCTCATAAATTAAAATATATTCCTGGTTTAACTGAAAAAATAAGGAAAGGATTAAAGAAGTATGACCATACTAATTTAAAGATTGGTCTTTATAATGATAATAAAATAACAAATGCATTAAGTAATATGAAAGATAGAATAAATAGTATAAATAAACAAAATGTGATTTATCAAATTAATTGCAAGCAATGCATAGATAAATGTTACATAGGGGAAACTTCCCAAAATTTAAAAAATAGGTTAAAACAACACATTTATAATTGCAATAATAGTAAAAATGTCAATACCACAGCATTGGCAAATCATGCTATCACCAAACAGCATAAGTTTGATTATGACAATGTTAAGATTTTAAAAACTGTTAGTGATAATAAAGCTAGAAAATTTACTGAATCAATTTACATTACTAAAAATATCAATAGAACCATTAATTACAAAACAGATGTTAAAGGTATAGGACAACATTATGTTGACATATTAAATAAAATTAATTTTTGATGACAGTGTAACAGATTACTTTCACAGTTTAAATATCTGGGTTACATACCTCAGTGTATTGTATATTAAATATGTTAATAAAACAAATGTTAAGTAGAGATTACACAATTTGTCTGTGATATGTTATACATAATTTATTATATATTTTGACTAATTGAATTTTAATGTTTTAATTTAGTTTGTAGTTATACCAAATATAATAGGCCTAGGAAGCTTGATAAAGTCTAATATGGCTGTGATAATGAGTGTTTGATGTAGGTGGAATTTTTGACTTGGTTCCTTACAGGAATCATGTTTATTTATTGTATGACTAGGACATGGTTATTGTATGACTAGGACATGGTGAGTTTAAATTATGACAATAAAATTTAGTAAATAGTTTTGGAGGATGTAATGTCTGAAATAAATATACTATTGTAGATTGCCTGAAGATGGACCTGGGTGTCCGAAACGTAGTGATGGGAGAATAAATGGATATTTTGAAAAAGTTTTGAAGGGTTATTCTTCACCCGTTTGGTATTATTAATTAATACCCTTCATTTAGTAATCATTATAATATTTAAATGGAAGAAGAGAGGATCCATTTTAAAGGAGTAGAAGGAGTATTGGCAGATGATATTAATAAAGAAGAAGACAGGCATTACGTCAAATTATTAACTAAGCTTGTGTTAAAAAAGGGAAAATTGAATTGTCAGCTATATTATTTAAGAAAATGTTTAGAGTTAAACATATGTCCTAAACATATCTTTCATACTATTTTAAAAATTGATAATTTGTTCATTAATGAATTTCTGATTAAAAATTGCAAAGTTAATTTTTGTGATAGTCTTAGCAATAAAATAATTAAATTGGAGATGAAGCAAGCATTCTGGTTAAGGATGCTAATTTCAAAGAAAATAGATTTGGTATTAAATAATGTTAGAGATAAATACTCTTTGGATAACGTAAATTTTAAAGAAACATTAGTGGACAAAATTAATTTAATTTGCCAGAAAGTGGTAGATAATAACAAGCGTAGACTGGATAAAAAATTAGAAAGGAAAATTAGGCCTAAATGTAATAAACCAGCTTTAAATATAAATGTTAAAAAATTAGATAGCAAATTTGATAATATATCATCCATTAAAGCAAGTAATGTTGTCCAGCCTTCATATATTAATAATAATAAAGACTTAAACGATAATAACATGCTTAAAATACTGGAAAATTATAATAAATTGTACATTACTTCTGATAGGGTTGAAAATTTAACTAAAACTAAAATACCAGTGAATGTAATAAATCTTCTGTCTTTGGGTGAAAATTTCAGTTTAGATAGTAAGAATATAGATAAAGATATTGTGACGTTAATCACTGATCTTGAGAGTATTTATGACAAAATTGACTCAACTGAGAGCCATATTAATGGTACTAGGAATCATATTTGTAATATAATTTCTAATTATATTACACAATGTAACAAAACTAACAATATAACAGCGCTTAATAAACAGATAAATAAAGATTTTGAATTATTTAAAAGGTTTTTAAAAGATCATAAAGAGTTAATTGTGATTAAATCCGACAAAACAAAGAAATTAGTAATAATGAACAGAACTGAATATATGAATAAAATGAATATTTTGTTGGATGATAAAGCAACTTATAAAAAGGTGAGAGCAAACCCTGGTATAGAGTTAGCTGGTAAAATTAATAAATATGTTGAGAATTTGCATAAAAATGGCTATATCGATAAATACACTAAAAATAGATTAGCAGCCAACAATTATACAGAGCCAAGGATTCATGGTTTGGTAAAACTCCATAAACCTGGAAATTTATTAAGACCTATAATAAATAATATTAATGGACCTAATGATAATTTGGCAAAATTCATGTATTCATCATTAAAATGTTTAAATACGTTATATGATTATGATATTAAAAATTCCTATGAGTTAAAAAATAAATTAAATATGATTCAGTTTGATAAGGATAAAGAATATGAATTAATAAGTTTTGATGCAGAGTCCTTATTCACCAATATATCTGTGGATGAATGTATCAAAATTATAGAAAGTAATTGGGAATTAATTAAAAATCATACCCCAATTAAAAACAAAAAGCTATATTCTGAAGGTATCAAATTATGTACGTTATTTGGTTATTTTAAATTTAATGGTGATTATTATAGACAGGTACATGGTTTGCCAATGGGTGGCAGATTATCAGTTGTGTTAAGTAACGCCCTATTAAATAAACTGATTTATGAACAACTTAGCAAAACTACTGTTAAACCAGTGTTAATAACTAAATACATAGATGACTTATTACTAATAACTATAAAAGAAACGTATCCTGAGCTATTAGAGCTGTTCAATTCCTTTCATAAAAGAATAAGATTTACCCATGAATGTACAACGAATAACAAACTGAGATATCTTGACATGGAGGTTAAATTCGAAAATAATAAAATAACAACAAAATGGACTAAAAAAGATATTTGTAGCTCCCGTATTTTAAATTTTAATTCAAATCATCCTAAAACTCAAATAATTAATACAGCTAAAAATTTGATTAACACAGCTATAAATATAACAGATAGTATATACTTGAAAGAAATAAAAGGGAAAATTTATAAAATACTAGTGGACAATTTTTATCCATTAAAGCTAATAAATAAACTATGGTTCAATAAAATTAGTAATAATACAAAGAGTAGTCCAACCATAATACAGGAATCACAAGAGAAACTAATAACACAAGCATGCAAATTTAAGGTGAGATCCAATGATAATAAGCCTAATTTAATAACTGATTATTTTAAACTATTAAACAAAACTATTGAAGAGAATGGAGAAAATACTAGTAGAGAGCAGTGTAATGTAATGGGTAATAATATAGCTCATAAATTAAAATATATTCCTGGTTTAACTGAAAAAATAAGGAAAGGATTAAAGAAGTATGACCATACTAATTTAAAGATTGGTCTTTATAATGATAATAAAATAACAAATGCATTAAGTAATATGAAAGATAGAATAAATAGTATAAATAAACAAAATGTGATTTATCAAATTAATTGCAAGCAATGCATAGATAAATGTTACATAGGGGAAACTTCCCAAAATTTAAAAAATAGGTTAAAACAACACATTTATAATTGCAATAATAGTAAAAATGTCAATACCACAGCATTGGCAAATCATGCTATCACCAAACAGCATAAGTTTGATTATGACAATGTTAAGATTTTAAAAACTGTTAGTGATAATAAAGCTAGAAAATTTACTGAATCAATTTACATTACTAAAAATATCAATAGAACCATTAATTACAAAACAGATGTTAAAGGTATAGGACAACATTATGTTGACATATTAAATAAAATTAATTTTTGATGACAGTGTAACAGATTACTTTCACAGTTTAAATATCTGGGTTACATACCTCAGTGTATTGTATATTAAATATGTTAATAAAACAAATGTTAAGTAGAGATTACACAATTTGTCTGTGATATGTTATACATAATTTATTATATATTTTGACTAATTGAATTTTAATGTTTTAATTTAGTTTGTAGTTATACCAAATATAATAGGCCTAGGAAGCTTGATAAAGTCTAATATGGCTGTGATAATGAGTGTTTGATGTAGGTGGAATTTTTGACTTGGTTCCTTACAGGAATCATGTTTATTTATTGTATGACTAGGACATGGTTATTGTATGACTAGGACATGGTGAGTTTAAATTATGACAATAAAATTTAGTAAATAGTTTTGGAGGATGTAATGTCTGAAATAAATATACTATTGTAGATTGCCTGAAGATGGACCTGGGTGTCCGAAACGTAGTGATGGGAGAATAAATGGATATTTTGAAAAAGTTTTGAAGGGTTATTCTTCACCCGTTTGGTATTAGAAAGTATACGAAGTTCCCAAAATTTTCATTATTTCTAGCAACAGAAAATTGGTCTCATGTTTCCTATACTGTTTTACAAACAAATACATTTTCCTAACATAATAAATTACAAAAATAAAAAGCAATAAAAAACCAAGGGAAAGAGACAAAAATTACAAAAAGAACGACAAAACCCCGTTCATAAGAACAAAACAGACGTATTTGAAGTTTTAAGCACTTATTTCTCCGATTGACATAACCTAATCAAAAATAGTTTTAGAATCATTTTTGTAGAGAATTTAGTAAGCGTTCAAATAGTTTCTATCCACTTACCACGATTTCCCAACCGTGTTCGAGATATTAATGAAAGTATACGAAGTTCCCAAAACTTTTCATTATTTCTAGCTATAGAAAATTGGTCTCATTTTATCTATCCTGTTTTACACACAAATACATTTTCTTAACATAAGAAATTACAAAAATAAAAATCAATAAAAAACTAAGGGAAAGAGACAAAAATTACAAAAAGAACGACCAACACCCGTTCATAAGAACTAAACAGACGTATTTGAAGTTTTAAGCACTTATTTCTTCGACTGACATCACCTAATCAAAACTTGTTTCAGAATCTTTTCTGTAGAGAATTTAGAAAGCTTTCAAATAGTTTCTATCCACTTATGAACATTTCCCAACCGTGTTCGAGATATTAATGAAAATATACTAAGTTCCCAAAACTTTTCATGTCTGTTCATAAAATATTTTATTCTAACCCTTCCTTAACTCCAAACGTAACCAAAGGTTTAAGATATTAGTTTTGATAAAATTTGAACATGCAAAAAATGTTTCAACTGAATCCCATGATTTTATGTACCAAAACCAAAAACGTTATTCAGCAACTATGTTCCCAATTTTCTCGAAAACGGTTAAAGCTATCGCCTTAAAAACGGTTTCATTCGTTTTCCTAGGCCAAGAAGCCTACAAAACGAGTACTTACAAGAATATGAACTCAAAAATGTAAGCGTTGCGATTTTATTTGCACGAATTTCGCCCCAAACGCCATCTTCCAGTGGGCGGATTTTGCTGGTTAACGAACTTGACCTTTCAAATAACAGACAAATATATATATATATATATACAAATTTGAACCACCGTTATTTTCGGTCTCTAGGGGTTCTGAAACGCGAAATTTTCTAGTCGGCACTTCCGGATTGTTTCATGAGATCAATTTTATAAGCGGGGTTTCTCCCTATGAAGGGAGGGAGGAACCGCGCTAACAATATAAACAGATCTAAGGTGTTACACGGGAGCTGGTGAAAGGAAGAATGAGAATGTCTCGTATTGCAATTCTCTGTATGCAGGGTCTGCTTCCAGGTAAAGTCATATACTTTTACTGCCCTTTACCGTTACTCAGAAGGCTCTTTGTGTTTACAAACAAAGGACTCGGTATAGACCACCCGTATTAACCCAAAAGTGATTATATCAAGCTTGATAAACTTCCTCAATTAAATTAAGGAATTTAGAGTGCTTAAAATAGGTTCTTGATCTAGTCAAAAAATTCAAGGAGAATTAGATCATGAATAGAAAATCTCGGCCAAACAGAAGGAAAATAACAATAACAAGGATAGTCAAACTTCGTTTTCAAGGATTGTTAGTTGTAACACAAAAACGGTCACTCATGATTCTAATAAATTAACTGTGAAGGGTGATTACACAAATATTCCTGTTGAGGCTTTAAAGCTTCAATTTAAAAAACATATTAACCCATAGGAATTATAGATTGGCCTAAAAACATAAAATCATTGAAAAATGGATTTCTTATTATTGAATCAAACAAAAACGATATAGAGGTTATATCAACAGAGTTTTTAAATATATGCAAAGACCTGTTGATCAATAAAATTAAAATAAAAAATAGAGTTCTCTGTAAAAGGTTTAATGAGTTCTATTAAATACATATTTTCCAATTTAGTTATAATTTTAACAATTGGAATTATTATCCAAAGATTCATATAATTACTCAACGATAGATTCTAATTTGAAGCACAGCTATTTTCGATATCTACCTGTTCGAATTGTTTTTCTTATTTTAATTAATCTATTTTATTGTCAAATACATTATCCAACTATAAGCAATGAAAAAATAGGAATAAAAACAGACAAAAAAAACCGTTAGAATAAGAGAAATCAATTACTTTAATGGTTTAAGCACTTATTTCTCTGATTGACATCGCCCAATTAAAACTTTCGTCAGAACATTTTTTGTAGACCATTTAGTAAGCTTTCGAATGGTAACCTTTCGCTTCCAAAGATTTTGAACCGTTTTCGAGATATTAATGAAAGTATACGAAGTTCCCAAAATTTTCATTATTTCTAGCAACAGAAAATTGGTCTCATGTTTCCTATACTGTTTTACAAACAAATACATTTTCCTAACATAATAAATTACAAAAATAAAAAGCAATAAAAAACCAAGGGAAAGAGACAAAAATTACAAAAAGAACGACAAAACCCCGTTCATAAGAACAAAACAGACGTATTTGAAGTTTTAAGCACTTATTTCTCCGATTGACATAACCTAATCAAAAATAGTTTTAGAATCATTTTTGTAGAGAATTTAGTAAGCGTTCAAATAGTTTCTATCCACTTACCACGATTTCCCAACCGTGTTCGAGATTAATGAAAGTATACGAAGTTCCCAAAACCTTTCATGTCTGTTCATAAAATATTTTATTCTAACCCTTCCTTAACTCCAAACGTAACATAACTTTCAACATATTAGTTTTAATGAAAGTAGAACATGCAAAAAATGTTTCAACTGAATCCCATGATTTTATGTACCAAAACCAAAAACGTTATTCAGCAACTATGTTCCCAATTTTCTCGAAAACGGTTAAAGCTATCGCCTTAAAAACGGTTTCATTCGTTTTCCTAGGCCAAGAAGCCTACAAAACGAGTACTTACAAGAATATGAACTCAAAAATGTAAGCGTTGCGATTTTATTTGCACGAATTTCGCCCCAAACGCCATCTTCCAGTGGGCGGATTTTGCTGGTTAACGAACTTGACCTTTCAAATAACAGACAAATATATATATATATATATACAAATTTGAACCACCGTTATTTTCGGTCTCTAGGGGTTCTGAAACGCGAAATTTTCTAGTCGGCACTTCCGGATTGTTTCATGAGATCAATTTTATAAGCGGGGTTTCTCCCTATGAAGGGAGGGAGGAACCGCGCTAACAATATAAACAGATCTAAGGTGTTACACGGGAGCTGGTGAAAGGAAGAATGAGAATGTCTCGTATTGCAATTCTCTGTATGCAGGGTCTGCTTCCAGGTAAAGTCATATACTTTTACTGCCCTTTACCGTTACTCAGAAGGCTCTTTGTGTTTACAAACAAAGGACTCGGTATAGACCACCCGTATTAACCCAAAAGTGATTATATCAAGCTTGATAAACTTCCTCAATTAAATTAAGGAATTTAGAGTGCTTAAAATAGGTTCTTGATCTAGTCAAAAAATTCAAGGAGAATTAGATCATGAATAGAAAATCTCGGCCAAACAGAAGGAAAATAACAATAACAAGGATAGTCAAACTTCGTTTTCAAGGATTGTTAGTTGTAACACAAAAACGGTCACTCATGATTCTAATAAATTAACTGTGAAGGGTGATTACACAAATATTCCTGTTGAGGCTTTAAAGCTTCAATTTAAAAAACATATTAACCCATAGGAATTATAGATTGGCCTAAAAACATAAAATCATTGAAAAATGGATTTCTTATTATTGAATCAAACAAAAACGATATAGAGGTTATATCAACAGAGTTTTTAAATATATGCAAAGACCTGTTGATCAATAAAATTAAAATAAAAAATAGAGTTCTCTGTAAAAGGTTTAATGAGTTCTATTAAATACATATTTTCCAATTTAGTTATAATTTTAACTATTGGAATTATTATCCAAAGATTCATATAATTACTCAACGATAGATTCTAATTTGAAGCACAGCTATTTTCGATATCTACCTGTTCGAATTGTTTTTCTTATTTTAATTAATCTATTTTATTGTCAAATACATTATCCAACTATAAGCAATGAAAAAATAGGAATAAAAACAGACAAAAAAAACCGTTAGAATAAGAGAAATCAATTACTTTAATGGTTTAAGCACTTATTTCTCTGATTGACATCGCCCAATTAAAACTTTCGTCAGAACATTTTTTGTAGACCATTTAGTAAGCTTTCGAATGGTAACCTTTCGCTTCCAAAGATTTTGAACCGTTTTCGAGATATTAATGAAAGTATACGAAGTTCCCAAAATTTTCATTATTTCTAGCAACAGAAAATTGGTCTCATGTTTCCTATACTGTTTTACAAACAAATACATTTTCCTAACATAATAAATTACAAAAATAAAAAGCAATAAAAAACCAAGGGAAAGAGACAAAAATTACAAAAAGAACGACAAAACCCCGTTCATAAGAACAAAACAGACGTATTTGAAGTTTTAAGCACTTATTTCTCCGATTGACATAACCTAATCAAAAATAGTTTTAGAATCATTTTTGTAGAGAATTTAGTAAGCGTTCAAATAGTTTCTATCCACTTACCACGATTTCCCAACCGTGTTCGAGATTAATGAAAGTATACGAAGTTCCCAAAACCTTTCATGTCTGTTCATAAAATATTTTATTCTAACCCTTCCTTAACTCCAAACGTAACATAACTTTCAACATATTAGTTTTAATGAAAGTAGAACATGCAAAAAATGTTTCAACTGAATCCCATGATTTTATGTACCAAAACCAAAAACGTTATTCAGCAACTATGTTCCCAATTTTCTCGAAAACGGTTAAAGCTATCGCCTTAAAAACGGTTTCATTCGTTTTCCTAGGCCAAGAAGCCTACAAAACGAGTACTTACAAGAATATGAACTCAAAAATGTAAGCGTTGCGATTTTATTTGCACGAATTTCGCCCCAAACGCCATCTTCCAGTGGGCGGATTTTGCTGGTTAACGAACTTGACCTTTCAAATAACAGACAAATATATATATATATATATACAAATTTGAACCACCGTTATTTTCGGTCTCTAGGGGTTCTGAAACGCGAAATTTTCTAGTCGGCACTTCCGGATTGTTTCATGAGATCAATTTTATAAGCGGGGTTTCTCCCTATGAAGGGAGGGAGGAACCGCGCTAACAATATAAACAGATCTAAGGTGTTACACGGGAGCTGGTGAAAGGAAGAATGAGAATGTCTCGTATTGCAATTCTCTGTATGCAGGGTCTGCTTCCAGGTAAAGTCATATACTTTTACTGCCCTTTACCGTTACTCAGAAGGCTCTTTGTGTTTACAAACAAAGGACTCGGTATAGACCACCCGTATTAACCCAAAAGTGATTATATCAAGCTTGATAAACTTCCTCAATTAAATTAAGGAATTTAGAGTGCTTAAAATAGGTTCTTGATCTAGTCAAAAAATTCAAGGAGAATTAGATCATGAATAGAAAATCTCGGCCAAACAGAAGGAAAATAACAATAACAAGGATAGTCAAACTTCGTTTTCAAGGATTGTTAGTTGTAACACAAAAACGGTCACTCATGATTCTAATAAATTAACTGTGAAGGGTGATTACACAAATATTCCTGTTGAGGCTTTAAAGCTTCAATTTAAAAAACATATTAACCCATAGGAATTATAGATTGGCCTAAAAACATAAAATCATTGAAAAATGGATTTCTTATTATTGAATCAAACAAAAACGATATAGAGGTTATATCAACAGAGTTTTTAAATATATGCAAAGACCTGTTGATCAATAAAATTAAAATAAAAAATAGAGTTCTCTATAAAAGGTTTAATGAGTTCTATTAAATACATATTTTCCAATTTAGTTATAATTTTAACTATTGGAATTATTATCCAAAGATTCATATAATTACTCAACGATAGATTCTAATTTGAAGCACAGCTATTTTCGATATCTACCTGTTCGAATTGTTTTTCTTATTTTAATTAATCTATTTTATTGTCAAATACATTATCCAACTATAAGCAATGAAAAAATAGGAATAAAAACAGACAAAAAAAACCGTTAGAATAAGAGAAATCAATTACTTTAATGGTTTAAGCACTTATTTCTCTGATTGACATCGCCCAATTAAAACTTTCGTCAGAACATTTTTTGTAGACCATTTAGTAAGCTTTCGAATGGTAACCTTTCGCTTCCAAAGATTTTGAACCGTTTTCGAGATATTAATGAAAGTATACGAAGTTCCCAAAATTTTCATTATTTCTAGCAACAGAAAATTGGTCTCATGTTTCCTATACTGTTTTACAAACAAATACATTTTCCTAACATAATAAATTACAAAAATAAAAAGCAATAAAAAACCAAGGGAAAGAGACAAAAATTACAAAAAGAACGACAAAACCCCGTTCATAAGAACAAAACAGACGTATTTGAAGTTTTAAGCACTTATTTCTCCGATTGACATAACCTAATCAAAAATAGTTTTAGAATCATTTTTGTAGAGAATTTAGTAAGCGTTCAAATAGTTTCTATCCACTTACCACGATTTCCCAACCGTGTTCGAGATTAATGAAAGTATACGAAGTTCCCAAAACCTTTCATGTCTGTTCATAAAATATTTTATTCTAACCCTTCCTTAACTCCAAACGTAACATAACTTTCAACATATTAGTTTTAATGAAAGTAGAACATGCAGATAATGTTTCAACTGAATCCCGTGATTCTAAGTACTCAAACCAAAAACGGTATTCAAAAACTATTTTTCCAATTTTCTCGAAAACGGTTAAATCTATCGCCTTGAAAATGGTTTCATTCGTTTTTCTAGCCCAAGAAGCCTATAAAAAGAGTACTTACAAGCTTATGAACTCAAAAACGTAAGCGTTACGATTTTTTCTGCGCGAATTTCGCCCCAAACGCCATCTTCCAGTGGGCGGATTTTGCTGGTTAACGAACTTGACCTTTCAAATTGGACGTCGGATTTTTGTACCAAATTTCATCAAAATCGGACCATCAGGGAAGCCAGAAATGAGCGAACAGACAAATATATATATATATATATATATATATATATATATATATATATATATATATACATATATATACATATATATATATATACAAATTTGAACCACCATTATTTTCGGTCTCTAGGGGTTCTGAAACGCGAAATTTTCTTGTCGGCACTTCCGGATTGTTTCATTGTATCAACCTTATAAGCGGGGTTCCTCCCTATGGGGGAGGGAGGAACCGCGCTAAAAAAAGAAAAAAAAAGTTAACAGAAAAACAAAAGAATTCTCTCAGGCATACATTTGAATATTTAACTCAATAAAGCTTTGCCATTTTTACAAATATTATTTTAATATAGAAAAAGTTATTTTTTTAATAACCAGAAAAAAAAACCTTTGTGAGAAACCCTTGCAAATGAATGGAACACTCCTTAATACTTCAAGCAAATAGATTTTACTTGCAGCCTTTTTTATTTCAAGTCCTCTTCTTATTCAACAGTGCTATTTTAGTTTTATATAGTACGATTTGAATAGTTATTCAGCATTTAATGTGTGTGTGTCTGTTTATTACAGCACGTTTCCCGTCATACTATATGTCTACCGGGTTTGGGTAGACTAACAGTTTAGGATTCCCCCTTCCCGTTAGTTGCTAGGCTTAAAACTCCCCAACCATTTTGCTTATTTGTACTCTTTTTATCCCCCCCCCTTGGTATGCCCATCCCATATTAATGTGTCCCGGTTTAACTCTCCAAAAATATGGCAAGCCTATCTGACGGGGACAGGCAGAAAAGAAACGCAATTAAAACTCTATGAGGGACGGTTAATTTCAAGTAATTCAAAGTCTGCCATCATAGTTGAAATTAACCTCAATTAGAAATAAAACTATGAAATAGATAATGTAAGGTAACAGCTGTTCTTTATCGTCCTAGAAAAAGCAGGCTGCCTAGGCTTGCCTTCTCTAACCAACTCAAACTTTAAACCCCCCTAAAAATGCTTAAAAATTCGAATATCAAAAAATCCTTTCTTAGCGAGCGCCTACGTTATATAGGGAGTGTCCATGCAAAATTTCAAAATTTTCTGTCGAGCGGTTTGGGCTGGGCGTTGATAGATGAGTGAGTGAGTGAGTGAGTGGTATTTGACAAATATATAGTATATATATATATATATATATATATATATATATATATATATATATGTATATATATATATATATACCCCCCCCAAAAAAAAAAAAAAAAAAAAAAAAAAAAAAACTAAGAAAAAGAGGCCAAGTTGCAGGCCTCTCCCAAAAACTGTTTGCCTATGAAAGTTATGATATCATGGTATTTGGCCAAGTTTTAGGCCCTTAATACCTTGTCAAGAACCTAAAAATACCCTCTCACTTATTTGTGCATTTCCAACTTGGCCAGTTTTCGAAAAAATGTGGCCGCTAAAACGATTCTATTTATTATAAAATGTCTGGCATTTAAAGATTCACGCCCTTAGGGTAACGATTCAGGGTCATTATAAACTCCCTGATGACTTAAAACGATCGGGTTTATATGAACTCCATGTAAGTTTGTTAACCAGTGGAATCCATACTTTGTAACATTCTTTAGGGCAAAATTGTAAAATTGTAAAACGTTTTGGTACACTGACTAGGCTTCCAGGTACACATTTTATATGCTTTTGGACATGGGGAATCTAATGAAACCATTTCCAAGACCATATTCATAACTGTTGTCAAGACAAATGGAAAAATTATATTTTTCTTGTGATTTTAGAATATATTCTTATATATCTCGAAACCGGTTGGGAAATGGTAGTAAATGTAAAGCATCCTTTTGAAATCTTATTAAATTTCCTACAAATACGGTTCTTGTACGATTTTTGATAAAGCGATCTCATTTGGTGAAGTTGGTGCTTAACGAGAGTAATTTCTGCTTAGGATACTGTCAGTCTCCTATTTTGGCATCTAAGATCTTCCCTCACTTTGGGATTTCATTTTAAATTTTCATGTGTTTATATTTTTTATGAAATAATAAGACACAAAACATTAACTGTTTCTATTCTAAGCTTTCCAAATGAGACTAGAGACAAGATCGGAAAAACTCTGAGCTCATGCAGTTCATGCGAGTACAAATGACTTTTTAAACGTGGGAATGAAACCCTTAAAAATTATACAGATGACCTATCCTACTTCCTGTTTGACGATTAACTGCTCATTTACCAAAAATCCATGTCCTAGCTGAATTTTTTTTAGTAATAATTTATCAGGGGTCTCCCCATGGTCTAGTGGCTAACGCCTTAGATTATATAGCGGGAGATGGCAGGTTCTATTCCCACCGGTGCGCTGGTGGGAATAGAACCCGCCAGATGAGAACATTTCTCGCTCCCCCTTGGATGTCGGCGATAATGGCCTAGATGTCAATGTGCCTTAAAAAAAAAAAAAAAAATTATAAAAAAACTAATAAAATAGTCTATCACAACTGAGGCTATTAAACTGCGACAATATGAAGAAAATAGGAAAATTCAATGTTTAAAATAATTAGTCTCTAGTATGTAAATTACATTGCATTAACAGTGAGTGTAAATGCAAAATTAAAATATTTTCTGCCACATAAACTCTCTTGGCTATCATTTTTGGGTAGCTAAGGCATAAAAAATGCATTTAAGCCCATAAAAAAATGGCAAACAAAAAAGTTACAAGGTGGTACTACCCCTTAATATATCAGAAAATTATTTTTACAGCTAACTGATAATTTTTTGAGTGGTTATTGTTAACCTACCAGCAGGCACTCTGCGGGTACCGTGGCTCCGTATTTTGCCAGTGAAACTCTTCAAAACACCTGGCAGTTTGAGGATTTCATTCGTCAAACCCTTCCCCCAGATCTCCTACCATCCTTTCCGACCCTGATTGTGGGAACCCTTAGTATTGTCCCTTATTGAAAAAACCTTTATATTAATATTTCTTTTATCAATTATTTCCTAAGTTACCCATATACGTTAAACAAATTTTAAGAAATTAACCTATTTTTATCTCGGTGCCTTTAAAAAACTATTTAAAAATAAATAAACATTACTAAGATTAGCTTTACAATACAAAGGGGCTCGGGCTGTTCAGTAATGCCCTTATTCACTACGACCCTATTTGATCTATTGTGATTTGCGCCCCTAACATACTCCCTTTCCAACTTGCAGCTCCTCGCATAAAGCTTCAGCTCCTTGGGAGTAGCCTCGGCTATATCCTTGGGCGTAGCAATTGCCTTCCCTATGTGCACTAGCCTGTTGTAGGCTAACGTCTCACATTCACAGAGTACATGCTGTGAGGTTTCCTCTTCCTCGAGGTTAGTCCCTTCGTACATTGGTGTTTTAAAAATTGTAAATATTCACAAAAAAATGTGAATATTCACACAAGAAGGAGTGAATAAAAAAGTGACTTTAAAATCTAGGAATACAAATGTATTCACATTAAAATATGTGAATATAAATGTGTTCACAGAAGATATAATTTTTTTGTTTTAACAATAAATTAATATAAAATTGAATACAAATTTTGTATTGCATGTATGTAAAATAAGGGCGAGCCCAATCTATTCATATTTTACATGCACCTTTTGTTTATTTTGTATGCAAAACAATAAAAACATCTTAAATATTCTTTCTCGCTTTTTTCATCTCCCCTACCTAGAATTTTGTGTAAATTGTATTAGGTACAGAAAATTGTCTGAAATTTTAGACAAAGGTATCATAATAAGCAAATATTCACCATTTATTTTGTGAATACATTTATATTCATAGATTTTAATGTGATTTTTCGAAAAAAGAAAAGGCATCACCCCTATCCTGGCTAGAAAAGGGTGGTAACCTAAAAATCGTAGTTAATAATAAATGGACGTTAAAATTTAAATAAATAAAAAATAATGTGATTATTATTTAATGTGATATCGTTTTTTTGAGAATATTTACAATTTTCCTGTAAATTTATTTGCATATAGTGGTAATCACAAACAACTTACAATTACCTACGAAATTCGTATTTCATTTCGATTCGAATGGATTCTAATTCGAGAATCGCCCATCACTACTACAAATCGATTTAAATAAGTCAATTTGAATACTTGATAATATGAAAAATATATATCTGTAACCTAAAAGTAGAAATATTTAAGACTAGTTTTCATCGGAACAGAATGAACTATTACTGTTACATCATATTAAAATATATGGATATTATTACATATATATATATATATATATATATATATATATATATATATATATATAATCACATAGAAAAAAAAGTAATAAAATAATAATAATAATACAGAAAAATGGTCATTGATTTGTATAACCATTTTTCTCTATTATGGGGGTGGGGTCCCTCAGATTACTGGAGAATATTTTTACTGGGGGAAAGTTCCAACCAGTAAAATGAATTATTTCTATTTTTAGAATTTTTTTTAAATTTTTTATTTATTAATTATGGGCATTAAGAAATTTTCTAACGATTCTAGCAATGTCGATTAGAACTGCTTGCTGGGATAATATTAAGTGTTCCTCTGACAATTTCAGATATTTGGTGGCACTGACTGTAGTATTCGGTATCAAACCATTGGTCGAAATGATAACTGCAGTAACTCTAGCGGAATCTAATTTATAGAGATCTTTTAACTCAATGGCCAAGTCTTGATATTTTCGCAGTTTTTCGGCATATGCTTTCCGGATATTCTCATCATTTGGCACTGAGATATCAATTATATCAGCAGTCTTATTATGCTAGTCGATGATGAGAATATCTGGTTTATTATGGTGAACAGTTCGGTCCGCAATCATAGCTTCGTGTCAGTAGATTTTAATCCTATCATTTTCCGGAAGTCTTTATATTTATTATTTTTTTAGCACAGCACAGTTTGAAACCTTATTTTTATTATGTTACCTTCTTCCCTCTAGTTGGAGAAACGGAAGGTATTGAGTAGTTGTATAACGTTATTGTTACTTCCTGCGTCCTTCGTGGGTTACTAAGGGAAGTAGCCTGATAAAGTCGGTGACGAAATGTTATTGTTGTATTAAAAGTCTGTTAATGGAGACAGGACTCTGTTCTGTAAATGTTTTCTTCAGCTAAATAATAGAAATGAGATTGAGTAACAAGAGGTGAGATAAGGAATTTGAATATCTATATATCCATATGTCTGTTTGTTCCTTATATAAATCTACACTGTTTGGCCGATTTTGACCAAACTTGATACACAGGTAGGTCTTGATACGGGAAATCTCATAGGCTAGGTATATATATATATATATATATATATATATATATATATATATATATATATATCGTGTCTGTCTATTTGTCCGTATGTATGTTTGTTTGTTTGTTACTTATACAAATCTACACCATTTGACCGATTTTGACCAAACTTGGCACACAGGTAGGTCTTTATACGGGAAATCTCCTAGGCTAGGTCAAATTTCAAAATTTGGTCAAAAGGTCAAAAGTTTTGTTCAAGAAAAATTGGCTACACTGAACCATTCAGATTCTGACGGCCATTTTGAATAATGTCTCTAATTTATTTGTTGATGTTCTTGATAATTAGAATAACTCGAACTCATTGATGAATTTACATCATTTTATAATCATGTAATGAAGTTTATTTCAATTTTATATTTCAACAGTCACTGTCTAACTAAGGAGCGCTGGCCTTTCTTTGATAGGAGCAATCTACTCTCAGGCTGCGGTGCTGGCCTCTGTCGGCTGTTTTATGAATTTCTGTGGTGCTGGCCTCTGTTGGCCGTTTCACAGCTCTAGACAGATATAAACAAATTTACACCGTTTGACCGATTTTGACATAACTGGGTATACAGGTAGATCTTGATACGGGGAGAGTCATAGGCAGAAAGTAGGTGGAGCATGGCACACTGGGTAACAGCTGGTTTGAAATAAAAAAAAAAAAACACTTTATTTTACGGTATTCCAGATAGATCGATTCTTCGAAACATCGGCCCCCGGAGATCGATTCAAAAGATTGATATATCGTGTTAAAAAGATCAATTCAGATCGCCCATTTCTAGGCTAAAGAAGTGGTTGCCTTGTGGAGAAATGTGCTGAGGCAACCCCCCTCAAGCATAGAACAGCCTACTGCGATCCAGTGAAAAATATAAATCAGGAGAAATGTTTAAAAATAGAAATTGTTTACGACGGCTGGATAGTAAAGCTAGCTGTGGATAGTAAACTGTGTTATTTTTACCGACCGCTACGACATGGCACCGTCCTTACATTACTCAGGCAATTTTTTTTTTTTTTTTTTTTTTTTTTTTTTTTTTTTTTTTTTTTTTTACGGCGCATCTACATCTAGGTCATTAGCGCCGACATCCAGGGTGCAGCGAGGAATTTTACCAGCGAGCCGTGGGATGATAAAATTCCTGCCGGAGGTTGGGAATCGAACCCACCATCTCCCGCTTATGAATCCAAGGCGTTAGCCACTAGACCACGGGAGACCCCTACTCAGGCAAATATTGCAATTTAACTAGTCGCTACAATTTTTAATGTTTTAATCTACAATATATTAATCAAATACCACTCACTCACTCACTCACTCACTCACTCACTCACTGACTATCATCGCCCAGCCCAAACCACTTGACAGAAAAAATAGAAATTTTGCATGGACACTCTCTTTAGGATGTAAACACTAGCTAAGAAAGTATTTTTTATATTCACATTTTGAAGCATTTTTAGTTGGTTAGAACAGGCAAGCCTAGGCAGCATGCGTTGCTAGGACGATAACAGAACAGCTGTAACGTACTGTATCAATTTCATAGTATTACTAGCTGAATACCTGTGCTTCGTCACGGAAGATAAGTAGTTATTTTATTGCGTTAAATAATGTATCATCAAAACGCTACTACATAATTTTGTGCAGTTTATTATAGTACGATTCCCGTTATACCATAAGTTATTAATCAATTAATAATTAATCAATGTATAATGTTTCTTAACATTGGAGCGCTCCGGACCAGTGCCAAGAAACAGATAACGTAGAGATAACCCGTTTACTATAGGTTACCAGTAATAGCAGTTTAAACAGTACAGGTTAAAATTCGTTGTCAATAATAAATGTTAAAATTTAAAAATTTATGTTTCTCAGAAGTGAAACACCCATTTGCGAGCATTACCAAGAAGTGCTCTGATTAGGGATGCTGATGGGTGAGGAGGCTGTGCAAGGTTTCGGGATATTATTACCTCGGAAGGGCCATCACCAGGTACTAAATGCTCTATAAAAAAGGCTCTGAAGAAAGTTATGATTAGGCGATGTCAATCGGAGAAATTAGTGCTTATATCTTTAAAGTAATTGATTTCGTTTATTGGAACGGTTCTTTTTGTCTGTTTTTATTCCTTGTTATTTTTTAATTGCTTATAGATGGATAATATATTTGACAATAAAACTGGTTATGTAAAATAAGAAAAAGAATTTATAGTTAGAACCTTGACTGTATTCAACTGCCTCTATGCGGGAGCCTTTCTGGGGTTGGCCGACCCATACAGGTAAGACCATAAATCAAGACCTTTCAAGAAAGGTGGAACCAAAATAATAACTGTTTCTATTTTAATCTTTCCATATGAGACTAGGGAAAAGAACGGAACCGCGCTAAGACGATGCAGCTCCTGCGAGTCGGACTTTTTTATACCATGGTTCCCGTCATACAATAAGTTATTAATCAATTGATAAGTAATCAAAGTATAATGTTTCTTGACTTTGGGGCGCTCCGGACCAGTGTCAAAAAACAGATAACTTAGAGATAACCCGTTATCTATTGGTGAGCAGTAACAGGAGTTTAACCAGTACAGGTTAAAATTCGTTATCAATACTAAATGTACATTAAAAGTTAAAAATTTATGTTTCCAAGATGTCAGTTGGAAACACCCATTATATTTGCGAGCATTACCAAGAAGTGTTCTGACTGGGGATGCTGATGGGTGAGGAGGCTGTGCAAGGGTTCGGGATATTATTACCTCGGATGGACCATAACCAGGTTTAGCGTAAACTCTATGATGGACAAAATCACAGTTTATTTCTAGTAATTCAAGGTGTGGCATCATAGTTGAAATGAAGCTCAAATAGAAATAATATTATGAAATGGATATAATAGGGTAACAGGTGACCTGTTATCGTCCTAGCAATGCATGCTGTCTACGGGTGCATGCTCTCTTTAAAAACAACTGAAAATTCTGACCTCTCTAAAAATACTTAAAAATTGTAATATCAAGAAATCCTTTCTTAGCGAGTGATTTCATGCTAAAGAGAGTGTCCATGCAAAATTTCAAATTTTTTTGTCAAGTGGTTTGGACTGGGGGATGATAGGTCAGTGAGTGAGTGAGTGAGTGGTATTTGAAAAATATATAGTAGGTAAAACATGAACTGGCTACCTGTCCATGAATATCTAGGGAAAATATATAGTAGGTAAAACATGAACTGGCTACATGTCCATGAACATCTAGGGAAAATACATAGTAGGTAAAACATGAACTGGCTACCTGTCCATGAACAGCTAGGGAAAATATATAGTAGGTAAAACATGAACTGGGTACCTGTCCATGAACATCTAGGGACAATATATAGTAGGTAAAACATGAACTGGCTACCTGTCCATGAATATCTAGGGAAAATATATAGTAGGTAAAACATGAACTGGGTACCTGTCCATGAACATCTAGGGAAAATACATAGTAGGTAAAACATGAACTGGGTACCTGTCCATGAACATCTAGGGAAAATACATAGTAGGTAAAACATGAACTGGCTACCTGTCCATGAATATCTAGGGAAAATATATAGTAGGTAAAACATGAACTGGCTACCTGTCCATGAATATCTAGGGAAAATATATAGTAGGTAAAACATGAACTGGCTACATGTCCATGAATATCTAGGGAAAATACATAGTAGGTAAAACATGAACTGGCTATTTGTCCATGAACAGCTAGGGAAAATACATAGTAGGTAAAACATGAACTGGGTATTTGTCCATGAACAGCTAGGGAAAATATATAGTAGGTAAAACATGAACTGGGTATTTGTCCATGAACATCTAGGGAAAATATATAGTAGGTAAAACATGAACTGGCTACCTGTCCATGAATATCTAGGGAAAATACATAGTAGGTAAAACATGAACTGGCTATTTGTCCATGAACAGCTAGGGAAAATATATAGTAGGTAAAACATGAACTGGGTATTTGTCCATGAACATCTAGGGAAAATATATAGTAGGTAAAACATGAACTGGCTACCTGTCCATGAATATCTAGGGAAAATACATAGTAGGTAAAACATGAACTGGCTATTTGTCCATGAACAGCTAGGGAAAATATATAGTAGGTAAAACATGAACTGGCTACATGTCCATGAATATCTAGGGAAAATATATAGTAGGTAAAACATGAACTGGCTACCTGTCCATGAATATCTAGGGAAAATATATAGTAGGTAAAACATGAACTGGCTATTTGTCCATGAACAGCTAGGGAAAATATATAGTAGGTAAAACATGAACTGGGTATTTGTCCATGAACATCTAGGGAAAATATATAGTAGGTAAAACATGAACTGGGTATTTGTCCATGAACATCTAGGGAAAATATATAGTAGGTAAAACATGAACTGGCTACCTGTCCATGAACATCTAGGGAAAATATATAGTAGGTAAAACATGAACTGGGTATTTGTCCATGAACAGCTAGGGAAAATATATAGTAGGTAAAACATGAACTGGGTATTTGTCCATGAACATCTAGGGAAAATATATAGTAGGTAAAACATGAACTGGCTACCTGTCCATGAATATCTAGGGAAAATACATAGTAGGTAAAACATGAACTGGCTACCTGTCCATGAATATCTAGGGAAAATACATAGTAGGTAAAACATGAACTGGGTACTTGTCCATGAACATCTAGGGAAAATATATAGTAGGTAAAACATGAACTGGCTACATGTCCATGAACATCTAGGGAAAATACATAGTAGGTAAAACATGAACTGGCTACCTGTCCATGAACAGCTAGGGAAAATATATAGTAGGTAAAACATGAACTGGCTACTTGTCCATGAACATCTAGGGAAAATACATAGTAGGTAAAACATGAACTGGCTACCTGTCCATGAACAGCTAGGGAAAATATATAGTAGGTAAAACATGAACTGGCTACCTGTCCATGAACATCTAGGGAAAATACATAGTAGGTAAAACATGAACTGGCTACCTGTCCATGAATATCTAGGGAACATATATAGTAGGTAAAACATGAACTGGCTACATGTCCATGAACATCTAGGGAAAATACATAGTAGGTAAAACATGAACTGGCTACTTGTCCATGAACATCTAGGGAAATTATATAGTAGGTAAAACATGAACTGGCTACCTGTCCATGAACATCTAGGGAAAATATATAGTAGGTAAAACATGAACTGGCTATTTGTCCATGAACAGCTAGGGAAAATATATAGTAGGTAAAACATGAACTGGCTACCTGTCCATGAACATCTAGGGAAAATATCCAGTAGGTAAAACATGAACTGGCTACTTGTCCATGAACATCTAGGGAAAATACATAGTAGGTAAAACATGAACTGGCTACTTGTCCATGAACATCTAGGGAAAATATATAATAGGTAAAACATGAACTGGCTATTTGTCCATGAACAGCTAGGGAAAATATATAGTAGGTAAAACATGAACTGGGTATTTGTCCATGAACATCTAGGGAAAATATATAGTAGGTAAAACATGAACTGGGTATTTGTCCATGAACATCTAGGGAAAATATATAGTAGGTAAAACATGAACTGGGTATTTGTCCATGAACATCTAGGGAAAATATATAGTAGGTAAAACATGAACTGGCTATTTGTCCATGAACATCTAGGGAAAATATATAGTAGGTAAAACATGAACTGGCTACTTGTCCATGAACATCTAGGGAAAATATATAGTAGGTAAAACATGAACTGGCTACCTGTCCATGAACATCTAGGGAAAATACATAGTAGGTAAAACATGAACTGGCTACCTGTCCATGAATATCTAGGGAAAATACATAGTAGGTAAAACATGAACTGGGTATTCGTCCATGAACATCTAGGGAAAATATATAGTAGGTAAAACATGAACTGGCTACCTGTCCATGAATATCTAGGGAAAATACATAGTAGGTAAAACATGAACTGGGTATTTGTCCATGAACATCTAGGGAAAATACATAGTAGGTAAAACATGAACTGGCTACCTGTCCATGAACATCTAGGGAAAATATATAGTAGGTAAAACATGAACTGGCTATTTGTCCATGAACATCTAGGGAAAATATGTAGTAGGTAAAACATGAACTGGCTACCTGTCCATGAATATCTAGGGAAAATACATAGTAGGTAAAACATGAACTGGGTATTTGTCCATGAACATCTAGGGAAAATACATAGTAGGTAAAACATGAACTGGCTACCTGTCCATGAACATCTAGGGAAAATATATAGTAGGTAAAACATGAACTGGGTATTTGTCCATGAACATCTAGGGAAAATATATAGTAGGTAAAACATGAACTGGCTATTTGTCCATGAACATCTAGGGAAAATATATAGTAGGTAAAACATGAACTGGCTACTTGTCCATGAACATCTAGGGAAAATACATAGTAGGTAAAACATGAACTGGGTATTTGTCCATGAACATCTAGGGAAAATATATAGTAGGTAAAACATGAACTGGGTATTTGTCCATGAACATCTAGGGAAAATATATAGTAGGTAAAACATGAACTGGGTATTTGTCCATGAACATCTAGGGAAAATATATAGTAGGTAAAACATGAACTGGGTATTTGTCCATGAACATCTAGGGAAAATATATAGTAGGTAAAACATGAACTGGCTACTTGTCCATGAACATCTAGGGAAAATATATAGTAGGTAAAACATGAACTGGCTACCTGTCCATGAACATCTAGGGAAAATATATAGTAGGTAAAACATGAACTGGCTACATGTCCATGAACATCTAGGGAAAATATATAGTAGGTAAAACATGAACTGGCTACCTGTCCATGAATATCTAGGGAAAATATATAGTAGGTAAAACATGAACTGGCTACTTGTCCATGAACATCTAGGGAAAATACATAGTAGGTAAAACATGAACTGGCTACCTGTCCATGAACATCTAGGGAAAATATATAGTAGGTAAAACATGAACTGGCTACTTGTCCATGAACATCTAGGGAAAATACATAGTAGGTAAAACATGAACTGGCTACCTGTCCATGAATATCTAGGGAAAATATATAGTAGGTAAAACATGAACTGGCTACCTGTCCATGAACATCTAGGGAAAATATATAGTAGGTAAAACATGAACTGGCTACTTGTCCATGAACATCTAGGGAAAATACATAGTAGGTAAAACATGAACTGGCTACCTGTCCATGAATATCTAGGGAAAATATATAGTAGGTAAAACATGAACTGGCTACTTGTCCATGAACAGCTAGGGAAAATATATAGTAGGTAAAACATGAACTGGCTATTTGTCCATGAACAGCTAGGGAAAATATATAGTAGGTAAAACATGAACTGGGTACTTGTCCATGAACATCTAGGGAAAATACATAGTAGGTAAAACATGAACTGGCTATTTGTCCATGAACAGCTAGGGAAAATATATAGTAGGTAAAACATGAACTGGGTACTTGTCCATGAACATCTAGGGAAAATACATAGTAGGTAAAACATGAACTGGCTATTTGTCCATGAACATCTAGGGAAAATATATAGTAGGTAAAACATAAACTGGGTACTTGTCCATGAACAGCTAGGGAAAATATATAGTAGGTAAAACATGAACTGGGTATTTGTCCATGAACAGCTAGGGAAAATATATAGTAGGTAAAACATGAACTGGGTATTTGTCCATGAACATCTAGGGAAAATATATAGTAGGTAAAACATGAACTGGCTATTTGTCCATGAACATCTAGGGAAAATATATAGTAGGTAAAACATGAACTGGCTACCTGTCCATGAATATCTAGGGAAAATATATAGTAGGTAAAACATGAACTGGCTACTTGTCCATGAACATCTAGGGAAAATACATAGTAGGTAAAACATGAATTGGCTACCTGTCCATGAATATCTAGGGAAAATATATAGTAGGTAAAACATGAACTGGCTACTTGTCCATGAACAGCTAGGGAAAATATATAGTAGGTAAAACATGAACTGGCTATTTGTCCATGAACAGCTAGGGAAAATATATAGTAGGTAAAACATGAACTGGGTACTTGTCCATGAACATCTAGGGAAAATACATAGTAGGTAAAACATGAACTGGCTATTTGTCCATGAACAGCTAGGGAAAATATATAGTAGGTAAAACATGAACTGGGTACTTGTCCATGAACATCTAGGGAAAATACATAGTAGGTAAAACATGAACTGGCTATTTGTCCATGAACATCTAGGGAAAATATATAGTAGGTAAAACATGAACTGGGTACTTGTCCATGAACAGCTAGGGAAAATATATAGTAGGTAAAACATGAACTGGGTATTTGTCCATGAACAGCTAGGGAAAATATATAGTAGGTAAAACATGAACTGGGTATTTGTCCATGAACATCTAGGGAAAATATATAGTAGGTAAAACATGAACTGGCTACCTGTCCATGAACATCTAGGGAAAATACATAGTAGGTAAAACATGAACTGGCTATTTGTCCATGAACAGCTAGGGAAAATATATAGTAGGTAAAACATGAACTGGGTACTTGTCCATGAACATCTAGGGAAAATACATAGTAGGTAAAACATGAACTGGCTATTTGTCCATGAACATCTAGGGAAAATATATAGTAGGTAAAACATGAACTGGGTACTTGTCCATGAACAGCTAGGGAAAATATATAGTAGGTAAAACATGAACTGGGTATTTTTCCATGAACAGCTAGGGAAAATATATAGTAGGTAAAACATGAACTGGGTATTTGTCCATGAACATCTAGGGAAAATATATAGTAGGTAAAACATGAACTGGCTATTTGTCCATGAACAGCTAGGGAAAAGTTCAAATGCTGATTATAAGGCAAAGAATTCAGTCAAACATCTCACTTTTGACTTAGAGGAAAATAGCTGACAAAAACTACATAACGTAGAATAAAACAACATTGGATCTACATGTGGACACAACTAGCTGACAATAAACCAATGACCTTATCGTAGGGTAACTTCCATGTGGAAATAGACAAAAAAAAAACAAAAAAAAAAAACAATGAACTTCTAGTCTTCGAGATAACAGACGTGAACAAATAATTCTTGCTAGACTAAGGATTGGACATACTCGACTATGTCAAGAATACTTAATGACAAGACGAGATAAATCTATATGCAGTATTTGTAACAAAGAACTTACGATTAAACACTTACTGACAGACTGCCAAAGACGATGCAGCTTGAACATCCCGAAGGATCTCCTAGGCAATGATAGCCAGAACATCAACACTATACTGACCTACCTCAAGAATACAGGACTATACAATCTTATTTGATGGCAATAAGCAATGTTTGTTTCGTTTGCTTATGGGTGCTTCTACTGCTAGGGTCATTAGAACCGTAATAAGCAATGTTGACTTAAAAATAACTTCCATGGATACTAGGCTCAATTTATCGGTGAATTCTTCACAAAAAGTCTATTAATGTTAAAATTTTATACAATTACATTAGCTACGCTGATTTCCTAGAATGAATGGTTCAGAGGATGCTGTTCTTTGTGTTGAACGCCAATGAAGCGAAACACATCAAATAAATTAATAGGTAATTATTCTAAAAATATTAATAACACTGGTCTACATAAAATTTGCCTTTTAGATAAAAATATACTATATTGATAGTATTTCACTCGCTGAAGATAAATATACAAGTTAAAATTCATAGTTAGCTCTTATTGCTAATTTGTGGGATATTTAGTATAATAAGGGGAACGCGATATATTTATCACATTAATGATGATAATTATCACATTAATAATAAATAAATGATTAGGGGCTTTTGATAAAGAAGCATGGGAATCTTTTAGAGGAGTCGTTCATATTTTTTTAGGCGATAAGAGAAATGAGAAGACGAAGAAAAATATTTTTCTTTTAGAAGAAGAAAAAAAAAAATAAAATAACTTTACAAAAAATTTTTTAAGTAAAATGTGTTGATACAGCCTCGGCTTGAGGCGTCGGGCTGTAGGTACTCCTAGGTTGTAGATCGTGGCAGCTGAAGAAAGAGGTAGTTTGTCTTGATTCCTTCGGGTCAGTTCTTCGATGTGAAATGTGATTGGATCAACTCCCAGTTCTCGATGGAGCAAGGTGTTTCGAACGAACCAAGGGGCGTTGGCTGCAATCCGCAGCAGTTTGTTCTGTAATGTCTGCAGTCTTTTGATGTTCGTCGTGTTTGTTCCATACCACACAGGGCAGGCGTAAGTCAGTATTGGGAGGATCATGGTCTTGTAAAGGAGTGTTCATCAGTGGGTATAGTTTTGAGAGTCTAGTGTGTGCATGTCGTAATTTTATGTTAATGTGTAGTTTCCATGTAAGTCGAGTATCGAAGTGTAGTCCTTAGATACCTCCCTCCCTGGTCCTTCGGGCTCCAAGGAACTGGGAGTCCATCCAATCGGATTTCTGGTAGTTCCTCGTTCGAAAAACTCCTTAGGAAAAATATTTTGGCCTCCGTTTTGGTTGAATTATAGGAGAAATGAAAATTATGTTGGACAATCTCCTTCAAAAGCATCAAAGTTGAAATAACTCCCTAGAAATTCATTTTCTTCATTCTCATCTTGATTTTTTCCCTTCTATCTGCGGCGATGTAAGTTACGAACACGGTGAACGATTCCACCAAGATATCTTGACATTGGAAAAGAGATACCAGGATAGATGGAATGCTTCAATGTTAGCGGACTATTGCTGGAATTTCAGAAGAAATACAATCAGAAATACAATAAACTAACGAAACATAAAATACATTATTAATTAAACAGGTTTTAATATTTTGTTAATATTTAAAAATTCCCAATTTTATATAAAAGGTAAAACATAATGATATATAAATGCAGTTTTTTTTTTAAAATAAAATTTTTTGTACTTTAAAATGTGACTCAAAGTCAATTTTTTTATTTTAGGCATATTTTCAAAATATGAGCTAATTAAAAAAATATATTCGTGTTTTTGCATTCAGTAACTTTAAAGTAGACTTGCGCGCCGAGGCTGAATTTTCAGGCCTCGGCGCGCGTTTGGGATATTTTTTTTTAACCCAAGGGAGATGATACAATTTTAATTACAGTATGTATGTGTGTGTATATATATATATATATATATATATATATATATATATATATATATATATATATATATATATATATATATATATATATGTCTGTTCGCTATTTCAACGGCTCAAAAAAGGTCCGATTTTGATGACAAAAACAGTCCAATTTTAAAGGTAAAGCTCGTAAGCCAGCTGAATCCGTCGTTCGAAATTCGTGCAAGCGAAATCGTAACTCTTACGTTTTCGGGTTTATTTGCTTGCAAGTACTCACTTAATAGGTTCCTTAACACACGAAAACGAATGAAACCATTTTTAAAGCGATTTCTATAACAGTTTTCGAGATAAGTGGAACAAATGTTTATGTAAATCATGAAATACAAGAAATCGTGGGGTTCCATTGAAATATGTTCTAAGTGTTTGAAATAAATCTAAACTAAGATGTTTAAGTGTTGGTTACATTTGGAGTTAAGGAAGGATCATATTCGAAAAAAAAAATATTATTAGTGGTCATAAAACATATTTATTTGAATATAGAAATATTTATTTTTTCCGGATAGGGACTGATATTCTGAGTCATAAAACTGTTAAAAGAGGCCAGGCTAAAATTGTGGGACTAAAAAAAAAAAAAAAATACACACAAAATAAATAAATATCCATGTACAGGATGATGGGACCTCTATTTTAATTAATGTTATTATAAATTTAAATTCCAGTAAAAGTTGAATTACCTCTGAGCACAGAATGTCTGGATTATATAGTGAATTTATGAAAGGAATTCCTATTGAATGTACCCAATTAAATTATACAAATATCAAAATTATGATTAGTATTTGGGTGGATGCTAGGAATAGTTTGGGGTCCTTCAGGATCCTGGAATGCTATTCAGGGAGGAATTAGGGAGAGACAGGTCTGAAGTTCTCGAGGCCGTGCGTGAACAGTGGCAACATTCAATCACATATCGTCGATACAAAAGCAAACTAACGAATATGAAAATCACCACTTTTCAGAGTGGAAAAGTATTTATTCATAACTTTTTTTTGGACAGTCAAATATTCGGCAGATTTGACCTTTTGATAGTGGAATACTTTCCCTTTAATAGAGTGAAGTCAGATTGAAGAATTTGCCGTAAATAAGTCCAGCAGAAATTAGTAAAGATGGACAATGAAAGATGCAGTTTTTCATATTCGTTAGTTTGCATTTGTATCGACGATATTAACACTTCATTAGGCACTTAGAGTTATTCGAAGGGACATTTTAAAGTTTTTATACGCTGACTAGCTGAGCCGGCAAACGTTTTTTTTTTTTTGAGATATAAATTATTTCTAGTGATTTTCTTGGTAGTTTTATTTTTTTATTTTTTTATTATTTTTTATTATTTATTTTTTACGGCGCATCTACATCTAGGTCATTAGCGCCTACATCCAGGGTGCAGCGAGGAATTTTACCAGCGAGCCGTGGGATGATAAAATTCCTGCCGGAGGTTGGGAATCGAACCCACCATCTCCCGCTTATGAATCCAAGGCGCTAGCCATTAGACCACGGGAGACCCCTTTTCTTGGTAGTAAAATAAAAAATAACTAACTTATTGTAAGTGTGATTGGATGTGAATGAAAATTTGAGCACGCACTGCTGAAAGGGGTGGTAATAGGTTGTAGAGTTGTCCTATTCGAAGTCTTGTGAAAACGACAAGAAAAGATTCTCCGGCAGCCTCTCAGGCTGAAGTTCCATGGTTTTCTGAATGGACATATGATACGAAACATGTCATACATAACCTCTCAGCCATGATTGAAGAAGTTGTTTATTTATTTAAATTTTAACGTCCATTATTATTAACTAAGAATTTTGGGACGGGTTATCTATAGGTTACCACCCTTTTCTAGCCAGGATAGGGCTGATGCCTTTTCTTTTTTCTAAAGAAAAGCCACCACCCCATAGTGAAAATCGAACCCACGACTTTTGGCACGGAGTGTCAAGTGCTCACGCATAACACTCACGGCCACCGGGTCTCCAAAATAATATTAAATAAGTTGTTAAACTCATTTTAAGGACTGGTTCATCGAGAATTGAATGTGATGATAGATTAAAGTGGATATCATGAAAAGCTAGAGTAATTGAAAGGTTGTTTTTAGGAATGATCGAGCAATGAAGTTAAAAGTGTCTCTTGACTTTTAACTTTTAACTATCAAATGGTAGATAAAACTGTTGATCGATGAAGTAGAGAGGACCGTAAAATAAAATGCTTTTATGTCAAATTAAAACTATATTGGATTGGATTAAAAAAAATTAAAAATAGTTTGTCAAATCTGAGGGATATAAAGATTGTGAAGTACCATTTAGACGTAAATGGAATAACGAGTCAATTAAGTTTGACGTTAGTGACAGTTGTTAAAGATGGTTTTATTCGACAGATTAAAATGGTACTGGGTTCTAAGGGAAGACGGTGAGGGGTGGGGAGGCTCGGGGGTGGGGCGGTCTGAATGGGCGGTGAGGAGTCAGTACGAGCCCAGCTGTGGAGATGTCAGGTCCACCCCCCTTGTCGGGTGCCGGGTTTCCGGGTCTGAGGTACGTACATTGTGTCAACCTTACGGAGGATAACCTCACCGCAGAGGTATCCTTCTGCAGGAACACCACGTCGGTTCATGGCGAAGATTCGCCCGAACAGGAACTCATGGTTATGGAGAACATCGTGTCAATAGTCGTGCCGATACTGTTCGGTCTTATCGTCATTTTGGGACTTTTCGGGAACGCCCTTGTCGTCATTGTTGTCGCCGCGAATCAGCAGATGAGGAGCACGACGAATCTGTTGATCATCAATCTCGCCGTGGCGGATCTGCTGTTCATCGTGTTCTGCGTGCCGTTTACTGCGACCGATTACATACTGCCGTTTTGGCCTTTTGGAGACGTTTGGTGCAAGATGGTGCAGTATTTGATAGTCGTCACGGCATATGCGAGCGTCTACACGCTAGTCCTCATGTCATTGGACCGTTTCCTGGCAGTCGTCCATCCCATCGCATCAATGTCAGTGAGAACAGAGAGAAATGCCATAACTGCCATAGTTGTCACCTGGATCGTCATCGTAGTTTCAAGTATTCCTGTATTTCTCTGTCATGGCGAAGTAACCTACACGTACTCTTCAATGGAACACACGGCTTGTGTCTTCCTGGACAAAGATCAAAACGTCAGACCCAACGGATTCAACAGGCTCGCATTTCAGGTTTGTATAACTTTTATAATTATTGCCTTTTCAATTGAAAGGTTCGGGGCAAAATAGTGCCAAGCAACATTTTTAATAAAACTTAACTGTAGCTGCTATATAGAAAAAATATCATTAGATTTATACTTATGTCAATTATTGTTACAGCCCTGAAGATGGCTTGTAACACAAGCCGAAACGTTGGCTATAAATACGACTCATTTTATTAATAAAATGTAGTTTTATTCAAACAAATTGACCGAATCCCGACCATCTACACCTTAATAGCAACGGTCAACTATCTCTTCACAATAAGTAGCTGCTATATGTTGAATATTAAGTGGGGCTATCAGTTGAAATAGCCAGGGGAAACAAGATTAAGTAGCATACAGAGCTTGTAGTAATATTTTAGTAGCATTTGCATCATAGACTGATAGTCCTACATAATATCCAACATATAGCAGCTACTGTTAAATTTGATTAAAAATGTTTCTTGGCACTATTATGCCCCGACCCCTTCAATTTAAACTAAGGCAAGACAGCATGTCAATATTTCTTTGAAGATTTTTTTTTTAAATATTCCAGCCTCCTTATCTTCAATCACATTCCAAAATTAATCAATGCGAACATTGAAGATTTTGTTCTACGTTTTCCAAACTACATCCTCTGGCTACAAGTAACGAAGCACAGTAACCAAACGAATCACTAGACAGTTTATCATGAGCTTGATAAGGGCGGGGTTATTTTGCATAGTGACTCCCGAGACTGAATTGCGCGAAATATGCTTCGACTTGTAAGTAATGATTTTGCCAAAAAATGTCTAGCAAAAGTATTAAAATAAAAGAAAACACTAGTTTGACAATGTTTTTGCGTTTTCTCACACAGAAATCCGACTGTCATGCGGTTATCTCGCAGTTATCACGATCATTGAAGGATTGAAGAAATAACATAAAGCTTATTCAAATTGTTGAAAAGATTTGTGGGCGGAAATAATGTCAAAACATTTATGAAACTATGATGTTTGACAATTTTAATTATATTTTTGTTATTGTCATAAACTTCATGTCTTAAAATTCTCTGAAATAGGTTACATATTGTAAACAGTATATATGATGCGGATCCAAGTGACCAAGTTTGCATTCGCATAAGAAAGACTTGAACATTTATTGGGAGATTCAATATGCTATTGCTGTTTGACTAAATTTATTTATTGTACATGTAAATTATCAATAAAGTGTAAATAAAAATACAAAATATAATAAAGTCAATAATATTTTAATATCGTTAAATTTTATTTTATAATTTTTAGAATTTAAGTGGATTCGTTGAGAACAAACTCAAATATTTGTATAAATAAAGCATTTTAGTTATTAGTAAATTTGAATATAGGTGCAATCTACATACATAAGAATTGCGAGAATCTCTGACATAATATCGTCGGTACAAAAGCAAACTAACGAATATGAAAATCACCACTTTTCAGAGTGGAAAAGTATTTATTCATAACTTTTTTTTGGACAGTCAAATATTCGGCAGATTTGACCTTTTGATAGTGGAATACTTTCCCTTTAATAGAGTGAAGTCAGATTGAAGAATTTGCCGTAAATAAGTCCAGAAGAAATTATTAAAGATGGACAATGAAAGATGCATTTTTTCATATTCGTTAGTTTGCATTTGTATCGACGATATGTAAATTTTTTCCGGTAGAAATATTCTTTGTTAATGTTTGTTGGAAATTCAAGAAGGGAACAATTTCTGGATGTGTATTTATTTGGGTGTTTGTAAAGATAAATTTTTTTCGCGACGATCAGGTAGTTGAACAGAAGAGATGTCATAAAACAAAAAAACAGTTCACTGATCAAAGTTCAGGAAAATATTTATTTAAAGTAAATTTTAAAATAATTTATATATATATGCCAATATTTGCATTATTCTGTTGCTTTGTATTGCAACAGTTTTGTCTGCGCTTGATTCTTGCGCGGGTTTTCGGTTCTACAGCACCGAGCAAAAATTAATTGGACTTGCATGTAATGATTTGGCCAAATTTCGTTCGTGCAATTATTGTGTCTTCCTGGCGCACTGACATCTGGGCCATTAGCGCCGGCATACATGGTGCAACTGGGAATTTTCTCAACGGGCCCTGAAATGAGAAAAACCTCTGCTGCAGGCGGGTTTCGAACCTCCCCCAATTTCTCGCATGTGAATCCAATGCAATAGCCACTAAATACCACGGGGAGATCCTTATAAACTATTATAATTAATAAAATAAAACGGAAAGAACAAAGTGGCAATGTTTGAGGAGTCTCATAGCAAAATGAGATTGTTAAGTGTTTAAAACAAGGACTTGACTATCTTAAAGAAATAAATTTAAAATAGCCGCATAGTTTTATATTATTATAAGGATCTTAATCATTGTAAAAGTTTTGATGAAATTTTGTAAATGAAAATAATGTTTAAACAAAGATAAAAGCCTGCAAAGCCGCTCGAAACTAAAGTGACATTTTAAATCCTCCCTGTGATATTTTTGCAGATAACCTGGAATTGATTCGGAGAGCATTGATATTCTTGAGAGGAGATATATGTTTTTATAGAATGTAATTAACGTAATTAAGAATATATTAAAAATATTAAATATTTCAATTAAATTTAATTTTATATGCTGTGATTTTAATAACTTTGGCTTTATTATCATTTAAGTAATTTTTATAGGAAACGAATTATTTTAGTTATTGTATTAGATCAGTCACATAGTAATAAATTGCGTTTTAACTGGGTAACACAACTTAAGGAAATACTCATTGACCTAAACTATTATGATATTTGGTTAAACCAGGACCCCCACGTAATTAAAGCAAATATGGCCGGTATCTTAGAAGATTACAAGGAAATGTTGTTAGACCAGGGTATAAATAAAAAAAAATCAGTCCAATTATAGCCCTTTTTATAATAGAATACCCATAAAACCAGGTACTGTCCAGGAATTTCTCACAATTAATCTACCATTTTCCATATATAAAACAATTTTCCAATTAAGAACCTGCAGTAACTACGCAATAAAATTCAACATAAACAATTTAACATATACAATAGACCCGCAGAAGAAATGTTCTATTTGTAGTTTAAATGTTCTAGAGAACATTAATCATTTAATTCTTCATTGCCCTGCTTATGAGCCGATAAGAGCAAAACATCTTACCTTCCTGACTGATGATGATCCAGAAATTAATTTCCTCAACGCACTCAATAGCAATAATAAATATAAACTCATAGGAATATTTATATATATTAAGGAAATTCTAAAGTGCCGATCATTTATTTTAGATGAATAAAAGTTAATTATTTTTTATCTTATTTTTTATTCTTTACTTATTTATTTATTTATTTATTTTTGTATTTTTAATAACTCACTTTTCAGTTAATTTAAATTTGATTTATGTTATAATATTATGACTATATTTATTTTAATCATAAGCGGAAGGATTTTATTCATGTTATATTAGTTATATTATTTATTTCTCATATACAGATATTGTTATTTTGCAACTCATTTGCTCATTATAGTTTGTTCATATTAGTAAAATAGTGCAAATATATACTATAACAGTTAAGCAGTTATAAAAGTTAAAATTACTAAAAATAGGACTAACTAAATAAATATGTAAGCCAACTCCTTTGCTAAGGAGAACTCCTGTATAGCAAATAAAAAAAAAAAAAAAAAAAAAAAAAAAAAAAAAAAAAAAAAAAAAAAAAAACAAAAAACGAATTATTTTATTTTAATTTCCTTGTTTAATTTGATTTTTATTTTATTATATTTTTTGAGTAACATCCAGATTTAATAATTTATCTATTTACTACTTTCAACAGATTTAAATAGAGAACAATGATTGAAATGCCCTAAAAAAAAAAAGAAAAATGTTTGTTGGTACAGTAGTAAATAAGTAAATCCTGATTATTTTATCATCATTATCTAAGTTAAATCAAATCTGAAACAAAGATGATGAGTCAATTATTTCTAAATAACACTAGTTGTATTCATCATTTTTGGTAGAAGAATCTCAAACATTGTACAAACAAGATAAATAAAATATGGGTTGATCATCGGGGTTCGGTCTTTTGATTGAATCAAAACTACATTTTATAGTTAACATGTGTTTATTTATTCCAACGTTTCGGCTTGAAATACATGCCATCTTCAGGGCTATGGAGAACTGTCCCGTAGAAATGTAGGCTCCACGAAACGGGTTAGTTCTCCCTCTCTCTCAAGCCGAAACGTTGGCATAAATACATGCCATCTTCAGGGCTATGGAGAACTGTCCCGTAGAAATGTAGGCTCCACGAAACGGGTTAGTTCTCCCTCTCTCTCAAGCCGAAACGTTGGCATAAATACATGCCATCTTCAGGGCTATGGAGAACTGTCCCGTAGAAATGTAGGCTCCACGAAACGGGTTAGTTCTCCCTCTCTCTCAAGCCGAAACGTTGGCATAAATACATGCGATCTTCAGGGCTATGGAGAACTGTCCCGTAGAAATGTAGGCTCCACGAAACGGGTTAGTTCTCCCTCTCTCTCAAGCCGAAACGTTGGCATAAATACATGCCATCTTCAGGGCTATGGAGAACTGTCCCGTAGAAATGTAGGCTCCACGAAACGGGTTAGGTCTCCCTCTCTCTCAAGCCGAAACGTTGCCATAAATAAACACATTTTAACTATAATATGTAGTTTTGATTAAATCAAAAGACCGAAGCCTGATGATCAATATCTTTTAGCGCGGTTCCTCCCTCCCTCCATAGGGAGGAACCCCGCTTATAAATAACAGTGGTTCAAATTTGTGTGTGTGTGTGTGTATATATATATATATATATATATATATATATATATATATATATATATATATATATATATATATATATCCGATATCCGATATAGGTCCGATTTAGATGAAATATGGTACGAAAAGCTTTCGTCTAATTTGAAAGGTCAAGTTCGTTAACCAGCAGAATCCGCCCACCGGAACATGGTTTTTGAAGCGAAATTCACGCGAAAAAAATCGTTGCGCTTACTTCATATGCTTGCAATTACTCGTTTTATAGGCTTCTTGGCCTAGGAAACGAATTAAACCATTTTTAAGGCGATAGCTTTAACCGATTTTGAGAAAATTGGAAAAATAGTCGTTGAATAACGTTTTTTGGTTTGGGTACTTAGAATCATGGGATTCAGTTGAGCCATTTTCTGCATGTTCAAATTTCATCAAAACTATTAAGTTGAAATTTTGGTTACTTTTGGAGTTTAGGAAGTGTTAGAATAAAATATTTTATTAACAGACATGAAAAGCTTTGGGAACTTCGTATACTTTCATTAATATCTCGAAACCGGTTGAGAGTATTGGTAAACGGAAGGTTACCATTCGAAAGCTTACTAAATGCTCTACAAAAAAAGGTTCTAAGGAAAGTTTTGATTAGGGGATGTCAATCGGAGAAATAAGTGCTTCAACTTTGAAGTAGTTGCTTTCGTTTATTCGAACGGTTCTTTTTGTCTGTTTTTATTCCTTGTTATTTTTTAATTGCTTATAGTTGGATAATGTATTTGAAAATAAAACAGGTTAAGAAAAATAAGAAAAACAATTTATTGTTAGTAATATAGCGTTCAAAGAGCGAGATTCGAAGGCTTTCCAACGACCTTTAAGCGGGGGCCTTTCTGGGGTTGACCGACCTATTCAGGTAAGATCATAAAACCTTTTCAAGAAAGGTGGAACCAAAATAATAACTGTTCCTATTTTAATCTTTCCAAATTAGACTAGGGATAAGAGCCGAACCGCGCTATGATGACGCAGTTCCTGCGAGTCGAATTTTTTAAATTTATTTTGTTTGTAGAATGTTTGAGTTTCTTCTACCAAAAATGATGAATACAACTAATGTTATTTAGAAATAATTGTGTGTTAGTTTTTGTCGAATATAAAGACCCAACCCCGACGATCAGAAATTTCTATATCTCAACGGTCGAATATATCTTTTTTAAAAAAAATAAAACATATTTCAGTTTATAGAAATATGTGAACATAGAATCCAGCTACAGGAGAATCACACGGATCTCAGACAGATGTAAATATTTGCAGGGAGAAATGTTATTTATTTTTGTGGATTAGAAATGGAAAAAGGAATTTTCTATAAGTATTTGTGTAGCTTTTCGTAAATAGAAATATTGTGCGGTAGAGATGAGGTAATTAGTTGCAATAAGTATAGGATCATTTTGGAGATAATATTTCTAGAGAATGTTCATTTTAAGCAGACTGATTTTATTTTATTTTATTTTTTTTTATTATTTTATTTTATTTTTTTATTTTATTTTATTTGTTTATTTTATTTTTTTATTTTATTTTATTGTATTTTATTTTATTTCATTTTTTTATTTTTTTTATTTTATTTTTTTATTTTATTTTATTTTTTTATTTTATTTTATTTTATTTGTTTATTTTATTTTTTTATTTTATTTTATTGTATTTTATTTTATTTTTTTATTTTTTTTATTTTATTTTATTTTTTTTTATATTGTTTTATTTTATTTTATTGTATTTTATTTAAGCAGACTGATGCAAAAGATAGTTAGAACCTTGCACTTTTTATATTTAATTTTATTGCAACGTTTTGTCCTTCTTCAGGCATATATTATGTAATTTTTACATACTATTGGTAATAAATTTTCTTAAAATGCACTATGTTTTGTTAAACATAAAAACCAACACTGTGAAATTAGTAATTATTGAACGCAATCAACAATTGTATTTAAGGCTTTATATAATATATATTATATAATAATTACATCAAGTCATACGTTCAGCCAATTATAAGTATTTCTAGGGGTCTGACAATCAGTGTTGGGCAAAAATTATTCAGAATGATGAATAAAGATTAATGAATAAATGTATTATTTCATTCATGAATGAAGAATAATTACTTTTATTCATTATTCGTTATTCTGTGAATGAAGTTTATGTTTTTATTCACAAATTATTCGAATGATCAATCAGAATAAACATATTTTAGTGAATAATGATAGATTTATTATGATGTTTGCAGACGGAAATATGTATATCTATGTGTGTGAAATAAATAATAACGAATGATGAATAACGAATAATGAATAACGAATAATTCTGTGAATAATTCATGATGTACCGTGTGAATAAGATAATTCAGTGAATTATTCATCATTCACTAAAAATTTATTTGAATAATCATTGGAATAATACTTTATTCGAATAATGCCCAACACTGCTGACAATAGACTTTACAAGCATTAGTCTAACAGCAGAATTCATAACTTTTGTCATTTATAGATTATAGGTTTGTTTTAATATATACGTAAATATTATTTATGTGAAGTCAATATTAAATGTCAATTTTATATCTGTAAAAGTATGAATTTGTGTTCTAATTTCCCGTCAGAAGTAGTGTTATTGAGAAAGTCAGTTGCGGAACTGTTTTTGTGTGCTTAGTTTGTGGACAATAGTTTCATTACTAGCAATTACAGTGAAACCTCCCTATAGCGGACACCTCTGGGAGAACCAAAGTTGTCCACTATAGAGAGGTGTCCGCTATACAGAGGGGTTGGTCGAGATGGATACGTACCGAATTTGTACATTTAATTCATGTTTTAATTAACCATTCAATAATTACCCATAAAAAGTTTTTTTTAAGTATATAGAAAGAAGTTAAATAAGTATAAACTTAAAAAAAGTTTTTATTCTAAAAAGTTTAAAGCATAAAGAAATTCTTAGTCCTCGGACAACATTTTTGTCACAATTTTCCGTCCATTTCTTCAAAATTTCATCTTTTTTTTTCAATATTTCTGCTGCTTCTGTTTTCCCTATCTTAAAAAACTCGGCAACTTTACGCACACCACATTTTTTGCGATTGGAAAATGTTATCAAGTCAATTTTTTCTGTAAGTGTCAGAGATTTCCGATTAGACATATTGAAGAGAAAGCACGATACTTACTCAACAAGAGCTAAAACCCAACTGAAAAGTGAAGAGAGGGAAGTTCTGCGGAAGGAAAGTGAACCGAACAGAGTTTTGGAATATTAATAGTAATCTGCCAGCGGGAAAATCATATGCTTCTCCCGAAAAGGAAGAGGTTCCTGTTGTGAAATTCCTAGGAAGATATTACTAGTCACTATTTTTTTTTTTTTTTTTTCATCCAATGCCCATCGGTGGCGGTTGAGCCATTTGACGCCGAGCCTCCCAGTATCGCTTTGTGAGGTCAGGAAGATGGATCAGTTTGGGATTATATAGACACTATTCTGTATATATATATATCTTATTCTTACAAAGAGTTTGTTATTGTTAACGCATTTTTATGAAAACCTACACCCATGGGAACACGCTTCTATAAATAACATTAGCTGTAATTGTCCGTAGTCAGGAGGTAAAAAATCAGGTTTTTCTGTCCGTGTCCTATGTACAGAGGTGTCCGCAATATAGAGGTTTATTTTACCTATAGGAAAATTCGGGACTGTGAGAAAATGTCCGTTAATAGAGGTGTACGCTGTAGGGAGGTGTCCGTTAAGGGAGGTTTCACTGTAATAGTTTTTGCTATGCTGTTCCAGGAAATATTCTATTAAATTAAACCCAAAATCTATGTGATCATTTTTTGAGCATTTCTCGAAGGGAAATTCAACTGTTAAATTAAAACGTGTACTACAAATCCGTATAGAAATAAGGCAATAAAATGTATCATTTGCAATAACATAAAGTTATAAATTGTTATAAAACACATAAATATAATTTGAAAAGATTCGCCAATAAAAATGATGTTTACGCAAACATGGGACCATCTATATATATAAAAATCACGTGTCTGTCTGTTTTTCTGTTTGTTTGTTCCTTATACAAATCCACACCGTTTGACCGATTTTGACCAAACTTGGAATAATGGTAGGTCTTGGTACGAGAAATCTCCTAGGCTAGGTCAAAAAAATCTACCAGCTGTCTGTCTGTATGTTCGTCCCTTATACAAATCCACACCGTTTGACCGATTTTGACCAAACTCGGTACATAATATGTACCGAGTTTGGTCAAAATCGGTCAAACATATGTACTACATATGTGGATCTTAATCTGAGGAGTGTCGTAGGCTAAGTCAAAAACGTCTACCAGCTGTCTGTATGTATGTTTGTCCCTTATACAAATCCACACCGTTCGTCCGATTTTGACTAAACTCGGTACACATGTGGATCTTAATCTGGGGAGTGTCGTAGGCTAAGTCAAAAACGTCTACCAGCTGCCTGTCTGTATGTTTGTCCCTTATACAAATCCACACCGTTCGTCCGATTTTGGCCAAACTTGGAATAATGGTAGGTCTTGATACGGCGATTGCCATAGGCTAGGTCAAAAAGGCTACCATCTGTCTGTCTGTATGTTTGTTCTTTATACAAACCCACACCGTTTGACAGATTTTGATCAAACTGGGCACACAGGTTGGTCTTGATCAGGGGAGTGTCATAGGCCAGGTCAAAAACGTCTACCAGCTGCTGTATGTATGTGCTTTTTTTTTTTTTTTTAAATAAAAATCCACACTGTTAGACCGATTTTTACCAAACTTGGCATACATGTATGTCTTGATACGGGGGGGGGGTGTTATAGGTTAGGTCAAAGTCGTCTAGGACTCCCAGTTGGGAGGTCACGGGTTCGAAACAGTTGCAGATTCGTGTTATTTGATTTTAATAATACTTATTTGGTTTCTAATTTATTTAGGATTTTCTATAAGCAGAAAGTAGGTGTAGCATGGCACGCCGGGTAACAGCTAGTTATTAATAAAAAGAACTCTTCATTTTCTCGTTATCAGGAAATTATTTCTTAATTACATTGAGTTTTATTTAGGAAGAATGTCTATTTGTTGGATGGATGGATGGATGGATTGGGTGTTTAAGGATAGAAAACATCTAGGTCCTCACCGCCCTGAAGTGTAGTGTTTGAGAGTCGTGTATATGTCGTGAGAGGGATTGTAATTTTGTGTTTAGGACAGTGCATGACAATCAACTGTAATTTTTATGACCTCTACTCTTTTTTTTTTTTTTAACCTATGTCATTGCTTACGACTAACTTGTTACTTAGATACTAATAGAACTATTTGCACTAAAACTAAGACTAATATACAGTATAGCACTATTAATACAGTTAAGAGACTTGTATATAATTTTTTTTAATGCATATATATACATATCTTATATGTATATATCTATTTTTTCTGAGTAATGTTATATATATATATATTTTTTTTTTTTTTTTTTTTTTTTACACACACACACACACTAACGAATACAAACTAAATAACTAATACAAACTTAACATAACTATTACAACTATTTGTACTAAAACTAATACTTTACTGGATGCAATGTTAATACTAAAACTATACTAAATAACAAAATTTATAGTAATACCAATTCTAAACTAAACTAGCACACGTATATACACATACGCCTATTTGTTTGAACAAATAAAATAAATCATCAGTAAAAAATAATAATAAAGAGATATGGGATTAGCGTACAGGAGAATTCCACGAATTCCTCACGCATGCAAATCTTTTGAGGCAGTCAGATTCTTTGTTCCTAGGGGTCGTGATTTGGGGAAGAGGGTGTTTTAAGATTATGTGTGTAGTTATTCCTTTGTAAACTGGAATATTGTAAAAAGAGCAGTATTATTCATGTTTTTATTATATTTATATAGGTTATTTTAAGCAAATTATTCAGGAATGCAGTCTACACTACCGAAATTCTGAGGAATATGCAGCTCCTGCTTGACGGACTTATATTTTAATTATATAGGTTAATTTAAGCAAATTATTCAGGAATACAGACTACACTATCCAAATTCTGAGGAATATTCTTCCTAATGCAGCTCCTGCGTAACGTACCTCTATTTATTGACTCTCTGCCTACGAACAAAATGTTGAGATTTAAGGATATGCAAATGATGAAAAATCCGAAACGTCAAAGTGCCGAGAGATTGACCGTCAAAGAGAACGGAACAGCTTTATGAAGTGACGTTTTAAAAATGGCCGAAGGTAAGAAGTGTTCTCCAGTTTTCAAACTAAGCCTTCTGTTTGCGACGGGAATAATTTACTCCTTAGAAATATTATATCTCTGAAACTTCTCCCATTTCTCCGCTCCAATCTTACTCAAATACTTTGCTTTGTTTATCTTATTTTAAAATATACAATCCATGATTAATTTTGTTTGTTGAAGTCTTTAACTTTTGACAAATTATACTTGCCAGTTTTGGATTTGAACCCAGTTCCTTAGCTGTACTGATTGGTGTCTTGTTCAAATTGGCTAGTTTTTTTTTCACATAAGCACGTGTGAACAGGTACTTACGTATTAGCTTCAATACAGGTTTAAGAACCGGCTCTCAGAGTTCTGGATCATCACCGGGTCAGAGATCTGGATCAAGGCGTCAATTGAGTTTTTGCGAATGTGGCGACGGGATTATCAACGATTTGGGTTGATTAGAGTTTCAATATAACCTTGAGCGAGCGAAAACGCGTAGAACTTATGTTAATGTCATAATTGCTATGCGTTTCCGCTCGCTCGAGAATATATCGAAACGCTAGTCAATCCAACTCGTTGATAATATAGATCAAGGATGGTTTTTAGGTGGATAATGGACCGATATGCAATTTATCAATGCTTCCTTTGTTTGGTAAAACAAACAACAAACTTGGAAATTGCGTAACAACAAACAAACAAACACCAATGTACAAATGAATTGCATTCTAAATAGAAAGGGAACAAGACGGTTACTATAAACACAATGGCCAATAGAATTGCTCATAGGAATAGACCAATAGCAATGCGTTATCGATGATCCAGATCCCTGAAACCACATATTTAACCTGTGTTGAAGCTAATACGAAAGGACCCAGGTTCCTTCTTACAGAAATGTGACGGGTATTAGTAAAGTCCACAAGTATAAGTGAATAGAAATGGCTACTATTTACTAAGCGACAAGTAAGCTGCCCCACCACCATTCTACGACAAAGTTGTAACTTGTCACATCGTTTAAGCAGCCCAACAATAGATTAGCGACAAGCTACTTGTTAATGAGTCAGCTTAATAGAAGGGATAAGTAGGGACGGACCGTATTGGATGCAATTCTCAGAGAGATATAACTTGTCACTTGGCTGGGGAAGGGTAGGGGAAGGTGGAGGCGCCTCTAGCGAAAGACGGCCTTGCAGGTTTGCCACTCCTCTCCCTCCTAGTCCCTCGCCTAGGCAGAGCGCTAAGGATTGCAGACCCCGAATTACTAGATATAAACAGTGATTTTGTCCCCCATAGAGTTTACGCTAGACCTGGTGATGGTCCATCCGAGGTAATAATATCCCGAACTCTTGCACAGCCTCCTAACCCATTAGCATCCCCAGCCAGAACACTTCTTGGTAATGCTCGAAAATATAATATTGTTTCCAAATGGCACCTTGGAAACATAAAAATTTAAATTTTAACAAACATTTATTATTGACAACGAATGTTAACCTGTACTGGTTAAACTCCTGTTACTGGTAACCTATAGATAACGGGTTATCTAGGTTATCTGTTTGTCGACACTGGTCCGTAGCAGTGCCCCATTGTCGAAATATATTATTCTTTTATTACATATCAATTGATGAATAACATATAGTATGACGGAAACCGTGCTGTAGTAAACTGCACTAAATTATATAGTAGCGTTAATTTTGATGATACATTATTTAACACAATAAAATAACTACTTATCTGCCGTGACGAAGCACGGGTATTCAGCTAGTACGATATAAATATATGATTGTACGCAAGTTACATGAGATATACGTATTGCTTCTTCTTCGAGTGGAGTTTTGTTCCAGAAGTTGGTGACCCGGAAGTTATTTCACTTCTGCCTGATTTTCGTAAAACTTTCTCGTTCTTATCTGAAGTCCATGTCCTATGATTCCCAAATCAAGATTGTTTTCTTCCATATTCCTTTCTGCACAGAATCATTCCTTGAAGAATTTTCTACGCGCACGAATATCCATATTGTACGGTCGTGATGTAGCTGCTGTCCATCTTTCCATTAATGTTTTTATTTTTATTTATTATTTGAATACTATTAGCATCCTCTTGTTCAGCCATAATCCTCAGGTCACTTACGCCTGGTTTACGGGAGCATAGTAAACCAGGCGGTGCAATGCTACACCACTGTGGATTTGTAAAGAAACAAACATACAGTCAGACAGCTCATAGACAATTTTGAATTAGCCTATGACACTCCCAGTGTCAAGATCTACCTGTGTGCCAAGTTTAACCAAAATCGGTCAAACGGTGTGCATTTGTATAAGGAAGAAACATATAGACATATGTAAACATATTTGTATATACATTTATATGTCTAAACTAAGATATTTACATTTTGGTTACATTTGGAGTTAAAAAAATATTTGAAAAAATATATATTAATAGACATGGAAAGTTTGAGATCTTTGTATACATTCTTTAACGTTTCAAAAACGGCAAGAAAATCGTTGAAACCATTCGAAAGCTTACTAAATTATCTACAAAAAATATTCGTAAGTAATTTCCGATTGGGCGATGTCAAACGGAGCAATAAGTGCTTAAAACTTCGGAGTTAGTTTTCTTCTTTTGAGCGGATTTTGTTTCCGATTGGGCGATGTCAAACGGAGCAATAAGTGCTTAAAACTTCGGAGTTAGTTTTCTTCTTTTGAGCGGATTTTGTTTCTGATTGGGCGATGTCAAACGGAGCAATAAGTGCTTAAAACTTCGGAGTTAGTTTTCTTCTTTTGAGCGGATTTTGTTTCTGATTGGGCGATGTCAAACGGAGCAATAAGTGCTTAAAACTTCGGAGTTAGTTTTCTTCTTTTGAGCGGATTTTGTTTCCGATTGGGCGATGTCAAACGGAGCAAAAAGTGCTTAAAACTTCGGAGTTAGTTTTCTTATTTTGAGCGGATTTTGTTTCTGATTGGGCGATGTCAAACGGAGCAATAAGTGCTTAAAACTTCGGAGTTAGTTTTCTTCTTTTGAGCGGATTTTGTTTCTGATTGGGCGATGTCAAACGGAGCAATAAGTGCTTAAAACTTCGGAGTTAGTTTTGTTCTTTTGAGCGGATTTTGTTTCTGATTGGGCGATGTCAAACGGAGCAATAAGTGCTTAAAACTTCGGAGTTAGTTTTCTTCTTTTGAGCGGATTTTGTTTCTGATTGGGCGATGTCAAACGGAGCAATAAGTGCTTAAAACTTCGGAGTTAGTTTTCTTCTTTTGAGCGGATTTTGTTTCCGATTGGGCGATGTCAAACGGAGCAATAAGTGCTTAAAACTTCGGAGTTAGTTTTCTTCTTTTGAGCGGATTTTGTTTCTGATTGGGCGATGTCAAACGGAGCAATAAGTGCTTAAAACTTTGGAGTTAGTTTTCTTCTTTTGAGCGGATTTTTTTTCTGATTTACTCACTTTTTAATTGATTTTTTTTTTCAGTTGTATTTAACAGTAAATGAGTATTTTATTAAACCAACATAAGAAAATGAGAAACGTATTGGTGATAATGCTTTCCTAGAATGAACGTTGAGAAGGCGTGGGATGTCATTTCCGCTTATGATACTGCTAGTGTCCTGTTGTGGCGCCTTAAATCTTCCTTCTCTTTATTTATTTTATATTTTTAACGAAAGATCAAAACCTACTAATAACTGCTTCTATTCCTTTACTAATGGCACTAGGGATATGAACGGAAACATGCTAAGATGACGCAGTTCCTGCGAGTCGGACATTTTCTTAATTTTAGTTTTATGTCTTGTGTATATAAGCAGGAGCTATTCGGGCACCCTTCTTCTCAGAAGCAGAATTACTCCCAAAATAGTCATAAAAAAGGGGGACCCATAAAAACGGGGACGTTAACAAAGACATTTCCTAAAGATAAACTTTTTAAAAGTTTTACATTAAACTTTATGAATTCCTTTAAATAAACTTAAAGAAAATGTAGCCATATTTATAAATATATTCCTCTAAATTATGCTTTCTGCAATCAAGAAGTTTCTAAATGCCCGGTTTTAATATCACCCGGTGGATATTGTGTTTGTTGTTCTTAGAGTTTCCTCCGAAGGAATGTAACTATTGGGGTTGCACTCATGACGGAATTTTTGAAAAATTTCTTCGAATCATTATCATTCCCAACTAGTAGACACCGAAAATGACCCCAGTTAAAATTTATATATATATATATATATATATATATATATATATATATATATATATATATATATATGCATATATAGTTATATATGTGTCCGTTAACACGATACAGGCCAGAGTTTTTGTTTCTTCCCCACGAAACTTGGTATGTAGTATTCCCTCATGAAACGATTTAACGAGTTCGTTAACCAACAAAATCCGTCCATCTGGTGAGGGGGGGGGGTTTACTCCGGAGCCAAAGTAGTTATTTGTCAATACCAGCCATAATTTTTGTTATATTTCAACGAAAATCGGTGTTTGTTATGGTCAACCAAAGCGAAAAATTGGTTGTCTAGATCGGTTGACTAGAAGGGGAGGGGGGTTTACTCCGGACAGAAATTACTAATTTCCTTGTACAGGTCGTAATTCCTGTTGTATTGTTGCGAAACTCTTTTTACGTCCTGGGTATCTAATAAGGAAGAAGTGTTGTGAAAATGAACTAAATCGGTCAATTGGAAGAGGGGGGGGGGGTGTTACTTTGTACTATGTTTGAATTGAATTCTCCCGCCAAACGTAGGTTCATGAAACTCATCAAGATCAATAGATCAAAATGTGAAGCTTTGTGTATTTATTACGTAGTGTAGTACCCCGCATACACAAAACTCTGGAAGGAAATTAATTACAAAATTAATAATTGAAACAGCTGCTCATAAAATGCAAAAGAGCAGAACAATTTATGTTTTTATTTTATTTATTTTCTAGCTGAATACCCGTGCTTCGTCACGGTAGATAAGTAGTTATTTTATTGCGTTAAATAATGTATCAGCAAAATTAATGCTACTACATAATTTTTTGCAGTTTATTATAGCATGGTCCCCGTCATAATATGTGTTATACGTACATCAATTGATAAGTAATCAAAATATAATGTTTCTTGACACCGGGGCGCTCCGGCCAGTGTCAAGAAACAGATAACCTGTAGATAACCCGTTATCTTTAGGTTACCAGCATGGGCGTATATAAGGGTAGGGCTGAGGGGTCTGCAGCCCCCCCCCCGAATATTTTTATTTGTTGGAAAAAATGTGTCTTAAAACCCTTAAAAATAAATGAAATAAATAAATTAATTAAATAAGATCACTTAGTTCATTAAAAAATATTTCATTTTAGTTGTAATGGCGTTTTATTTGCCTAAAACTATTCCAAGTTTAAAAATGTTTATATTACATTCACCCGAAATGGTACCCGCCCCCCTCCGAAATTCTTTCCTATACACACCCATGGCTACCAGTAACAGCATTGTAACATATATAGGTTAAATTTCGTTGTCAATAATAAATGTACGTGAAAATTAAAAATGTATTTATGTTTTTCACATGTCATTTGGAAACACCCAATATATTGGCGAGCCTGAACAAGAACTGGGTAAAAATGCAGTTTCCAGCCCTCCAAACCGATTTCTTTCAAATTTTGCACAATAACATATTTTGATGCACTAAACATGAATACGATAAAAAAAAATGTCGAATTTAACTAGGAAAGAAGTTATTAAGCACTTAAGTTCACTGTTATGCAGGTTATGAGAGCTATTAATTATAGCGAGTTGGATTGACTGGGGTTTTGTTATCTTCTTCAGTGAGCGGAAACGCATAGCACGTATGCCCTTAAGCGACAGGTGACGATGCCCTTAAAATTAACAATATTTTCGAATAAATGGTTTCTGAACATTTCAAATGAGAGTTCTCTGTTTCCCAATGTTAAGTATCTGCGCATGCGCGTGTTTACAAATACGCTGATGACGCCTAGTTTTATAACCTTCCTAACTTTAGTGCTTAATATTATATTCTATTAATTTTAGCGAGTTGGATTGACTGGGGCTTTGTTATCTTCTTGAGCGAGCGGAAACGCATAGCATGTATGCCTTAAAGTCGTCACAAATTTAGTTGTTTACATTAGCTCTCATAACCTGCATTACAGTGAACTTAAGTGCTTAATAACTTCTTTCCTAGTTAAATCCGACGTTTTTTTAAAATCGTATTCGTGTTTAGTGCATCAAAATACGTTATTGTGCAAAATTTGAAAGAAATCGGTTTGGAGGGCTGGAAACTGCATTTTTACCAAGAACTGTTCTGACTGGGGATGCTGATGGGTGAGGAGGCTGTGCGAGGGTTCGGGATATTATTACCTCGGAAGGACCATCACCAGGTATAGCGTAAACTATATGAGGGAGTTGGATCAAACGAAATTTCGTGTTTCAAAAAAGGCTACAGTCTCTAAATCTTAACCAATTTCAATGCATTTTTTTTTTTTTTTTTTTTTTTTTTTTTTTTTTTTTTTTTTTTTTTTTTTTTTATAATGGAAGCTAATAAAATTTAAAACAGCTTTGTTTTTCGTTTCTCTATTTATTAAATTACGTGTAAATAATTCAGGAAATTTGAATTGAACATAAAATAACATTTCATTTTCCATCTAACTTAATATCAGCACTTGTATCATTGAAATTAAACATTCAAATCCTGATTAGACTTGGAAAAAATCAGTCTGACACTTCTTTAAAACATAAATTCATCTTAATCCAACAATGAGATTAATTGAAAGAATATGATTTTTGAATGATTTGAAAATACATTTTGATTTTTTCCAAGTCTTATCAGAATTTGAATGTTTATTTTTCACGAATTCACGAAAAACGAAGTATTACTTCAAGTTCAACTGTAAAATTTCCTGAATTATTTTCACGTAATTAAATAAACATGGAAAACGAAAAACAGAAATCTGGCTAGACAAAGTTTTTATAAACTTTATTAGCTTTCATCTATATATATATAAAAATCTCGTGTCTGTCTGTTTTTCTGATTGTTTGTTCCTTATACAAATCCACACCGTTTGACCGATTTTGACCAAACTTGGAATAATGGTAGGTCTTGATACGAGAAATCTTCTAGGCTAGGTCAAAAAAATCTACCAACTGTCTGTCTGTATGTTTGTCCCTTATACAAATCCACACCGTTCGTCCGATTTCGACTAAACTCGGTACACATGTAGATCTTAATCTGGGGAGTGTCGTAGGCTAAGTCAAAAACGTCTTATAGCTGTCTGTCTGTATGTTTGTCCCTTATACAAATCCACACCGTTCGTCCGATTTCGACTAAACTCGGTACACATGTAGATCATAATCTGGGGAGTGTCGTAGGCTAAGTCAAAAACGTCTTATAGCTGCCTGTCTGTATGTTTGTCCCTTATACAAATCCACACCGTTCGTCCGATTTCGACTAAACTCGGAACACAGGTAGATCTTAATCTGGGGAGTGCCGTAGGCTAGGTCAAAAAAATCTACCAGCTGTCTGTCTGTATGTTTGTCCCTTATACAAATCCACACCGTTAGACCAATTTTTACGAAACTTGGTATACACGTATGTCTTGATACGGGGGGGGGGTGTTATAGGTTAGGTCAAAGTCGTCTAGGACTCACTGTTATGAGGGTTCATAACAGTTACAGATTCGTGTTATTAGATTTTAATAATACTTATTTGGTGTCTAATTTATTTAGGCTTTTCTATACGCAGAAAGTAGGCGTAGCATGGCACGCCGGGTAACGGCTAGTTTAAACTAAAATGCATTGAAATCGGTTAAGATTTTGAGGCAGGAGCCTCTTTTGAAACACGAAATGTGTTTTGGCCTCATTGTGCGTCAGTTACAAGACCACTATCGGTACCTCTTACTCAGTCTATGTTTCTAAGATTACAATTTCTTTTATTATTATTTAATTCTTATTGTCATAATTGCAATAATATTCTTTAGCGTCATCCACCCATTCTCTCCACCGAGGCTACTCAGAAGACCCAGTGGCCCAGAGATTTGCTGCAGTGACAGAGTGAAGTGTTAGCAATGGCTTTCTTTTCCTTCAAATTTTCTGTAGCTCACCGATCTCTCTTCGACTCCAGCCACTGGTCGGAGCAGAAGGGTGCTTGTGGAGGCCTGTTTAAACGTCATCTGAGCGTCTTTCTGGCGTTAATCGAGGATGAAGTTGGGAGGCCTTGAACACAGAACCTTCATATTGTATCATATATCATATTACCACATGTATTTATATACAGGATGTAATAATCAATAAAGAAATACGCATAAAAAAATAGTCTTTAAATGCCAAGGGCATAGCCACGTTCAGTTCACCAATTCCCAAACATCACCCAGAGATGGGCATAATTTTATTTATATATAAAAATACGAATTTATTCGTACTTCATATATTTGTGAATACGAATATAAATAAATTCGTACTTCATATATTTGTGAATAAGAATATAAATAAATTCGTATTCATAACTGTGAATACGAATTTATATTTATTCACAAATATTAAATATAAAAATACAAATAAAATTTTATTCGCAAATTTTTCTGCGAATAAAAATAAATTCACAAAAAAATTGTAAATAATCACAAAAAATGTGAACATTTACAAAAAATCATGTGATTACAAAAAAATCACTTTAAAATATACGAATAAAAATTTATTCACATTATAATTTGTGAATAAAAATTTATTCACAATAAAATTCGCAAATAAATCATGAATTTATTCGTATTAAGATGATATTACGAGAGTTATTGACGTTTTTTTTTTTTTTTTTTTTTTTTTTTAAGGCATTTAACGTCTAGGTTATTAGCGCCTAGATTTTTCGTTTACCCCGAGTCCACCGCGGGACCACCAGCCATGCTGCAGAGACACAGTTTGTCATCTGAACCTCCATCAAAAAAAAAAAAAAAAAAAGAAAAAAAAAAAAAAAAAAAAAAAAAGAAATCACCTTCAATAACTTTCGTAATATCTTAATACGAATAAATTCATAATTCATTTGCGAATTTTATTGTGAATAAATTTTTATTCACAAATTATAATGTGAATAAATTTTTATTCGTATATTTTAATGTGATTTTTTTTTTGTAATCACTGGATTTTTGTAAATATTCACATTTTATGTGATTATTTACAATTTTTTTTGTGAATTTATTTTTATTCGCAGAAAAATTTGCGAATAACATTTTATTTGTATTTTTATATTTAATATTTGTGAATAAATATAAATTCGTATTCACACTTATGAATACGAATTTATTTAGATTCGTATTCACAAATATATGAAGTACGAATTTATTTATATTCGTATTCACAAATATATGAAGTACGAATTTATTTATATTTGTATTCACACTTATGAATACGAATTTATTTATATTCGTATTCACAAATATATGAAGTACGAATTTATTTATATTCGTATTCACAAATATATGAAGTACGAATAAATTTGTATTTTTATTTATAAATAAAATTATGCCCAACTCTGACATCACCCAAGTTGAACTGTCCAGTCTGTGGTAGGGAAGTGAAAAATGATTTAAATTGGCTTTATTAGAGTATAGCACGCCCAAGAACAAATAAATAAAAATTCCTTGAAGATTTATAAGAGTAAATAGTTTACCAATTCATTGAAACACGAGTACTAAATGTACCTTTTTTGATGATAATTGCTGTATGTATGGATGGAATTCTGATTCTCCTAATCCAGATAATGTGTTCAAGACAACGTGTTAATTAGCTCATTGATTATTTAGTTACCATAGCAACTGGCGGCAATTATTAATACTCTCCTGCTTAATTACCGCCGGATTAGCAAATCTTCTCCCTTTTAGTCGGCCATTAACAAACACTCGATTCCCGATAATTTCTACCCTTGGTGCAAAATGTTGATTAAACAAGTTTCGGATTTTCATTTAATCGTCAGGTGTGACATTAAATAGATTTTGCCTCTTTTAGCACTTTCCTCCGAAGGAAAGTAGCTATTGAGGTTGGACTCATGACGGAATTTTTGAAAAATTTCTTCAAATCTTTATCGATCCTACCTAGTAGACACCGAAAATGACCCCCGTTAAAATATATATATATATATATATCTATATATATATATCTATATATATATATATATGCATATATATATATATATATATATATATATATATATATATATATATATATGTGTGTCTGTTAACACGATAGCGGCCAGAGTTTTTGTTTTTTCGTCACGAAACTTGGTATATAGCATTCAATTAGCAAACGATTGAACGAGTTCGTTAACCACCAAAATCGGTCCACCGGAAGGGGGGGTTTACCCCGAACCCAAAACACTAATTTGACCATTTCAGCCGTAATATTTGTTATATTTCAACAAAACTTGGTATTCGTAGTGGTAATATAGAGAGAAAAGTGAGATATAAAAATGAACTAAATCGGTTCATGAGGAGGAGGGGTTTACTCCGGACCGACAATACCAATTCGCCACTACCAGCCGTGATTTTAGGTATATTTCGACGAAACTCGGTATTCGTAGTGGTAATCTACAGGTAAATATGTGTTGTAAAAATAAACTAAATCGGTTCATTAGAAGGGGGGGGGGGTTTACTCTGGACCCAAATTACTAATATACTCATACTGGTCGTAATTTCTGCTGTATTGTAACGAAACGCGGTATACGTCGTGGGTAACTCATGAGAAAGAAGTGTTGTAAAAATGAGCTGAATCGGTCAATCGGAAAGGGGGGTTCACTTTGTAATATATTTCAATAGAAAAGCCAGCCAGATATAGGTTCACAAAGGCGCCGCAAGGAGCGCTAGAGGGACTGTATCCGGTTCCTGCGTTAGATCAAAATACGATAGTACGAGGTTTTTTGTATTTATTACGTAGTGTAGTAGGTACCATGTGTAAACATAACTCTGGAAGCAAATTAATAATTTATCAGTTACTCATTACGAAATTAAAAGAGAACTGTTCATGTTTTTATTTTATTTATGTAGGATATTTTAAGCAAATTGTTCTGGAAAGCAGTCTACACTACCCAAATTCTGAGGAAAGTGCTTAGTTATGCAGCTCCTGCGTGACGGACTTTTTTTTACGAGCTTTCCTCGCCATTTTGAACATTTAACATTAAGTAATATACGACTAATTTTATATTAATTATTGCGGGCGAGGTTAGCTCAGTGGTAGAGCACTCGACTAATGAACTGGAGGACCCAGGTTCAAAACCCGAGCATAGTACTAAAGATTTTATCTTCTGGTGTGGTCGTTGTATGGATTTAGGGCCCCAGATCGTCCCTAGGCGCACCCAGCATTTCATTAATACATTAATTAATTAATTAATTAATGTGTACCTGCAAAGGGAAAAAATAAGGCGGCCGAAGCATAGTACTAACCACACTATCTCCCTAGTGTGCCGTATGGTCTAGAATCAGATACCTCTACAGAATATCTGGGCCCTTAGTGGCATTTTACGGAACTGATTATTGTTTTATTATATTATTTATTAAAGCATGAGAGGAGGCACGGTGGCCGCGGGTGTTAATGCGCGAGCACTTAACACTCCGTGCCTAGGGTCGTGGGTTCGATTCCCACAATGTAGTGGTGGCTTTTCTTTAGACAAAAGAAAAGGCATCAGCCTTATCCTGACTAGAAAAGGGTAGTAACTTATATATAACCCGTCCTAAAATTCTCAGTTAATAATAATGTACGTTCAAAATTTAAATGAATAAAGCATAAGAGATTATTAGAAATTAGATAAACATTTTAAATAAATATACATTTGTAGCGCGTTTCCTCTATAGCTGCAGAAATAAAATGTTGTTATTTTAATTGGTAGTTAAACTATACTATTTTTTGCAGATTCGGTAAAATGCAGAATTTATTTTGGGAAGAGTAGTGATTCTCGAAAAATTTTCGCTAACTAGACATTTTTAATAATATCGTCGATATAAATGCAAAGTATCGAATGTGAAAAAACGTATTTTTCATTTTCAATTTTTCTGGTTGATTTTGGACTGATGTACGTTATGGTAAACTCTCGAAAATTAAAGAAAAATAATTATCAATCACAGATAATCAAACTAACGAATGTGCATTAAGTCTAATTAAAATATATCATAGGATAAAATATATATAAAGTCATCTATAAGGTACCAAATATTTTTCATATTTGTTCAGAAAAACAATACAATGTTCAGAAGTGAATTAATTATCCTGTGAACAACAATTTTTTTTTATTTCAAAGCGTAATGTGACTTTGAAAAATAATGTTTACAAGCAATGCAAATTAGATACTTTCTACAAAAAACATGGTTTTAGAGCGGTTGCTCCCTCCCCATAGGCAGGGAACCCGTTTATGAGGTTGTCTCCAGAAGAGCCAACTATGAAATTTCACGTTTCATAACCCACCTATCAAGAAAATAACGATAATTCAAATGTATATACATATGTATATTTATATATTTCGAAATTTGCTCAAAAAAAATCGGAAGGCTTACGTTTTCGAGTTCATATGCTTGCGGGTACTCGTTTTATAGGTTTTTTTAACATTGGAAAATGAATAAAACCGTTCTGAATTATAGTTATGCAGCTCCTGCGTGACGGACTTTTTATTGAACAGTAGTTTAACAAAATCCCATATAAATGTAATGTATAATAGAATAAATGAGTTAATATGTTACCTATTTCTGTTGTATACAATAATGGGTAATGGATTACAATTCTTATATAGAAACGTGCGTTTGATAGCATTCGACTAAATGTATGGTCTAGTTCTACCTGCACACAAACACAGTACTCACGCATACAAACAACGCAACCTAAAATTTACTTACTTACTAAAAAATAATGTACTTAGCTGACTTAACTAACGTATAATTCACTTACTTACTAAAAATAATGTACTTAGCTGACTTAACTAACGTATAATTCACTTACGTACTAAAAAATAATGTACTTAGCTGACTTAACTAACGTACAATTCACTTACTTACTAAAAAATAATGTACTTAGCTGACTTAACTAACGTACAATTCACTTACTTACTAAAAAATAATGTACTTAGCTGACTTAACTAACGTACAATTCACTTCCTTACTAAAAAATAATGTACTTAGCTGACTTAACTAACGTACAATTCACTTACTTACTAAAAAATAATGTACTTAGCTGACTTAACTAACGTATAATTCACTTACTTACTAAAAAATAATGTACTTAGCTGACTTAACTAACGTATAATTCACTTACGTACTAAAAAATAATGTACTTAGCTGACTTAACTAACGTACAATTCACTTCCTTACTAAAAAATAATGTACTTAGCTGACTTAACTAACGTACAATTTACTTACTTACTAAAAAATAATGTACTTAGCTGACTTAACTAACGTACAATTCACTTCCTTACTAAAAAATAATGTACTTAGCTGACTTAACTAACGTACAATTCACTTACTTACTAAAAAATAATGTACTTAGCTGACTTAACTAACGTATAATTCACTTACTTACTAAAAAATAATGTACTTAGCTGGCTTAACTAACGTATAATTCACTTACTTACTAAAAAATAATGTACTTAGCTGACTTAACTAACGTATAATTCACTTACTTACTAAAAAATAATGTACTTAGCTGACTTAACTAACGTATAATTCACTTACATACTAAAAAATAATGTACTTAGCTGACTTAACTAACGTACAATTCACTTACTTACTAAAAAATAATGTACTTAGCTGACTTAACTAGCGTACAATCCACTTACTTACTAAAAAATAATGTACTTAACTGACTTAACTAACGTACAATTCACTTACTTACAAAAAAATAATGTACTTAGCTGACTTAACTAACGTATAATTAGGCCTTTAAGAGCAAAAAATTGAAAAATTATGATAGTATATCATTAATTTAAAACATAATTACGATATTTTTTTTCCATAAACTACTTCCTTGGATGTCTGTCCTAAAATGAAGGATATCTCCTCTCGATAGAGCCGGAGAAAGAAGTCCTAAACGAGTTGGTATAATGGAGCGAGCGACGCCGCACACAAAAAAACTCCAAGGTTCTTCATCATATTTTTAAAGCTGTCGTAGGAAGGGCAGTGATATATCATGATAACAAATGGAACATCCTTCTTCAACGGATAGCAGAGGGGGGGGGGTGCACTTTAACCCCCGTCCGTTCAGGGACAGTTTGACGCATCGCGTCCGTTCGATATAGCCATCGAGATATTTTTCATGCGTTCGTATTAGTACAGTCCTGGGATTATCCGGTATTAAACAGTCTCCGTGGTAGGAAATACTTTGATGTTATAAGTAGATACAAATAGTTGGTCGACAAGGTAATGGGCCGGGTGAATAAAAGCAAGTAGGACGAGTAAATTCTCGTGCAGCCTCAAAAAACAAGTTGACACAAAAATTGAAGTGAATAAAACAAGTATTTACTGTTACTTGCAAGTAAATACTTGTACGGCAAGTATATCCTAAGTAAACGCCTAAATTGGTGTGAATAAGAGAAAGTAAATACTTCCGTGGCGAGTAAATACTTGTAGATTTGAAAGTTCCCCTAACCCCAGACTTGCCAGTCGTACTTGCGTATCGAGATAACTGCATAGTTAAGGGAACCATGTATAATTACGTATTCAGGGGTTTTTGGGGTCGCTGATTACGAATCCGTTATCAGAATTAAAAAAAAAACAAAATGGAGGATCTAATATAGGTTCTTTTATATGAAAAACGTGTAAAAAATTAGCAATTGGTCTAAAACTTATTGCTTTGTGATTATTAGGCCCAACATTTCCACTTTTTTTGGCTCAGTCTGTTCCGCAGCTCAGAAACGAGTTTTCCAGCGGCTGAAAATACACGTTCTAAGGCTACAGACGAGCCTGGAACACAAAGGTATTTTGTGGCAAAGGTAGTTGGTTGTATTCACCAGACGGTTATTTTTCAATATCTGGCTGTACCGTATGAAATGTCAGTTTTGTTTACTTTGCGATTTAATCCTTTCTCTTTTTTATTTCATTATTCGCAAACATCATTGTTATTCTTATAGAATTAAAGCTCTTTTATTCCTATTATTTAATCAGTAACTTGCGTACTGTGTTGAGAGAACGAACCTCTGAGAAAAAAATAAAACTTAAATTATGACTTCAACGGAAATCCGTATTATTTTTCGTTACGAATTTAAGCTCGGTCATAGCGCTGCTGAGGCATGTATGAACATTAACACGGCGTTCGGTGAGGGAACGGTGAATGAACGAAGTGTTTACCGGTGGTTCGTCCAGGTAACGAAGTGGAAATTTTGACCTTGAGAACGAGGAGCGAGGAAGGCCAAGAAGGCAGAACCAAGCTTGACAATGACCACCTTAAAGAAAGGGTTGAGCTTGTCCCTCAAAAAGCACTAGGGAATATGCCAAAGAACTCGGAGTAGGAGCCACGACAGTTTCAAGTCATTTGAAGGAAATCGGCAAGTCCAAAACTGACATTTCATACGGTACAGCCTGATATTTAATTCACCAGACGTGTCAGTATTTTTTACCACAGCCCTTCAGATGCTGAGAACTTCAATTCTTGAAAAAAAAGTTAAAAAACTATCGATAGCTCATGACTATCGATAGTAACTATCGACTATCGCCCATCCCTACTTCCTACAGAATGTGGTGATATGACCATCGACACGCTACAGCATTGTATAGGATTATGATAAAGTTGATTGGTCCTATAATCGGCCATGATTCCCCCAAATTGGATGTATAAGCTGTCAGATAACCCTAAGAGATGAACTAGAATGGATTGTAGATGTGGTTGTAGCTGGCCCATCCCCTTTCTGCAAATCCTCCATTATTCGGCCTAACAAAGGCCATTGGTAACTTGGCCTGCCGTTAGGATCAAATGGAGCGGGAAATCCTATTCAGAGAACTCGGTAGGCCCTTTCTGCGGGGGTCTAGTTTCGTATAATCCTAATTCCATTTATTTTCATGATTTACTTACAGGAAAAAGTGAGAATTTATGTTTTACTTGTAGCGTATAAGTTTAAGGCGTTAAAATATGTTGCTTTGGTATGTAGGTATTATAGACACATCACCTATAATTGGACAAACACTCTTTGCTGTCAAACCGAAGTACCACGGGTCAGATATCCATGCCGTGCGCAGAAATCCATTACGATGGGGCTTCAAGGCCTATGCAATAAAAATAGTTGGAAAGGTCGATTCCCAACACTTTTCGAGATATCAAGGAAAATAGGGGTCTCCCGTGGTCTAATGGTTAGCGCCTTGGATTCATAAGCGGGAGATGGTGGGTTCGATCCCCACCTCCGGCAGGAATTTTATCATCTCAAGGCTCGTTGGGAAAATTCCTCGCTGTACCCTGGATGTCGGCGCTAATGACCTAGAAGTAGATGCGCCGTAAAAAAAAAAAAAAAATAAATAATAATAATAATCAAGGAAAATATACGAATTTCCTAAAACCTTTCATGTCTATCAATAAAATATTTCATTCTATTCCTTCGTTAACTCCAAACCTAACCAAAATGTAAACATCTTTGTTTATATGAATTTCAAACATACACTAAATATTTTACCTGAATCCCATGATTCTATGTAGCCAAAACAAAAACTTGATTCAACAACTATTTTTCCACTCTCGAAAACGGTCAAACCTGTCGCCTTAAAAATGGTTTCATTCGTTTTTCTAGGCCAAGAAGTGTGATTTAAAATGAGTACTTACAAGCATATGATGTAAGTGTAAAGATTTTTTTCGCACCAGGTACCATGTTCCGTTGGACGAATTTAGCCTTTCAAATTAGAAAAAAGATTTTTTTACCAAATTTCATAAAAATTGGTCCATTCTGAAATAAAATGGAAGTTATTTTTTTTAAATGAAATACATTTTTTTTATTCTTATTCTGGGACACATGCCCGATAGGAATAGTTTTCAGTGTATAGAATAGTGAATAATTTTATATATACAATTATAAATAATACAGCCTTTATATAAATTAGGGATTGGGTAAAACTTCCAGGGATAAAAAGTGGTGGAAGAGTCGGTATTTAAAGGTTTCTAGGTGGTAGAATAGCGGACAGACAGAGGTAAGGAATTCCATAGCGAGGTGGACGGGTGACAAAAGATTTTTCTAATAATGCAGTGTGGTGGGAAGGAATATCGGAAAGACGAGATCGGGTGTTACGGGAGTGAACAGAGGATTTAAATTTAAGGAGTTGAAAAGTATATGAAGGTCTAGGGGATTGAATTACTTTGTAAAGAACTGAGCCGAGGAAGTACTGTCGACGATAAAGAGGGAATAGCCAATTTAGCTCCTGCTAGAAATGTGACATGTGGGTGTCTCTGGAGATCCCGAGGATAAAACCAAGGAAACAGTTCATGAGGCGTTTGAGTTTCGCATAAAGCCCATCGCCAGAAAGCCCACCGCAAACCAAACAACCATTTTCAAACTGGGGGAATAGGAGTGAGGTTGACGGGTCTTTGTTGGCAGGAGATGGCGGGAGAGGTTTTTGGAACAGCTACAGCCTGAACAGACAAATATATATATATATATATATATATATATATATATATATATATATATATATATATATATATACTAGCTGACCCGGTAAACATTGTTTTGTCATAAACATCGTTTCAATGCAATATCCGTTTTGTCCCTTCCAGAACGTTGGCGGATATTGGATAGCGTCTTATGAACGGTGTATATCAGCAATGAACTCAAGATTATTTCTTCTTCGAATCATGATTTCTCGCGTAGCTGCACGGTCGCCAACCACGATTCCAGCAACTTTATCAGCAACAGGTGCATTGAAGCCAACGGCCATAGCCACGTTGAATGCACCGGTTCCCGTAGATCACCGAAGTTAAGCAACGTCAGGCGTGGTAAGTACCTGAATGGGTGACCGACCACCTGCTGTCGGCAATAGAAAGGGGTAGATAGCCCGGCGCTAATAGCCGAAATAGTTGATGCGCGATTAAAAACGAAAAAATCAAACAAAAAAAAGGACAGGTGCATTGAATGTACTTTCACGTATCACTTTGTAATTTGTGCGATGTGTGATTTAAATAATTTCAACAATTTATTCTGCTCAATTCAATATGAATATATGGTGAATTTAGGTTAATGTAGCCCCAATGAGCATCCACGCGATTGGCGAGTGCTTTTTCGGAGTCCTCAACCTCCCATAAAGTATATTTGTAAAAATTGATGAGTTTCGTTTAGCTTTAGCAGCAATGATCCCACTTTGTGATAAATTTGGCCTTTGATTTTGAATGTTGAATTAAATTCTTAACTATTTGCAGCATTATGTTTAACTATTTCCGTTGCTCCGAACGATGTCATTCGGAAACATGAATTGAATGTTGGAATTAACTTCGGGAACAGGTTAGAAGCTAAAGCCACATTTCTCTTGGTCAAAAGATCATATGTTGAATAAAAGTACATTTTATGATTAAAATTTATTTATATAATTAAAGTACTAATATCGTTATTATAAAATGCGGATTGGTGGTAGAAAGTTGAAAATTTAGGGTTGTGTGCATTTTTTAATGCTAAAACATAAAAAAATAAAAATTAATTACTTTGCCAAAAAAAATATGTTTTGGGGTGCACCCCCCCCCTTATCTGTTGGGGGGTATATAAATTAGTAATAAACCCTATTCTCATACCTACTGAATATACATATTAAATTTCATGAAAATCGGTTTCGGAGGAGTATAAACACTAAAACTGTGACACGAGAATTGTATATATATATATATATATATATATATATATATATATATATATATATATATATATATATATACAGTAGGGTTCCGATTAATGGGATCGAGTCGATGGGGGCCAAGGTTACCTCGGTTAATCGGAACCATACCAATAGCAATTGGAAATGTAAGTTGTTTTTGAATAAAATCTACTTATATGCTAAAAAACTAATATTTCATAATTAATAATAATGCATAATAATAATAATATGTAGTAATAACAATAATAACAGAAACCGTGACATTATTTTTTAAAAAATAAATCTTTAATTGTGGCTTGCCTAAATGTACTTTTTCTGTCGGCAGCAGCTGTGTCCCTCCATTTTCTAAGAATCATGAGTTCATTTGGCGGTACATCGCTTCTGGTTTCTAAATAGAGAAGGGACCTGTCAAGCAGATTGAAACCTTCTTCATGGCTTATTTTTGGGGGAATGGTTTCCACGTCTTCTTCAACATCTTCGGGATTGGTCTTCATTGCCTCATTAATAATTTCATCTTCTGTAAGGACTGTCGCGCTGTTTATTGTGTCGTCGTTTAACCAATCTATAACTTGGGAATCCATTATATCCAGGGAGTTGAGGTCTTTTAACAGATCCCACAACTGCTGATTTGTTGGAGCTCCGTAAATTGTCTGGCTATCATGGATAATTCGAGGCCACAGGTTTTTCCAGGCTTTATTTTTTGTTACAGAATGCCAAGAATCAGCAGCCATATAAATCACATCCTTAATAGGTATTTTCTTTAATTTTTGAATTAATCCTTCCTCTTCTGCTAATAGAATTTCAGACAAAAGCTTCTTTTTGTAGTATCGTTTGAAGGCCGAAATTACTCCTTGGTCCATAGGCTGGATTATTGATGTGACATTTGTAGGAAAAAACATCGATTTTATTTGGCCCCTCCCCCTTTGGCTTGACACCTCGGTTAATCGGGATCTCGGTTGAACGGACCTCGGTTAATCGGGATCTCGGTTGACCGGACCTCGTTTAATCGGGATCTCGGTTGACCGGACCTCGGTTAATCGGGATCTCGGTTGACCGGACCTCGGTTAATCGGAACCCTACTATATATATATACAATTTTGAACCAACCTTATTATCGTTGTCTAGGGGTTCTGAAGCGTAAGAATTTTTAGTCTGCACTTCCGGATTGCGTCATGAGGTCAACCTTATAAACGCGGTTCCTCCCTATGGAGGGCGTGAAAAATATTTACTTCTCTTGAATATTTTATTAAAGAGTTTCAATTTAGATAAAATAAGGATTCATACGAATCCGATATTCTTCGAAATATTCCAATAATTTGATACGAAAAAGCCCCCCCTCCCGGACATTTATAAGCTGAGAAAGAAAGAAAAATACCCCAGCCTCTGCCTATAATGGCCCCACATTAAGATTTATTTTCAGAAGGGAACAACTATGTGGCTCTTTTTTCATAGAAATATTCCTTTATCGGATCCTGTTTCATTTCTTCCATCTCGTTTCTTAGTTCTTATAAAGAACAGACAAATTCTCCATGATTTATTATTAACTTCTTGTTTTCTCTCATTTCTTTTGCATTATTTATTTTCCGATCTTCTTGGTATTCTTCATGGAAGGAGCTGTGAACCCGTTTTGGTACGTTATTCCTTTTTGTAGGGTTATATTTGATGTTTCACTTATAAAGGAATTTTCTAGTAGTTCTTCAAATATAAATCAATTCCATCTTCAGGATGCAGACGGATAATCTATGAAAAATTTATATTTTTTGTGAATTATTAGCAGGAGTTTAGATTTTCAAAATTTCTTCTTCTTGTTGGCGATGTGTTGAAAACATAAGTTTTAAGATAATAATAACCGCTCAAGGGTGGTGAGGTGGTGACCTGTAGATAACCCGTCGTATAATTCAGAGTTAAGCATAAATTGACGTTAAAAAGTAAATAAGAATAATAATAACTTTATATATATATATATATATATATATATATATATATATATATATATATTGGTTATTTTAAGCAAATTATTCGGGAATGTATTGTACTATATCTATTGACTAACTAGCTGAATACCCGTGCTTCGTCACGGCAGATAAGTAGTTATTTTATTGCGTTAAATAATGTATCATCAAAATTAACGCAACTATATAATTTTGTGCAGTTTATTATAGAACGGTTCCCGTCATACTATAAGTTATTCATCAATTGATAAGTAATAAACGAATAATGTTTGTTGACATAGGAACACTGCTAAGGACCAGTGTCAAGAAACAGATAACCTAGAGATAACCCGTTATCTTTAGGTTACCAGTAACCACAGTGTAACCAGTACAGGTTAAAATTCGTTAACATTAATAAATGGACGTTAAAATTTAAAAATTTATGTTTCCAAGATTTCATTCGGAAACACCATTTGCGAGCATTGCCAAAACGTGCTCTGATTAGGGATGCTGATGGGTCAGGAGGCTGTGCAGGGGTTCGGGATATTATTACCTCGGATGGACCATCACCAGGTATAGCGTAAACTCTATGAGGGACAAAATCAAAGTTTATTTCTAGTATTTCAAGGTCTGCCATCATAGTAGAATTGAACCGCAAATAAAAATAATATTATGAAATACATTACGGTAACAGCTGACCTGTTATCGTCCTAGCAACGCATGCTGCCTAGGCTTGCCAGCTCTAACCAACTAAAAATTCAAAGCCCTCTAAAAATACTTAAAAATTTGAATTTCAAAAAATCCTTTCTTAGCGAGTGTTTACGTTCTATAGGGAGTGCCCATGCAAAATTTCAAAATGTTCTGTCAAGTGGTTTGGGCTGGGGGATGATAGGTCAGTGCGTCAGAGGTATTTGACAAATATATAGTAGCTGCGCTTAGTTATGGAGGTCCTGCGTGACTAATGTTTTTAGTTGCACATAGGCACACATTATTTCGGAAAAATGATTAAAGTAGAAGGCTTGAAGTCATATCGAGATTTCTGTAGGTAGGAAACTAGCCAAGACGAATATTTTCTTTTTACTTATTTATTTTACGAGCTTCGCAACGACGGCGCTTGCTCTTTTTAAAATACAGAAAAAAAAAATACAAATTTATATGTTCACAATTATCAGTAACTTATAGAACTAAATACAACAAAAGTTTAGGGAGAGCCTAGGACAAAAGTTAAAAGATTTTTGTTAAGAATTAAGGGCTAAACATTATTTATAGTATTACTATTTACACTTTAGTTAATTTATTTACATAACATATCACTAAAACTACTAACATTATTTAATTATTTATTAGGTCATTTTGTTGTTTTCCATTAATTACCAAGCCAAATTGAATACTAATTACATAATTGATGTTACGTAAAAAACAGTTTAATTAAAAGGTCATTTATTAAATGAAAGCAGGTTATTATTATTATTATTATACCGTTGAAATAATATTTCTAAAGGTTTCCGACTAATTTTTTTTCTGAAATCAAATTTTTCTGTGTAGGTTTTTAAAGAGTATTATTCAGATTCTGTGATACATGTTTATGTGTTTTAAATTTTGTAGTATAGAGTGTATGTATGGACTACCCTCTGTAAGAAAATCTTGTAGGTCGTGTGGAATGTTCAGTTTGTCGCGTCTTTTACATTCAGTGAGTATGTATTTAATTGTCCATGTTGTGTTACAATGTCTGCATATCGGTTTCTCTTTTTCCTCCATTAGGTAATTATGTGTGAGCAATGAGTGTCCAATGCGAAGTCTGGTCAGTACTCCTTGGTCTCTTCTTATCAAGGTGTATTGTTCGTTACTCCAATCTTTTACTGTGTTCTTGATTTGTGATAGTTTGTTGTTTGTTTGTGGCCAGTGATGCAACCAGTCGTGCCAAGACGAACAACATCATGACGAAATTAGATAATACAGTAATCCGTGTATGATTCTCTTCCAAGAATCCTTGGATCTAGGCATCCATATTGGACTGTCATCAAGCTAATGGAACACTGAAGCAAACAGCGAGAGAATTGAAGAAATCAACACTACTTTAGCTAATGAAAGGCATTTGTCATTCGGTCTTGGTGTCTTGTAGTCCCGACAGCTCGGAGTATACACGAGTAGGGGTGTATGAGGAAAACACACATACGGTCTTGGAGTCTTGTAATCCCAACAGCTCGGGGTATACACGAGTAGGGGTGTATGGGAAAAACACACATTTATCTGGAAGGATATGCTCGGAGGGTATCGTCACATTGTTTGGTAATGTGAAACATGCGTGAGTTATATAATACAGGCACACTCACAAACACACACACAAAAGTGGCCTTATCGAAAGACGTCATACATATAGCACTAGTATTTCTAAAGGGACACCTGAAAATAAAACTCAACTGAAAATGTGTCACTCTTGCCTATGTAGAGGTCTAAGCATTAAGACAGAAAGGGTGACACAAGTGCCCTCTGGTGTATAAGCTCTGTAGCTAGGTACATACAGTTTCTATGGTTGATAATGAGATATTTACCATGTCTTTCATAGTCATAACTATGACGGTGTTAGCATTAAGACAGGATGAGAGACGAGAGTTCCCTCTGGTGTATAAGCTCTGAAGCTAGTTACATACAGTTTTGATGGTTGATAAAGAGATATTTACCATGTCTTTCATAGTCATAACTATGAAGGTGTTAGCATTAAGACAAGATGAGTGACAAGAGTTCCCTCTGGTGTAGAAGCTCTGTAGCTAGGTACATACAGTTTCGATGGTTGATAAAGAGATATTTACCATGTCTTTCATAGTCATAACTATGACGGTGTTAGCATTAAGACAGGATGAGTGACAAGAGTTCCCTCTGTTGTAGAAGCTCTGTAGCTAGGTACATACAGTTTCGATGGTTGATAAAGAGATATTTACCATGTCTTTCATAGTCATAACTATGACGGTGTGAAAAAAAAAAACAAAAACGAATTTTGAGTTACTCACTTTAGAAATACTACTGCGATATATTTTTATCTGTTTGGACACGCTGAATCCGAATCCGGATCACCCTAGCACGTCAGGAGGTTTACGAGCATTTGAAGGCCAAATTTCGTATGAAGTCGTTAAAGAAGAAATTACTAGAGCTTCCATGGTTTAGAGGGTTGCCGAATTCGAATTGACGAAATCAACACTACTTTAGCTAATGAAAGGCATTTGTCATTCGGTATTGGTGTCTTGTAGTCCCGACAGCTCGCAGTATACACGAGTAGGGGTGTATGAGGAAAACACTCATTCGGTATTGGTGTCTTGTAGTCCCGACAGCTCGGAGTATACACGAGTAGGGGTGTATGAAGAAAACACACATTCGGTATTGGTGTCTTGTAGTCCCGACAGCTCGGAGTATACACGAGTAGGGGTGTATGAGGAAAACACACATTCGGTATTGGTGTCTTGTAGTCCCGACAGCTCGGAGTATACACGAGTAGGGGTGTATGAGGAAAACACACATTCGGTATTGGTGTCTTGTAGTCCCGACAGCCCGGAGTATACACGAGTAGGGGTGTATGAGGAAAACACACATTCGGTATTGGTGTCTTGTCGTCCCGACAGCTCGGAGTATATACGAGTAGGGGTGTATGGGAAAAACACTCATTCGGTCTTGGTGTCTTGTAATCCCATCAGCTCGGAGTATACACGAGTAGGGGTGTATGGGGAAAACACAAATTCGGTCTTGGTGTCTTGTAATCCCAACAGCTCGGAGTATACACGAGTAGGGGTGTATGGGAAAAACACTCATTCGGTCTTGGTGTCTTGTAATCCCAACAGCTCGGAGTATACACGAGTAGGGGTGTATGGGAAAAACACACATTCGGTCTTGGTGTTTTGTAATCCCATCAGCTCGGAGTATACACGAGTAGGGGTGTATGGGGAAAACACACATTCGGTCTTGGTGTCTTGTAATCCCAACAGCTCGGAGTATATACGAGTAGGGGTGTATGAGGAAAACACACGTTCGGTCTTGGTGTCTTGTAGTCCCGACAGCACGGAGTATACACGAGTAGGGGTGTATGAGGAAAACACACATTCGGTATTGGTGTCTTGTAGTCCCGACAGCTCGGAGTATACACGAGTAGGGGTGTATGGGAAAAACACTAATTCGTTCTTGGTGTCTTGTAATCCCAACAGCTCGGAGTATACACGAATAGGGATGTATGGGGAAAACACACATTCCGTCTTGGTTTCTTGTAATCCCAACAGCTCGGAGTATACACGAGTAGGGGTGTATGGGGAAAACACACATTCGGTCTTGGTGTCTTGTAGTCCCAACAGCTCGGAGTATATACGAGTAGGGGTGTATGAGGAAAACACACATTCGGTCTTGGAGTCTTGTAATCCCAACAGCTCGGGGTATACACGAGTAGGGGTGTATGGGGAAAACACACATTCGGTCTTGGAGTCTTGTAATCCCATCAGCTCGGGGTATACACGAGTAGGGGTGTATGGGAAAAACACACATTTATCTGGAAGGATATGCTCGGAGGGTATCGTCACATTGTTTGGTAATGTGAAACATGCGTGAGTTATATAATACAGGCACACTCACAAACACACACACAAAAGTGGCCTTATCGAAAGACGTCATACATATGGCACTAGTATTTCTAAAGGGACGCCTTAAAATAAAACTCAACTGAAAATGTGTCACTCTTGCCTATGTAGAGGTCTAAGCATTAAGACAGAAAGGGTGACACAAGTGCCCTCTGGTGTACAAGCTCTGTAGCTAGTTACATACAGTTTCGATGGTTGATAATGAGATATTGACCATGTCTTTCATTGTCATAACTATGACGGTGTGAAAAAAAAAACAAAAACGAATTTTTAGTTACTCACTTTAGAAATACTACTGCGATATATTTTTATCTGTTTGGACACGCTGAATCCGAATCCGGATCACCCTAGCACGTCAGGAGGTTTACGAGCATTTGAAGGCCAAATTTCGTATGAAGTCGTTAAAGAAGAAATTACTAGAGCTTCCATGGTATAGAGGGTTGCCGAATTCGAATCCGCGGCCTTTTTCACCTCATCGGCGCAAAATCAGGGTCATTTCAAGGACAAATAAATTTATTTTCCAAAAAAATGTATGTGCAGTCAAAATTATTTTTTTTGCAATGATGGGGTGAAACAGGCCCCAGTTTCGAATTCAGTGGCCCTCTAAACCATGGAAGCTCTAGTTATTTCTTCTTTAACGACTTCGTACGTTATTGGCTCTTGAAATGTTCCTAAACTTGACGTGCTAGGATGAAACGGACTCCAGATTCGGATTCAGCGAGCTGTAATACATAAGAATACATGTATTACATTAGTATATATGTATGGTGTCTTTGAAAAATACTACTTTGTGTGTGTGTGTGTATGTGCCTGCGTAATTTTTAGTATTGAACATATATTACCTTTGTTTTACACAACACAAAACAATATTTGTAAGATAATTTAAAGGGTTAAAATGTCTTGATAAAGTCTGTGTTTGATTCGCGAGGTTTTTCTTTGTCCAAGGTGATAAAACATGGAACTGCTGGAGGCTGGAAGAGTCTGGTGATATTTTCGGTACCTTTGTTTTAACTATCCGAAAACAATAGGCGAAAATAGATCGAGCCACGTCAAAGTAGTAGTTATCATAGGAGTCTTTTCAGCTCATGGGAGGTATTTCAGCTAATGGGAGATATTTCAGCTCATAAGAGTATTTTCAGCTCATAAGAGTATTTTCAGCTGATGGGAGATATTTCAGGTCATAGAAGTTTTTTTCAGCTGATGGGAGATATTTCAGCTGATGGGAGGCAATTCAGCCGATATTAGTTATTTCAGATGATGGGAGGTATTTCAACCGATAGTAGTTATTTCAGCTGATGGGAGGTATTTCAGCTCATAGGAGTTTTTCAACTGATGGGAGATATTTCAGCTGAAGGGAGGCAATTCAGCCGATATTAGTTATTTCAGATGATGAAAGGTATTTCAGCACATAAGTGTATTTTTAGCTGATGGGAGGTATTTCAACCGATGGGGCATATTTCAGCTGAAAGGAGACATTTCAGCCGATGGGAGATATTTCAGCTGATGGGAAATATTTCAGCTCATAGGAGTTTTTTCAGCTGATGGGAGATATTTCAGCTGATGCGAGGTATTTCAACCGATAGTAGGTATTTAAGCTTATGAGATATATATTTCAGCTGATGGGAGACATTTCAGCTGATGGGAGATGTTTCAGCTGATGGGAGGTATTTCAGCCGATAGTAGGTATTTGAGCTGATGGGATATATTTCAGCTGATGGGAGATTATTCAGCTGAAAAGAGACATTCCAGCTGATCAGAGGTATTTGTGCTGATGCGAATAATTAAATAATAATTACTTCAATAATAATTACTTCAATTAAGTAATTACTAATTAATAAGTTGTACTGATTACGTTTATTTTTTAAAATAACCATTTTATTGAGCTTTTCAAAAATGTATTAACTTTTAACGTCCGTTTATTATTAACTACGAATTTTAGGACGGGTTATCTATGGGTAATCACCCTTTTCTAGCCAGGATAGGGTTGATGCCTTTTCTTTTTTTCTAAAGAAAAGCCACTACCCTCTAGTGGGAATCGAACCCACGAGCCTTTGGCACGGAGTGTTAAGTGCTCAAGGCCACCGGGCCTCAAAAATTATTTGTTTTTAGAAATACAAGAGAAGAGTATATAAATTGAGCTGATAATTTAATATAAAAAAAGCAAAATTTAAAGATTTATAAAAAAAAAAAAAAAAAAAAAAAAACATGAAAAAAAACATGAAAGACAAAAGGTATACTCCGTTTTGAAGAGAAAACAGAAGGAGTAGCCCAAGGTAGTTCCATCTTCATCCTTAGAGCTTTGAAATATTTGACAGGATTTGGCGACTCGGCTGGATGGATTAGGCGTTTTGAGGAAATGGGATTTCCTCAGATTTGAGGAAATCCACTTCATCCTTGAGGAAGGAGTCTTATTCCCGTCTCCCGATCTCACTGCGATCTCCCTTCAGATCTCTCGTCGCCTGGTTTTGAAGGGATCCGACTTGAATGGATTTTGGTCAAATTGGCCTCCTTTACTGACATCCAACGAATTAGCTCGAGTGACGGAGCTAAAATACAGCATTTTGTGTCTGGATTTCTTGGCTCGATTGTCAGAATAACCCTGAATTCATAAAAAAAAAAGAAAAAAAAAAAAAAAAAAAAAAAAAAAAAAAAAAAAAAAAAAAAAAACAGATCAAATAGATAACATTTATTCAAGACTTGCTGGCCCATCTAAAAATCAGATGTTTTAAGATTTGAAAGACGGACTAGTGAATAGTGGGGAGCATGTTACGTCGGCAATTTCGGATAAATAATGATACAAGGTGGGTACTCTTTTTTAATAACGTGCATAATAATAATAATATTTGTAGAATGTTGGTATTTTATATATTCAAGAAATATGTAAACTAATTAAAGAATAAGAAAATGGTCCTCCGGACCGGATATGAAAAAGCAACTTTGTGTATATATATGATTTATTTAATAATAATATCATGCTGATATTTTTTATTTATTTATGGAGCTCCGCAACAGCAAGGTGATCTGCTCACATATTTCATGAAAGTAATACAAGTAAACAAATAGAAGTAAATAAAATATTAAAGGATATAAGGTAAAAACAAGGGCTACAAAGTAAAACATAAAGTTAACAAAATAAAAACGAACAAAAACAAATAAAAAAGTCCGTCACGCAGGAGCTGCATAACTAAGCACTTTCCTCAGAATTTGGGTAGTGTAGACTGCTTTCCAGAACAATTTGCTTAAAATATCCTACATAAATAAAATAAAAACATGAATACTTCTCTTTTAAATTTGAAATGAGTAACTGATCAATTATTAATTTGCTTCCAGAGTTATGTTTACACATGGTACCTATTACACTACGTAATAAATACAAAAAACCTCATATTATCGTATTTTGATCTAATGCAGGAACAGGATACAGTCACTCTAGTGGTAGAAAGCGCTCCTTGCGGCGGCTTTGTGAACCTATGTCTCGCGGGCTTTTCTATTTAAATATATTACAAATTAAACCCCCGCTTTCCGATTGACCGATTCAGCTCATTTTTACAACACTTCTTTCTCATGGGTTACCCACTACGTATACCGCGTTTCGTTACAATACAGCAGAAATTACGACCGGTATGAGTATATTAGGAATTTGGGTCCGGAGTAAACCCCCCCCCTTCTAATGAACCGATTTAGTTTATTTTTAGAACACATATTTACCTGTAGATTACCACTACGAATACCTAGTTTCGTCGAAATATACCAAAAATCACGGCTGGTAGTGGCGAATTGGTATTGTGGGTCCGGAGTAAACCCCTCCCCCCCTCCTAATGAACCGATTTAGTTTATTTTTACAACACATATTTACCTGTGGATTACCACTACGAATACCGAGTTTCGTCGAAATATACCAAAAATCACGGCTGGTAGTGGCGAATTGGTATTGTGGGTCCGGAGTAAACCCCCCCCCCTTCTAATGAACCGATTTAGTTCATTTTTATATCTCACTTTTCTCTCTATATTACCACTACGAATACCAAGTTTCGTTGAAATATAACAAATATTACGGCTGACATAGTCAAATTAGTGTTTTGGTCCCTTCCGGTGGACCGACTTTGGTGGTTAACGAACTCGTTCAATCGTTTGTTAATTGAATGCTATATACCAAGTTTCGTGACGAAAAAACAAAAACTCTCGCCGCTATCGTGTTAACAGACATATATATATATATATAGATATATATAAATTTTAACGGGGGTCATTTTCGGTGTCTACTAGGTAGGATCGATAAAGATTTGAAGAAATTTTTCAAAAATTCCGTCATGAGTCCAACCTCAATAGCTACTTTCCTTCGGAGGAAAGTGCTAAAAGAAGAAAGAAGTATAAAACAATAACTGAACTATTATAATAATAAATAATAAAGTATCTGATAGCTTATTTCAATATAAAAATCATTATTCTATGACGAGAGATTTAATTTAAGGACATTCTGTACTGAAGCCGCTCTGATGCACGTCATCACACACACATACACACGAACACAGTCTTATTCTATACTGAAGCCGCTCTGATGCACGCCATCACACACACACACGCACACACACACACACAGTCTTATTCTATACTGAATCCGCTCTGATGCACGTCATCACACACACACACACACAGTCTTATTCTATACTGAAGCCGCTCTTATGCACGTCATCACACACACACAGACACGCACACACACACACACACAGTCTTATTCTATACTGAAGCCGCTCTGATGCACGTCATCACACACACACAAGCACACACACACACACAGCCTTATTCTATACTGAAGTCGCTCTTATGCACGTCATCACACACACACACAGTCTTATTCTATACTGAAGCCGCTCTTATGCACGTCATCACACACACACACACAGTCTTATTCTATACTGAAGCCGCTCTGATGCACGTCATCACACACACACACACAGACACATTTATTCACAATCGCTTCATTAAACCATACATACGTTCAGTTGAGTCATATTTTGTCGTACAGTTTCATTTTATGTAAGTGTTGTAGAATGGTAACAATGTGTGGGCATTTTTCAGAAAATAGTTCGGACATGTCAGGTGGAATCGTTAAATAGTCTCGTGTTCTGCATTCTGTAAGTAAGTGTTTAACTGTTAGTTGTCTGTTGCATGTCTGACATATTGGGCTGTCTTGTCTTGTCATGAGATGCGTTAAATGAGTGTGTCCAATTCTCAGTCTTGTAATTACTACTTCATCACGTCTTGATAGCTGCGGACTAGCTTGCCATTCATGAGTACTGCTTTTTATCTCCCTCAGGAGTTTATCTCTTGTGCTGTACCATGAGGCTTCCCCTCCAAGACGGATATTATCCGTAATTAGTAAGTGTAAGTCTTGAGTCGTAAGTAAGTTCAAGTCAACTGATTCTCCTCTGCTTGCTTGTTCGTCTGCTGTTGTGGATTGCCAATAGATATTTTTTAAATATCTAGATTCTTATTAAATATCTAGGGTCTTATTAGATATTTTTTAAATAGGGACAAGATTTCCTAAAATAAAAAATAGAATATTGGTCTCTCGATATTAAGAAGCGACGTAAATATTTGTAAAATTTATATGAGTTAATCATTTGCAGCTTTTAGAAATAGCAATAAGATGTTGATATTTTGTTTATACAACCGATATTTAAAAAAAAAAAAAAAAAAAAAAAAAAAAATTGTATCACGGTCCGGATATCGTCCCTACCATGTCAAACTATCGAATATGCAAATCGGAGTAAAATAAGAACGAACATATTATATCCACTGTCGAAGTAATATGTTGAAAAATGGTCTTATTTGATATTTTATTTAAAGCATTAAAGGCTATTCTATAAAGGGGTTAGAGTTGTGACAATTTGCGACTAGGCGTATCGCCCACAATCCAAGAGCAAAGTCTCGAATACAAAAACGAGATTTTGCCTATTCGATAGTTTGACGTAGGGACGATATGATGAAGTCTCTCTTCTCATGCGGTGTTCGAATTCCGCCTGAATAAAGGATTTTTCTCATTTTAGGGCCCTTTGAGAACATTCCCTGCTGTGACAAGGATGTTTAGGAAGGGTGGCAACCTGTAGATAGCCCGGCGCTAATGGCCTAGATGTTGTTGCGTCGTAAATAAGAAATAATGAAATTAAAAGTCTCATGCTTATAGGCGTCATGTCATTTTATGATTCCTACTATCCTATTAATATATATCAGGAAATCAGTCCCGTAACAGGCCACGAGGACCCTGAGGGGCAGATACTATAGAGGTATCTGATTCCTGACCATACGGCACACTAGGGAGATAGTGTGGTCAGTACTATGCTCCGGCCGCCTGATTTTCCCCTTAGCTGCTTCGACTGGTAGAGTCATTAGCACCCAAGGTACCCATTATTAAATTAATTAAAGGCTGGGTCGGCCTAGGGACGGTCAGGGAGGCCGAATTCAACCAATGAACGAAGACACTAGAAGAAAAAATCTTTAGTGCTTGCTCGGGATTTGAACTCAGGCCTCCAGCTTATTAGTCCAGTGCTCTACCACTGAGCTAACCTCGCCCCCCATTAATATATATAATAATGATAAATCACAATAAGAACTCATACATGTCGGTACAGAATCATGGTTTCTTTAAAAGAGGAAAAATGGTCCTCCGGGCTGGAGTTGAATGAAACAGGAAATCTTTGTTTTTGTTTTTTTAAATTCCAAGTGCAATATTAATAACAATAAGAATTATATAACACACACATATATGTATATATATCAATATAATATATATGTGTAAATACATATGTATATATATTTATATATGTATATATATATATATGTGTGTGTATATATATATATATATATATATATATATATATATATATATATATATATATTGATTAATTGAAACTTTAGTGACTTAAGAACCTTAAACGGTCTAAACTTCTTATCGGTACTTATGGATTGTTTGATCGTGAGGACCTCTTATACAGGTGATAGAGAAAATGCTCGTATATAAACCAAGGGAATTATAGCTATAAGGAAATATATAAAATTTGTAAAACACATAAAAATGTACCTCTCAACAATAAAAATACTTACAGAAGACAATGCAATAGTCACTAAAACAAATCGAAAATACAAGCTAAATATAAGATAAACAAAGGTCCATTATATTGGTTCTTCTGTTATAAAACTAAGAGAATGGCTTCAAGAAAAGTATTTAATAAAATACTATAATACATCTCAATAAAATTTCGAATCCTTTTATCCCTTCCCGAAGCTCCGTTTTATTGTACTTAAAACTTAACTTTACGACCGACCCTATTGTGGTCCCTGAGGGTATATGAGGAAAAATAAACTCCGACGAAAATATTTCTGAGGTCTCAACTTATAACTTTTTAAAAATAAATGGAATATTATTAAATCAGCAATTTATTCTTGGAACGGAAAATATAGTTAATAAAACTAAGAATTTACTTTAAATCAGGAAGATTGACGTCAACGGAAGTTAGTTCTTATTTTCATGCCGGGGTAGTAAAAATATTTGAGCAGGAACTGCAGCTGTAAAAATGGCAAGAAATATTCTAATATATTTATGAGGATTCATAACAGTGTTCTCCTGTAAAACTGTCAAATGTATGCCAAGATCTTTGGGAAAATATCCAGAAAATAGAGTTATTTTGAGTGTACTTTAAAAAACATTTAGGAATTTATTTTCACAATTGTGAATAATCTTCTGAATATAAAACATTTATAATTTTTGTCCTATGATACTTTCTTAAAAAGGCAAAATTGATGAAATCATATTTTTTTTTTCATTTTGATCCAGTCCTCAAACCAAAAAACCTTCTGGTATGAGGTGTAGATCAAAATGAAAAGGTGTTTTTTATTTACGATTTGTTTTCTGACACTGCAATACTGGCCTCTCAATAAAGCACATACTGACAGAAAAGACAAACCTACATGTACATACTGCAATACTTCCCTCTCAACAAAACGCATACTGACAGAGTGTAGACTCAGGACAAAATTGAAATTACCCAACTTCTTGACCGACTTACCAATCGATGGTAGCCAGTACATTGATGACCTTATGAAATACCTAAAACATGCAAATTACCCAACTTCTTGACCGACGTACTAAACGATGGTAGCCAGTACATTGATGACCTTATGAAATACCTAAAACATGCAAATTATCTTACTTCTTGACCGACTTACTAAACGATGGTAGCCAGTACATCGATGACCTTATGAAATACCTAAAACATGCAAATTATTCAACTTCTTGACCGACTTACTAAACGATGGTAGCCAGTACATTGATGACCTTATGAAATACCTAAAACATGCAAATTGCCCAACTTCTTGACCGACTTACTAAACGATGGTAGCCAGTACATTGATGACCTTATGAAATACCTAAAACATGCAAATTACCCAACTTCTTGACCGACTTACTAAACGATGGTAGCCAGTACATTGATGACCTTATGAAATACCTAAAACATGCAAATTTTTACAACAATATTTAAAAAAGAAAGGATAATCAAAGCACATTAGTGAAATTGATTTTTCGTTAATTGACCCAACAAAAAGGTACTTCCTTTTATTGGGTCAATGGAACAGAACACAATACATTCACGGACACAACATAATTTTAACATGGAAACATAAGAAGAATTATTACCAGAGAAGATTTTACGGAAAAAGATTTCGTTTTATCATCAATTGATGACAAAACTAACATAAATAAATAAAATGTTTTCCGACAAAATTCGTAGGAAAAGAAAAATCTTTGCAGTTACGGCTTCGCTCTTCAAAGCTTCCAGATAACCTTTTTATAGATAATGTAACCTGTTTAGTCGAACAAAACCAGTCCGAATTTTATCACTTAAGATAAAAATGCGAGTTTCTTGTTCGCGACGGAACAACACTGAGTGACGGATCCACCTGTCAAGAGAGTGAGGAATTATCACGAGGATGACAGGTGCCTTCATCACTCAAACCGTTGGGTAATATCAACAGAGTAACATTGGACTAGGTACTTTTACTAAATGTATTAAAAACCTATAGAGGTTTACCATGTTTCGTTAGATGGGTAATGCTACCTTGTACATTTTTTTTACCACTTTTTTTTCGTGGGCTTAAATGCTCCCCTAACTAATCGAAAATTTTCTGTGTCGGAGAAGTTTTTATATGCGCTTTTAAACTTTCGGCCACCGGTTCTCTTTCAATACATTTCTAAATTAAAAGCTATTTTTTTCTATCTTAATTACAGCACATTATGAAAAAAAAAAATTTCATTACATCAAACTTTAAAGTTGTTTTTCTCAAAACAATGTTGTCCAAATGGGACGATACGCAAGAGTTCAATTTCAAATTTTAAAAGCAGCTTCCTAATGATATTAGATAATAAAGTACGTTGGATGTTTTTACTTTAATTTATTTCTAAGGGTGCGTTTACATCAGACACTTCTCGCAGGAAATATATGTCAGGTGTCGGATAGACATTCTCTTGAAGGTTTACATACTGACAGAAATAGCTAGACAATTATGTCATGGATGTGTATAGGACGGTTCTGGATTTGTTCTAATTTGCGATAAATTCACCAAAAGCACAAATAATCAGTGTTTACATCTGTTGGTATAGAAGTGTCGACAATACAGCTAGTAGCCAAGATATTTATCTCTGAAATTAAATTCTTCTCGTAAAAATCTGTGTTTACACCTGGTGGTATAGAAGTGTCGACACTTATAGTTCGTGATAGAAATATATATCTCAGACATAAATTGCTCATGGTTTACACTGGTCGCAATTTCTGTCTGATATAAATTTCCTGCAATAACTAGCAAGTGTAAACCCACCCTAACGAATTGAAGTCCGTTTTTCGGCGGATTTATTATTAGATAAAGTCCGCCACGCAGGAGCTGCATAACTAAGCACTTTCCTCTGAATTTGGGTAGTGTAGACTGCTTTCCAGAACAATTTGCTTAAAATATCCTACATAAATAAAATGAAAACATGAATAGTTCTCTTTTAAATTTGTAATGAGTAACTGATCAATTATTAATTTGCTTCCAGAGTTATGTTTACACATGGTACCTACTACACTACGTAATAAATACAAAAAACCTCATGTTATCGTATTTTGATCTAACGCAGACACAGGATACAGTCCCTCTAGTGGTAGAAAGAGCTCCTTGCGGCGGCTTTGTGAACCTACGTCTGACGGGCTTTTCTATTGAAATATATTACAAAGTAAACCCCCGCTTTCCGATTGACCGATTCCGCTCATTTTTACAAAACTTCTTTCTCATGAGTTACCCACGACGCATACCGCGTTTCGTTACAATACAGCAGAAATTACGACCGGTATGAGTATATTAGGAATTTGGGTCCGGAGTAAACCCCCCCTTCTAATGAACCGATTTAGTTTATTTTTACAACACATATTTACCTGTGTGTAAATATACCGAGTTTCGTCGAAATATACCAAAAATCACGGCTGGTAGTGGCGAATTGGTATTGTGGGTCCGGAGTAAACCCCCCCCCCCCCTCCTAATGAACCGATTTAGTTCATTTTTATATCTCACTTTTCTCTCTATATTACCACTACGAATACCAAGTTTCGTTGAAATATTACGGCTGACATGGTCAAATTAGTGTTTTGGGTTCGGGGTAAACCCCCCTTCCGGTGGACCGACATTGGTGGTTAACGAACTCGTTCAATAGTTTGCTAATTGAATGCTATATACCAAGTTTCGTGACGAAAAAACAAAAACTCTGGCCGCTATCGTGTTAACAGACATATATATATATATATATATATATATATATATATATATATATATATATATATATGTTTGTGTGGAACGGCTTCTTTCTCCAGCGGTGTCGCTCCTCTCTCCATCGCAATATTTCGTCGGGTTCATCTCCGACTTCTTCAGGCTGCTAGTGTCGTCCTCGGTGGTTGTCAAGGGAATCAATTCCCATTCCCTTGACAACCACCGAGGACGACACTAGCAGCCTGAAGAAGTCGGAGATGAACCCGACGAAATATTGCGATGGAGAGAGGAGCGACACCGCTGGAGAAAGAAGCCGTTCCACACAAACATGTGATACCCAGCGATGCAATTTAAAACAAAAAATATATATATATATATATATATATATAAATTTTAACGGGGGTCATTTTCGGTGTCTACTAGGTAGGATCGATAAAGATTTGAAGAAATTTTTCAAAAATGCCGTCATGAGTCCAACCTCAATAGCTACTTTCCTTCGGAGGAAAGTGCTAAAAACGTTCTTTATTACATATATCCAATCCCCCGCCCCAAAAAAAAACTTACATTGAAAAAAAGAGGCCAAGTTCCAGGCGCCTCCCTTTTAATTACTAATATACATGTTAGGGTCATTTTAATTACTAATATACCTGTCTATCTTCAGCCATTACTAGATTGTCGACCATATGTAATACCTTCAGGAAGTGGTTTTACCAAGCGGTCTCACATTTAAGTTCTATCGTTGCCAGACAGTACTTAACATCCGTGATAGGGCGAACACCGGTATTGGGCCAAGTATTAGGCCCTTTATAGGTTCTCAAGAATCTAATAATACCATCTCACTTATAAATTATATATATATATATATATATATATATATATATATATATAAACAAATTCGAACCGCGGTATTTTCGTTACCTATAGTGTCTGAAATGTACACATTTGTCGTCTGAGCCTCATTGGGTTTCTCCCTTTATTTAGAGAAAACTCGCCATAAATAATGTCAGCCCAGATGTATGAAGTAGAGTTATAGTATGTGAGGGTTTCAATTATGCTGGTACCAGTAGAATCAATGCTTTCATTTCTCAATGTAAGGTAACACATTGAATAATTTTAGTCCGGTTTTCATGGGTTTAATTTTATTCTGTTGAATAATTGAATAGAGGTTATGAGAACAAGTAGTTTTTCATTTATTCACATATAAGGTGGAATGTCGACAAATAAAATGCGTGAATTAATAAAAATGATTTATTATTTTCAGCTTTACTAGTCAGTAATCAGTATCTCCTAATCACCGCATTAAATTCTAAATATTTGCGGCCACAGAGCGTGAACTATCTCAGCCGATAGGGATCGTAGCCAATAGGCTCAGGTCGGTAGGCTTCTCAGCTGATAGGCTCAGACCGGTAGGGACTCAAGCTAATCGGCTCAGAGCGTTAGGGTGGGTTTACACTTGCTAGTTATTGCAGGATATTTATATCAGAGAGAAATTGCGACTGTTGAAACTCCATGTAAAATGTATGTCGGCAATAAATTGCTCATGGTAGAATTTATTGCAGACATACATTTTACGTGGGTTTTCATTAGTCGCAATTTCTCCCTGATATAAATATCCTGCAATAACTAGCAAGTGTAAACCCACCCTTAGGTATCTCTGCCGATAGGCTCAGAACGGTAGGGGCCCTAGCTAATAGGCTCAGAAAATTAGGTATCTCTGCCGATAAGCTCAGAACGGTAGGGACTCTAGCTAATAGGCTCAGAGCGTTAGGTATCTCTGCCGATAGGCTCAGACCGGTAGGGACTCTAGCTAATAGACTCAGAGTGTTAGGTATCTCAGCCGATAGGCTCAGACCGGTAAGGACTCTAGCTAATAGGCTCAGAAGGTTAGGTATCTCTGCCGATAGGCTCAGACCGGTAAGGACTCTAGTTAATAGGCTCATAAAGTTAAGTATATAGCCGATATGCTCAGGGCGGGATCTTAGTCGAATAAATAATTTATTTTTATTCTTCTTTTGAAAGTTAGGACAGTTATTTTTGAAGGGTCTCACTTTATCGAGCGGTAGGCACGCCGAACTTTTGGTTCGAGTCCCACATGACCCACTCGGGGTGATATAGATGCAGATACGATTTTACAAAAAATAATTATTTTTATAAACATTTAGGGCTCTTGAAAGGATTTTAAGATTCATTTTAATTACTAATATACATGTTCTTCGCGGAACGACGCTCATTATATGTAAGAAGTACACCCCGTCAAGTGCTGCACTCTAGCCGCAGCCCCGGGAACTATTTGCCCGCGGCAGTACGAATCTGCACGCAAAGACAAGTACGGAAGATATAGTCGCCTAGACAAAGTGTGGCAGTGTGGAAGATCACAAGTTTTTTACTTCCTAAGATTTACTCTCACATTATGGAGGAGTAAATATCCTAGCCACCCAGGCCGAGCGAAGGGAGCAGGAAATGGAGTTGGCCAGCCCACCATGAGTTGGAGAAGCAAGAAAATGCAGAAAATAGCAGGGAGTGCTTAAGCACAAGCTATACTCAAGACACCTCAAGGTACCTCAGGTAAAAATGCAGTTTCCAGCCCTCCAAACCGATTTCTTTCAAACTTTGCACAATAACGTATTTTGATGCACTAAACACGAATACGATAAAAAAACCCGTCGGATTTAACTAGGAAAGAAGTTATTAAGCACTTAAGTTCACTGTTGTGCAGGTTATGAGAGCTAATTAGAAGAATGTCTAGGACGACTTTAATGTCGAGGATTAGAAAAATGTCTAGGACGACTTTAAGGGCATACATGCTATGCGTTTCCGCTCGCTCAAGAAGATAACAAAACCCCAGTCAATCCAACTCGCTAAAATTAATAGAATTCTATTAATTTTAGCCAGTTGGATTGACTGGGGTTTTGTTATTTCCTTGAGCGAGCGGAGCGAGCGGAAACGCATAGCACGAATGCCCTTAAGCGACAGGTGACGGCGGGTGAGGATGCCTTTAAAATTAACAATATCTTTGAATAAATGGTTTCTGAACATTTCAAATGACAGTTCTCTGTTTCCCATTGTTACATATCTGCGCATGCGCGTGTTTACAAATACGCTGATGACGCCTAGTTTTATAACCTTCCTAACTTTAGTGCTTACTATTATAGTCTATTAATTTTAGCGAGTTGGATTGACTGGGGTTTTGTTATCTTTTTGAGCGAGCGTAAACGCATAGCATGTATGTCTTAAAGTCGTCATTTATGCCTTAAAGTCATGTATGCCTTAAAGTCGTCACAAATTTAGTTGTTTACATTAGCTCTCATAACCTGCACAACAGTGAACTTAAGTGCTTAATAACTTCTTTCCTAGTTAAATCCGACGCTTTCTTTTATCGTATTCGTGTTTAGTGCATCAAAATACGTTATTGTGCAAAGTTTGAAAGAAATCGGTTTGGAGGGCTGGAAACTGCATTTTTACCGTACCTCATCTCAACCAACCCCAGCAGCTCATCACACTCATCATTTCCCCATAATCAAAATTTAAGTAACCTACTAACCATAAATTGTTCCTGAGTTTTGGCTTAAACCTCCCTCCATAGAATTATGCATTATTTAAATAAATCCTGATTTTCAATTTAACCTATGTACAAATCTCTGTAGTCCTTCACCGCCAGTAGGTCCACTCTAAACCATATAAAAAATGGTAGAAAGATCACAATCATAAACACATGTCTATCTTCAGCCATTACTAGATTGTCGACCGTGTGTAATACCTTCAGGAAGTGGTTTTACCAAGAGTTCACCCATTGAAGTTCTATCTTTGCCAGACGGTTCTTAACTTCGGTGATAAAGCAGACATCGGTCTAGTCAAGATAGTACTGTCGACAAGTATTAATCCCACAAGACCAAGCCACTGCCCTGATGAATTGGAACAAAAGATAGAAATTCAAAGACCTAGAAACTTCAGTTTTTCATAATAAAATCCCAAAGACTCTCCCTAACGAGGAAGCAGCTGTGGAAATCTCCGAGTAATCACACTTTTCACTTTTCTTTAACATTTTCTAGAGGACTTTTCAACTTTTGACCTTCTTGCGTTTTGGTTATGTTTTTGTATTGTGTCTTTAGTTTGTATAATTTATGATAATGTATAGTAATTATATCAGATTAGTGGATAAGCCTTTAAAAAAAAAATATGTCGGACTCTCAGGAACTGTGTCATCTTTGTAGGATTAAATAATGTTTTCTTCCCTAGTGTCATCTGAAAAGTTTAAAAAAAGTATATAGGTATTGGAAACACTTACTATTGCCTTTTAGCACTTTCCTCCGAAGGAAAGTAGCTATTGAGGTTGGACTCATGACGGAATTTTTGAAAAATTTCTTCAAATCTTTATCGATCCTACCTAGTAGACACCGAAAATGACCCCCGTTAAAATTTATATATATCTATATATATATATATATACATATATATATATATATATATATATATATATATATATATATATATATATGCATATATATATATATGTGTCTGTTAACACGATAGCGGCCAGAGTTTTTGTTTTTTCGCCACGAAACTTGGTATATAGCATTCAACTAGCAAACGATTGAACGAGTTCGTTAACCACCAAAGTCGGTCCTCCGGAAGGGGGGGGGGGGCGGTTTACCCCGAACCCAAAACACTAATTTGACCATGTCAGCCGTAATATTTGTTATATTTCAACGAAACTTGGTATTCGTAGTGGTAATATAGAGAGAAAAGTGAGATATAAAAATGAACTAAATCGGCTCATTAGAAGAGGGGGTTTACTCCGGACCCACAATACAAATTCGCCACTACCAGCCGTGATTTTTGGTATATTTCGACGGAACTCGGTATTCGTAGTGGTAATCCACAGGTAAATAACTGTTGTAAAAATAAACTAAATCGGTTCATTAGGAGGGGGGGGGTTTACTTCGGACCCACAATACCAATTCGCCACTACCAGCAGTGATTTTCGGTATATTTCGACGAAACTCGGCATTCGTAGTGGTAATCTACAGGTAAATATGTGTTGTAAAAATAAACTAAATCGGTTCATTATAAGGGGGGGTTTACTCCTGACCCAAATTCTTAATATACTCATACCGGTCGTAATTTCTGCTGTATTGTAACGAAACGCGGTATACGTCGTGGGTAACTCATGAGAAAGAAGTGTTGTAAAAATGAGCTGAATCGGTCAATCGGAAAGCGGGGGTTTAATTTGTAATATATTTGAATAGAAAAGCCGGCAGACGTAGGTTCACAAAGCCGCCGCAAGGAGCGCTTTCTACCACTAGAGTGACTGTATCCTGTTCCTGCGTTAGATCAAAATACGATAATATGAGGTTTTTTGTATTTATTACGAAGTGTAATAGGTACCATGTGTAAACATAACTCTTGAAGCAAATTATTAATTGATCAGTTACTCATTACAAAATTAAAAGAGAACTATTCACGTTTTTATTTTATTTATGTAGGATATTTTAAGCAAATTGTTCTGGAAAGCAATCTACACTACACAAATTCTGAGGAAAGTGCTTAGTTATGCAGCTCCTGCGTGACAGACTTTTATATTTTGTCAACACAAGATCTTACAGTAGCGGAAATGACTCCTCGGCGTCTTTGACTATATTGACAATTCTTTTTCAACTGATTTAAGCAATAAAAAAAAAAAAATATATCGATTTATAAACAACTGAAGGAAACATACAACAAGAATTGTTCAAAGCTACAAAACCAATCCTTTAGAAGTTTTAAGCACCTATTTCTCTCACTCAGATGGGCCCATCCAAAATTAATACGTAAAAATCTAGTAAACCTTTCAATGGTTACCCTTAAGTTATTCGTACGATTTCCCAACCTATATATATATATATATATATATATATATATACATACATTTCCTTTTGGGTGCATCGACTACTGCGGTCAGTAGCACCACTTTCTATTTCAAATCATGTGTATGATTTCTTTATTTTTTATTTTCCTAATATTCTAATATCGGAATTAAAAAATAAGAAAAGTAAATTTTTTTATGGCAATATTTCATCGGGAAATCAAAATTAATTTTAAATAAATGACATATCGATTATCGACCAGCTGACTACATCCCTCCATACTGGATTCGTTCACCCCTACCTGCTGAAGGCTCTCCTAGTTATTTTGAGGCTGATGATGTTGTATTTAATTGCCTGCAGATGTAGCAACCGGGTGCGAAACATATAGGGAAGTGAAATAAATATTGTGAAATGTATACTGAAGCATTGTTGAAATTACCCCTATTTTAATAATTCACTAAATAAGAGCAAACGCCCAGTGATGATTAATATGATAGAATGATTAATTATAAATTTAAAATATTATGAATATTTATTTTATTTTATTGTGATTTAAAATTCATCATAAAAATTAATTTTCTCAGCAATTTCCAATTTTAATATGAATACCTTTTTAACGAAATAAAATTAATTTAAAATACATTATTATACATTTTTTCTGCTTATTTATTTATTTTTTTTTTAAAAAAAAAAAAAGAAATATATCTTCATTCTTTTCGTAAAAATGAAAAATTTTCAAAACATAAATTAGGAAAAGGAAAACGATTTCATATTAATTAAAGTTTCAAACTATAAAAACTATATAATGACTAGCTGACCCGGCGAACTTCGTACCGCCTAACAGGCAATTCTTTAATTTTTTTAATACTTATTCTGCTATTTGGGACACCCGGACAGCTAGTAAGATAAAAGAAAAGAAAAAAAAAACAACTTAATAAGTCGACAATTAAATTATGTCAAAAAATAAAAATTATAAAACACTAAAATTCGTTTAATAGTCACTAAAAAATCACAATCAAAATTACAATATCAGATTTCTTATTATGATACCTACTTATTATATTTCATTTTATTTTTACTTATTCTAAATTAAGTTTCACTTTTATTGTAGTACTTAATGGTACACGATATTTTTTGTTTCATTACCTGACGCGTAAATAAACAGAGCAGATGGTTTTCAAACACGGGAACAGGCAACATACAATTGACCATGCGAGAAACATGGGTTTTCTAGATTAATACCACAAACACTTAATGACTGCCCTGGGATTTGTTTATAGTCAAACTGAGTTCATAGGTCCAATATCAACACAGCTGCAGGCACTGTAATGAATTCACTGCAGGTCGATTCAAACTTGCACCATTATTAGTCGAATGTCGCCCTTCACGGGTCTGTCTTAACCGAATTCTTTCACGTTCATTGCGATCTTCACATTCCTGGGCAGTACGATTAGATTGATAATTAATTTGATGCGTTGCATTTCGGGTTCTTCTGCCTAAATTTGTCCGCCGCCTTATAGGAGGCATATTTAGTAAGTCACAAACACACAACACTTTAGTAATTTTATAGAAATTTGTGGCTTTTAAATTTAGTAATATTATAGATGCACAGCAAAGAGATGTTTACATTTTACCACAGACAATTTACATTTTACCAAAGACAATTTGTTTTTGAGTAATGTTACCTTCGTATAAATATTGGCAAATATTGACATTAATATTTATACGATACTAATGTCACTCAATTGTTTTGCCTTCCCAGAACCCCTCCACTAACACTTTATGGTGTGGTATTAAAGTTCTAATTGACCTTTAAGTATTATTAAGAATCTTTTGTATGGGAATATAGAAAAGTGGAGTATTTTTTACTTCGTTAATGCAAATATAAATTAATTTAAATTGCATTATTAACATGTGATTCTAATGTCACCTAGTGGTTACATGTTCTTATTTATTTAATTTTTTTGCTTATACACAAATAACCAAATATGTTAAGTGTTAAAAATATTATAATTGAGAACATATGTTTGTATTTAAAAATGGATTTGCGTTAAGGAAGTAAAAAATACCCCAAAAGTGTTGTTTTTAGACTTTTTCAGGCGACTTTTTAAATTTTTCTCTCCGTATGAACCATCCTCGTAGTTCAAGAAATATTATAAAAAAAGAATTAGCTAAATTGGTTCAGTTTTTCTCGAGATTTGCGCTTACCAACACATTTAGCGATTCATTTTTATATAATAGATATATACATAATGTTATAATAAACAAATATAAATATGTTAAAGCATAAAATATTTGGCCGGAGAATATATAATTTGATTCTTCGCACCCAACCCCTTAATGGAATGCTTTGGTCGGGAAGGGTTCCGATGTAGCGGTCTGGCCTACATTCCAATCTCGAGGGTGTATATATTGGAGCGGGAATTCTTATGCTAGGGATATTATATAAACATACAAGATACGCATAATGTTGTAGAGATATTCATGCATGTTCTGAAACATGTGGTATTAGGGAGCATATCTTCCAAATGGTGTGGCAGAATTTACAGAAATTCTGTACAGCGTTCTATGTTGACAGCTTAATTGTAGGTAGGCATAAGGAGGGTCCAAAAACATCAAATTAACAGTTTAGATTATTTGAAACTATATTCGATAGTAAAATCGGCCTATCAAAATTTTGGGGTGGCGTTACTCAGGAATCAAATAAACACTCGAGAACGCGGGGTGCTGTGGGGACCATCGCGTGATTTAAAACTAACCTAGATTTTTTCCCATGCCCCTTGGGTATCCTTCCATTAACACCTTTTTCTCCTTTCCTGTCTTAAAATGTCATAAACATGCCTTTTGATCCTTACCGACCTTTCTCCCACCACCTGCTGTTTTCAGTTACATATACCCCAGTAGATTCCTTTTTCCTTAGACACTTTCACAATGGTTACTTAATTGCCTACCTTGGTCTTCCTTTGCCGCTCGGCATTTCCATTGGTATGTAGTATCTTATTTCTTTGTAAAATTAATTAATGTTACTATTAGCTACTATATTTGTCATTGGTATGTAGTTTCTTATTTCTTTGTAAAATCAATTAATGTTACTAATTACTATTAAAATCAATTATTGTACCTATTTATTTTTTCATTCTACTCATTCTAAGAATTTAAGACGATATGCTTTTTTATAAGTTAATTGTATTTATAGTTCTGTCACCTATCACAATTATACACTTTTTTTTGTTTCTGTATTAATTTCTTTTTTTGTCATTTTAGCTGACGAAGGCTACCAATGAGTAGCCGAAACGTGCGAAATATAGATTTTTTTAAAAAAAAATCATATTGAGGTTTATTTAGCCGAATCCCAACCATTCCATCTTTACTTAAAACTACCGTATCGCGGAATAAGGAGAACTGTGGTGGTGATGACTCCAGATTTATACAGTTTTATATGTACAATATATGTTATTTTTTTACTATCTCCTATTTATTTTCAATGGCAGGGGGCCCATAAAGTAGTACGCTATTAAGTTATAATAATAATAATAAAGCCTTCATTTGTTCCATTATAACAAAAAGGATGAAGAAAAAAAAATATAATAATACTGAACAAAAACCTTTTCCAATAAATTATATTACTTCCATATTATTAAATAAGAAAAAAATTATAAAACTTTTTGCGTTTCTTTTAAGGAACAAAGGTCCATTATTGAACCTTCACCTCTCCCAATCCTTGGCCAGCTTGTACCAAGAAGGATCAGCGTGGTGTTTAATGTTGTCTTCGCATCCTGTGAGAGGTCTTGCCCTATTCCTAATTTCATGAAGGGGTTTCCGAAGAGTCACCATTTTCGTCCATCTATTATCTGATGTCCTGGTGACGTGCCCAGCCTATTTCCATTTCAGTGATTTAATCCTTTTAAATATTAGTGCCGTCTAACTCCTTTTATACTCCTTTCCATAGCCTTCTGAGTTCTTTGCCATTTTTTGAGACACTTCAAGTTAAAAGGCCAGGTTTGACAGCCATATAGTAGACAGGGAGGATAATTTTGGGCAAATATTTTGCTTTTTAGCACTTTCCTCCTAAGGAAAGTTGCACTTATGACGGAATTTTTCAAAAATTTATTCAAATCTTTATCGATCCTACCTAGTAGACACCGAAAATGTTTCTTTCATTGTTTAATATTTTTAATTCTTTAAAATTGAAACTATGCTTTTTTGATCTTGCATATATATATATATATATATATATATACATATATATATATATATATATATATATATATATATATATATATATATATATATGCAAGATCAAAAAAGCATAGTTTCAATTTTAAAGAATTAAAAATATTAAACAATGAAAGAAACATTTTATGTATATATATATGCAAGATCAAAAAAGCATAGTTTCAATTTTAAAGAATTAAAAATATTAAACAATGAAAGAGATACGCTGAAAAGAAAAATGAAAGAAAATATTTATATTTTAAAAAATTTGATAATATCAGTGAATAAAAGAACTGATCTGAAAAATGTACACCAAATTTTCTATGGAATAATAGATTAATACCCAAATTTAAAAAAATGTTTGACGAGTAGACTTAAAGGACAACAACAAGAAGGACAGATAAAGACAGGGCCATTTTGGCAATCCACTTACAGGGTTAGTATTAAGCCGGACTCCAGAGGGAGTACATGGTAACGAGAGGACTTCCTAGCAGAGATGAGCATAATTTTATTTATAAATAAAAATACGAATTTATTCGTACTTCATATATTTGTGAATACGAATATAAATAAATTCGTACTTTATATATTTGTGAATACGAATATAAATAAATTCGTATTCATAAGTGTGAATACGAATTTATTTTTATTCACATATATTAAATATAAAAATACAAATAAAATTTTATTCGCAAATTTTTCTGCGAATAAAAATAAATCCACAGAAAAAATTGTAAATAATCACAAAAAATGTGAATATTTACAAAAGATCAAGTGATTAAAAAAAAAATCACATTAAAATATTCGAATAAAAATTTATTCACATTATAATTTGTGAATAAAAATTTATTCACAATAAAATTCGCAAATAAATCATGAATTTATTCGTATTAACATGATATTACGAAAGTTATTGAAGGTGATTTTTTTTTTTTTTTTTTTTTTTTTTTTTTTTTTTTTTTTTTTTTTTTTTTTTTTTTTTTTTTTTTTTTTTTTTATAGGCGTTTAACATATAGGTTATTAGCGCCTAGATTTTTTGTTTACCCCGAGTCCGCCGCGGGACCACCAGCCATGCTGCAGGGACACAGTTTGTCATCTGTACCTCCATAAAAAAAAAAAAAAAAAAAAAAAAAAAAAAATCACCGTCAATGACTTTCTTAATATCATCTCAATACGAATAAATTCATAATTTATTTGCGAATTTTATTTTGAATACATTTTTATTCACAAATTATAATGTGAATAAATTTTTATTCGTATATTTTAATGTGCTTTTTTTTAATCACTTGAGTTTTTGTACATATTCACATTTCTTGTGATTATTTGCAATTTTTTCTGTGAATTTATTTTTATTCGCAGGTTAATTTGCGAATAAAATTTTATTTGTAGTTTTATATTTAATATATGTGAATAAAAATAAATTCGTATTCACACTTATGAATAAGAATTTATTTATATTCGTATTCACAAATATATGAAGTACGAATTTATTTATATTCTTATTCACAAATATATGAATTACGAATAAATTCGTATTTTTATTTATAAATAAAATTATGCCCATCTCTGCTTCCTTGCAAGGTAGGACTCAAAACCTTTTATAAAAAATATGTAATTTAGCTATAATTATTGCAATATTTAGGGTAGGGGTAACATTTAATGAGCATGATAATGTTTTAATGCATTTTGAAGAACATTTCATAGATCTTACTTTTAGCTTTAATATAATGGAAAAATGGTTAGTTTGGATGTTCAATTAAATGATATTTTGTTGTAGAAGTGCCCCTGAAGAGGTGCGAAGAAAAGACGCACGAAACATGTTGGGCCCAATAAATAAAGTAGAGTAATAAAGGAAGACTGCTATAATGACCCCATGCCTCCTAGGATAAAAAATTATTTATATATATATATATATATATATATATATATATATATATATATATATGTGTGTGTGTGTGTGTGTGTGTGTGTGTGTGTGTGTGCGTCTGTTTACACAATAGCGGCCAGAGTTTTTGTGTTTTCTTCACGAAACGTGGTATATAGCGTTCAATTAGCAAACGATTGAACGCGTTCGTTAACCACCAAAATCCGTCCACCGGGAGGGGGGGGGGTTACTCCGGACCCAAAACACTAATTTGACCATGCCAGCCGTAGTTTTTGTTGTATTTCATCGAAACTCGGTATTCGTTATGTTGATCTAAAGAGAGAAATACCATGTAAAAATAAACTAAATCGGTTCATTAGGAGGGGAGGGGGGTTTACTCCGGACCCACATCACCAATTTGCCACTACCAGCCGTATTTTTTGTTACATTTCAACGGAATTCGGTATTCGTGGTGGTAATCAACAGAGAAAGATGAGTTGTAAAAATAAACTAAATACATGACTACGTTGTGAGCTCTTAATAAATAAATTAGTCTATAGCACAAAAAAAAAGTAATTTGTGGGTACATCTGGCATGATGGAGGACATCATACTTAGAACATCATTTAGTCATAAGTGTGAAAAACTCTCAACGGATTTTTAAGCTATGCCCTTGAGAAGATAAGAAGAAAGTGTCCCAAGCACCTGTGAAAAATGCGCTTTGAAACGAGGCCGGAGTTGTTCTGAAGAAGATAAGGATGCTTATACATCAAGTCAGGATGTTTTCAAATCAAGTTGATACTTACCAGTGAAAAAAGGTATTCATTCTAAATTACTAAGAGTGCAAACCTAAATAATATGCTAAATAGAAATACGGTTAATTATTTTTAATGGTGCTTACCTATTAGCTTTACCTAGGGTTAGAGAAGTGGGTCTGGATCATCAGCGCATGCGCAGAAGTCAATTGAGGTTGTGCCAATATGGCCGCGGAAATACCATTTATTATATAGTGGTCATCTTCGAACAGGAGCTCACGCCGAGAAGAAGTAGTCCTTGCGAGGCTAAGAATCGGCCATACACGCATTACCCACGAGTACCTGATGACAAAAACGGACAAACCCAAATGCACGACTTGTAACACAGATCTTACTGTAAAACATATTCTAACAGACTGTCGGTTACGGCATAAATTGGACATTCCTCATGACCTGACAGACATACTTTCTGAAGGCAGCCATTATATTAACACAATATTGACATATTTAAAAAACACTAACCTGTACGATAAAATATAATACATAACCATAAGAATCCATTTCACCTTTTTTGCAATAATAATGAAATCTCTATTAATTAAATAAACACATCATTCATTCTAATTGTATTTAATTATTTTTCTTTATACATATTTCTATTTAATTTTTTGTTTCCTTTACGATCTATACCTCATACATACATACTTATATCATTCTCTGTAGAAACTACTGTTTTGGAGTGTCGTTAAGTTCAACACCTGCATCAGCTTAATACAGGAAATTAAATGCTCTTCGCTTTAGATGGGGAGCATCATCATCAATAAATAAATAAATAAATAAATATAGTGTTTAGTGCATCAAAATACCTTACAGTGCAAAATTTGAAAATGAACGGTTCGGAGGACGCTAAACTTCCGTATTACCAAAAATGTACAGATATATCATGTTTAAATTATGATGAATCTTATTATTATGTATGAAATGCTTAAGTTGCAACTAATACCTAACAGATGTTAAATCTCTGGTGTTTTGTACTAATTTCATGTCAGTTGAACCTAGTGTTGTAAAAGAGCGCGCCTTTAATGCTAGAAGGCGCGGCTCCTAAAAGCTCGAGCTCCCAGAGCTTGGACAGGGCTCGATAGAAGGCGCGAGCCTTGAAGGCTCGGCTTGATAGAAGGCGCGAGCCTTGAAGGCTCGCCTCGGGAGAAGGCGCATGCTTTGAAGCCTTTAACTTTTCATTTCCAAAATGGCGGATGGAGGGCAAACAGCTGTTTCATGGAATATACTTTAGTAGATTCGTCCTAAATTCTTTCCGCCACAATGAAATTATTCGGTGGCAATTAAATTTACCATTTCAATGATAAACTAATTATATGGATCACTAATTGGGTAAAAATAGTAACTTTTCCTAAAAAATAAACTCTTCTGTGAGACGTTGATGGGAACACTGTCCAACTACTACAATACTATTATAACCGTGCTTGCCAAAGCTCTACCTTCCCAGGGCTCCAAGGCCGAGCCTTCAAGGCTCGATGGAGAACCTTCAGGGCTTGATAAGGTTAGGCTGAAGCCCCACACCGGAGCCTTCATCGAGCCCTCAGAGCTCGGGCTGTAGAGGTTAGGTTCAAGGTTCAGGCCTGAAGCCTCTAGTCAGGGCTCGCTTTTAACAACACTAGTTGAACCTCATTGATCTATATTAACTAGTGATCTATATTATCAACGAGTTGGATTGACTAGAGTTTCGATATAACCTTGAGCGAGCGGAGACCCATAGCAATTATGCCATTAACATAAGTACTACGCGTTTCTTCGAGGTTATATCGTCGATACAAATGCAAAGTATCGAATATGAAAAAAACGCATTTTTCATTTTAAATCTTTACTGATTGCTTTTGTACTGATGGACGGCAAAATCTCGAATCTAATTTCACTCAGTGAACGAGGAATGTAACCACTGTCAGAAGGTCGAATCTGCCGAATATTTAACTGACAAAAAGCGAGGAATTAAATGAAAGTATTTTAAATCTTGAAAGTGCTGATTTTCACATTCGATACTTTGCATTTGTATCGACGATATGTTCCGGTGCACGGATTCTGCTGGTTAATGAAATAGACCTTTCAAATATGACGAAGCATTTTTGTTCTAAAGTTCGGACCATGATTGGCGCACCTATAGAGCGAACTGAAATATATATATTTGTCTGTACGCTGGTGCTGCTCCAAAAATGGTCCGATACTGATAAACTCTGGTACAAAAGTACTGGTTACGCCGTAATTCCTACATTAGAATTGGGTTGGATGAAACCCGTTAATAATATAAATATTTCAAAATTTATATTTTTCCTTGTTATTATTGCAAAATATTTCACTACAACATTTCAAGGTAAAATTTATTTATTTACAGGCTAACTTATCCTCTTAGTATATGAGAATTGTGAGCAAGTTTGGTTGGTAATTGAAGGAAGGTTGCTTGTAGACAGCCTTTAGTGTTTCCAGAATGGGCGTGGCTAATGGAGGTTTATCACTAATCCAGCTTGAGATAACGACAGCTGTTCGGCTAGTAGATAACTCCCCGTCAGAGAGGCACAAGTCTAACGCTGCTAGGGGTAACCGATCTAAATCATGGCGGGGGTAGGGGGTGGCTGGTCAGGGTGATTGATAAGGACTTGACAGCTCGAGATAACGACAGCTGTTCGGCTAGTAGATGTCTCCCCGTCAGAGAGGGACAAGTCTATCGTTGCTAGGGGTAACCGATCTAAATCATGGCGGGGGTAGGGGGTGACTGGTCAGGATGATTGATAAGGACTTGACAGCTCGAGATAACGACAGCTGTTCGGCTAGTAGATAACTCCCCGTCTGAGAGGAGTAGGGACAAGTCTACCGTTGCTAGGGGTAACCGATCTAAATCATGGCGGGGGTAGTGGGTGGCTGGTCAGGGTGATTAATAAGGACTTGACAGCTTGAGATAACGACAGCTGTTCGGCTAGTAGATATCTCCCCTTAAGAGAGAAACAAGTCTAAAGTTGCTAGGGGTAACCGATCTAAATTATGGTGGGGTAGGAGGTGGCTGGTCAGGGTGATTGATAAGGACTTGACAGCTCGAGATAACGACAGTTGTTCGGCTAGTAGATAACTCCCCGTCTGAGAGGAGTAGGGACAAGTCTACCGTTGCTAGGGGTAACCGATCTAAATCATGGCGGGGGTAGTGGGTGGCTGGTCAGGGTGATTGATAAGGATTTGACAGCTTGAGATAACGACAGCTGTTCGGCTAGTAGATGTCTCCCCGTCAGAGAGGGACAAGTCTATCGTTGCTAGGGGTAACCGATCTAAATCATGGCGGGGGTAGGGGGTGACTGGTCAGGGTGATTGATAAGGACTTGACAGCTCGAGATAACGACAGCTGTTCGGCTAGTAGATAACTCCCCGTCTGAGAGGAGTAGGGACAAGTCTATCGTTGCTAGGGGTAACCGATCTAAATCATGGCGGAGGTAGGAGGTGGCTGGTCAGGGTGATTGATAAGGACTTGACAGCTTGAGATAAGGACAGCTGTTCGGCTAGTAGATATCTCCCCGTCTGAGAGGAGTAGGGACAAGTCTACCGTTGCTAGGGGTAACCGATCTAAATCATGGCGGGGGTAGAGGGTGGCTGGTCAGGGTCATTGATAAGGACTTGACAGCTTGAGATAACGACAGCTGTTCGGCTAGTAGATATCTCCCCTTAAGAGAGAAACAAGTCTAACGTTGCTAGGGGTAACCGATCTAAATTATGGTGGGGTAGGAGGTGGCTGGTCAGGGTGATTGATAAGGACTTGACAGCTCGAGATAACGACAGTTGTTCGGCTAGTAGATAACTCCCCGTCTGAGAGGAGTAGGGACAAGTCTATCGTTCCTAGGGGTAACCGATCTAAATCATGCCGGGGGTAGGAGGTGCCTGGCCAGGGTGATTGATAAGGACTTGACGGCTTGAGATAACGACAGCTGTTCAGCTAGTAGATATCTCCCCGTCTGAGAGGGACAAGTCTATCGTTGCTAGGGGTAACCGATCTAAATCATGGCAGAGGTAGAGAGGGTCTGGTCAAGATGATTGATAAGGACTTGTCAGCTTGAGATAACGACAGCTGTTCGGCTAGTAGATATCTTCCCATCTGAGAGGGACAAGTCTAACGTTGCTAGGGGTTACCGATCTAAATCATGGCGGGGGTAGTGGGTGGCTGGTCAGGATGATTGATAAGGACTTGACAGCTTGAGATAACGACAGCTGTTCGGCTAGTAGATATCTCCCCGTCTGAGAGGATTCTTTAACTCCTGACAAATCAAAGTATCGTAATTCTTGAATTAATTTTCTTAAATTTATCATTTTCAAGCTCCTTAATCTTAAATTATGACAATAAAGTTAAATTATCCTAATATAGATGTTTCATTAATTTTGGTTCATCATTCATTGATCCTTTGTCCACCAAATACATAATCGCCCCACTTTGTAGCGGTGTGACCGGTGTCGTCAGTGTCTCCTATAAGGAGGCCAACTGTTATAGCTTATATGTAAAACTCACTATAATCGACTGCCATCATAGTTCAAATTAACCGCAATTAAAAATAAGTAATACTATGAAATAGATACAGTACGGTAACAGCTGACCTTTTATCGTCCTAGCAACGCCTAGACGTGCATGCTCTCTTTAAAAGCGACTAAGAAGTCAAACCTCTCTAAAAATAATTAAACATTTGAATATAAGAAGAAACTTTCTTAGCAAGTGTTTACATCCCAATGGAAGTGTCCATGCAAAATTTCAATTTTTTCTTTCAAGTGGTTTGGGCTCAGTCAGTGAGTGATATTTGACAAATATATAGTAGACTAGCTGAATTCCCGTACTTTGTCATGGCAGATAAGTAGTTATTTTATTGCGTTAAATAATGTATCATCAAAATTAACGCTACTATATAATGTTTTCCGAGCGGGAAGTGTTGTGACTGGGGATGCTTATTGGTGAGGAGGCTGTGTTAGGGTTCGGGATATTATTACCTAGGATGGACCATAACCAGGAAAACTCTATAGGGGACAAGTTAAGTTGAACCACAATTAAAATGGTGATTTTGTCCCTCATAGCGTAAACTCTATGAGAGACAGTTTATTTCTAGTAATTCAAGGACTGCCATCATAGTTGAAATTAACCTCAATTAAATATAATACTATGAAATACAGTACGGTAACAGCTCTTCTGTTATCGTGCTAGCAACGCATTCTGCCTAGGCTCTTTAAAGCTAAACCTTCAAACCCCTCTTAAAAGACTTAAAAATTTGAATATAAAAAAAAAAGTTTCTTATCGAGCGTTTACATCCCAATGGGAGTGTCCATGCAAAATTTCAAATTTTTCTGTCTAGCGGTTTGGGCTGGGCGATGATAGGTCAGTGAGTGAGCGAGTGGTATTTGACAAATATATAGTAGACTAGCTGAATACCCGTGCTTCACTACGGCAGATAAGTATTTTTTATATTGCGTTAAATAAGATATGATCACAATTAACGCTACTACATAATTTTGTACAGCTTATTATTTCACGGGCTTTAATGTTACCCAGGAAACACCATGTGGAGGTAACCGTGCTTGTTTCTGTTGGGGAGAAAAAAAAAATAGAGACAAATGCACGTTGAAAAGAATAAAACTAACAACTTTGAAGTTTAAAGCACTTATCTCTTCCATTTCTACCGAACAATACAATAGAATCTTTTAGCGCGGTTCCTCCCTCCCCCATAGGGAGGAACCCCGCTTATAGGGTTGATACAATGAAACAATCCGGAAGTGCCGACTAGAAAATTTCGCGTTTCAGAACCCCTAGAGACCGAAAATAACGGTGGTTCAAATTTGTATATATATATATGTATATATTTATTTTTATATATATATATATATATATATATATATATATATATATATATATTTGTCTGTTCGCTCTCTAGATAGAAGACGAATGGTCCGATTTTGATGAAATTTGGTACAAAAATCCTTCGTCCAATTTGAAAGGTCAAGTTCGTTAACCAGCAATATCCGCCTACGGGAAGATGGCGTTTGGGGCGAAATTCGCGCAAAAAAAATCGTAACGCTTACGTTTTTGAGTTCATAAGCATGTAAGTACTCGTTTTATATGATTCCTGGGCTAGGAAAACGAATGAAACCATTTTGAAGGCGATCGCTTTAACCGTTTTCGAGAAAATTGGAAAAATAGTTTTTGAATACCGTTTTTGGTTTGGGTACTTAGAATTACGGGATTCAGTTGAAACTTTATATGCTTGTTCTACTTTCATTAAAACTAATATGTTGAAAGTTTTGTTACGGTTGGAGTTAAGGAAGGGTTAGAATAAAATATTTTATGAACAGACATGAAAAGTTTTGGGAAGTTCGTATACTTTCATTAATATCTCGAACACGGTTAGGAAATCGTGGTAAGTGGATAGAAACTATTTGAAAGCTTACTAAATTTTCTACAAAAAAGATTCTAAAACTATTTTTGATTAGGTTATGTCAATCGGAGAAATAAGTGCTTAAAACTTCCAATACGTCTGTTTTTTTCTTATGAACGGGTTTTTGTCGTTCTTGTTGTAATTTTTGTCTCATTCCCTTCGTTTTTTATTTTTGTAATTTCTTATGTTGCGAAAATTTTGTGTGTAAAGCAGGATATGAAAAATGAGGCCAATTTTCTGTTGCTAGAAATAATATAAATTTTGGGAACTTTCATTAATATCTCGAAAACTGTTGAGAATTTTGGAAAATGGAAGAATACCATTAGAAAGCTTATTAAATGCTCTACATAAAAGGTTCTAATGAAAGTTTTGATTAGGCGATGTCAATCGGAGAAATAAGAGCTTAAAGCTTTAAAGTAATTGATTTCGCTTATTCGAAGTGTTCTTTTTGTCTGTATTTTATTCCTTGTTATTTTTTAATTGCTTATAGTTGGATAATGTATTCGAAAATAAAACAGGTTAAGTAAAATAACAAAAACAATTTATTGTTAGAAATATAGAGTTCCAAGATTCCAAGACCTTGTAACTAGCGGGACGGTTTCTAGTGTTGCCGACCCTTCCAGGTATGATTGTAAATCCTACCTTTCAAGACTGGTGGAACCAAAATATAACTGTCAGGGTTCGGTCACTGCTACTTAATAAAACTACATTTTATCGTAAAAATGGTTTTATTGTGCCGACGTTTCGGCTTGAACTTCAAGCCTTCATCAGGGCTGTAAATACAAGTAGGACATATTTAACACTAATATATGCACATATCTATGTAAATATACCTAACATATATATATATATATATATATATATATATATACATATATAATATATATATATATATATATATATATATATATATATTTATATATATGCATATACACATACACATATACACGCACACATATGTACATATATATGCCCACATACATACACATATGGGGTATGTATTATTAAGTAGCAGTGACCTAACCCGGACAATCCCTACCTTGCATCATCAATGGTCAACGATCTCCTCTCAACAAAATAATAACTGCTTCTATTTTAATCTTTCGAAATTAGACTAGGGATAAGAACGGAACCGCGCTAAGATGAGGCAGTTCCTGCGAGTCGGACTTTTTTTTGTAGAGAATTTAGTAACCTATTGAATAGCCTCCTTCCACTTAATACCATTTTCCACCCGTTTTCCCGTAATACAATTTTTTCCCCATATACTTCTTACCTCCAAACTATACCCAAATTTAAATATCTTACTTAGATTAGAAGAACGTCAAATACTTGGTCAAGTGAACTAATCGTCGTTTCTGAATACCCAAACAGAAAATTAGTTTGGAAAAGTATTTCTATCAATTTTTCTCGTAAACGGTTACAGAAATAGCTTTAAAAATGGTTTCATTCGTTTCCCTACGTTAAGGAACGTATAAAACGAGTACCTGCAAGCTTATGGACTCAAAAATGTAAGCGTTCCGATTTTTTCGCTCAAAGTTTGCTCCAAAAACCATGTTCCAGTAAACGGATTCAGATGGTTAATGAGCTTGACCTTTTAAATGAGACGAAAGATTTTTGTACCAAATGTCATCAAAATCGGACCATTTTTGAGCCTATGAGCAACTTCTTAATAGTTCAAACCCCCCTAAAAGTACTTTAACATTTGAATATAAAAAAAACCTTTCTTATTAAACGGATTGTCCGTGCAAAATTTCAAATTTTTGTGTAAAGTGGTTCGGGATATTATTACCTCGGATGCACCATCACCAGGTATAGCGTAAACTCTATGAGGGACAAAATCACATTTTATTTCTAGTAATTCAAGGACTGCCATCATAGTTGAAATTAACCTCAATTAAAAATAAGATTATGAAATAGATAATGTACGGTAACAGCTGTTCTTTATCGTCCTAGCAACGCTTGCTGCCTAGGCTTGCATGTTCTAACCAACTTAATCTTTAAACCCCTCTTAAAATAATTAAAAATTCGAATATCAAAAAATCCTTTCTTTGTGAGTGCCTACGTTATATAGGGAGTGTCCATGCAAAATTTCAAAATTTTCTGTCGAGCGGTTTGGGCTGGGCGATGATAGGTCAGTGAGTGAGTCAGTGCGTGAGTGAGTGGTATTTGACAAATATTTAGTAGACTAGTTGAATACCCATGCTTCGTCACGGCAGATAAGTAGTTATTTTATTGCGTTAAATAATGTTTCATTAAAATTACGTTACTATACAATTCTGTGCAGTTTATTACAGCACGGTTCCCGTCATACTATATTTTATTCAATGGGCGTTAAAATTTAAAAGTTTATGTTTCCAAGAAGTCATATGGTAACACCCAATATATTTACGAGTATTACCAAGGTTATAGGCGACGAGGCTGTGCAAGGGTTCCGGATATTATTACCTCGCCTGGAAAACCTAAGGATATGCAATACATCACGGTTTGACCGGGACTGTCCCGGTATTTTGCAATTGTTTCGGTGTCCCGCCCAGTTTTATCAATGTCCCGGAAAAGGCTGTACGATGTAAAAAGTAATGAATTAATGTTTATAAGAATCTTTTTTAAATCGGTTACTTTTCTATAATTAACATTTTAACTAATGCTCACAGTGTGAAAGATATGAGAAGTGATCTAACTGTAAAACGCTGGAACTACCTGCACAGCGCTGCCAGCTGCCAGACACTACTATTTGGCTGAGAGATTGTTTTAAGAAAATCAAGTAGCAAAAAAAGTTCCGTTTTTATCTTTAAGCTTTGGGTAGACTAACAGTTTAGGATTCCCCCTTCCCGTTAGTTGCTAGGCTTAAAACTCACCAACCATTTTGCTTATAATTTGTACTCTTTTTATTCCCCCCCCCCTGGTATGTCCATCCCATATTAATGTGTCTCGGTTTAACTCTCCAAAAATATGGCAGGCCTATCTGACAGGGACAGGCAGAAAAGAAACGCAATTAAAACTCTATGAGGGACAGTCAATTTCTAGTAATTCAAGGTCTGCCATCATAGTTGAAATTATGCTCAATTAGAAATAAAACTATGAGATAGATAATGTAAGGTAACAGCTGTTCTTTATCGTCCTAGCAACGCAGGCTGCCTAGGCTTGCCTTCTCTAATCAACTCAAACTTTAAACCCCCCTAAAAATGCTTAAAAATAAGAATATCAAAAAATCCTTTCTTAGCGAGCGCCTACGTTATATAGGGAGTGTCCATGCAAAATTTCAAAATTTTCTGTCGAGCGGTTTGGGCTGGGCGATGATAGATGAGTGAGTGAGTGAGTGAGTGAGTGGTATTTGACAAATATAGAGTAGATAACGTCAAACAAAAGTGGAACTGAAACGGTACCACAACGATCAAAATCGGGCCATCTGTTTGCCAGATGTCTGGCAATGATCCCATGTATATGTGCACTGTTGCCAACAAACAAAACTTTTTGAGTTGCTCTTTCAGCTGGCGCATGTTTATAACTATATGTTTCTTTTAATAAATATTATAATACGTAAGAAGCCCGATATTAATTTTGAAAAACCCGGGACGTAATAATATTTACCAAAAAGGTTTTTAGATTTGATAGTTTAAGTATTTGATACATGTTTTAAATATATACGGTTCATAAATAAATTATTTCTTGGTACTAAATATATACGGTTCATAAATAAATTATTTCTTGGTACTAAATATATACGGTTCATAAATAAATTATTTCTTGGTACTAAATATATACGGTTCATAAATAAATTATTTCTTGGTACTAAATATATACGGTTCATAAATAAATTATTTCTTGGTACTAATATAAGACAATTACTTTTAGATCAATTATTTTGTAATTAATACACGTATGTGCATGTGTTGCAGGTATGGATGGACCCTTCTTTGTTCGTTTAAAATTCTTGTAAGTTACAATTTTACATAATTTATTACAATCTTTTTAATTTTCGTAGTTAAAGTTTGTTAATTTTTATAGGAATTTAGTCTTTATGCTCATTATTTTTTTTCTAGGATCATTTAAGAAATTTTATGTTAATGTAATTATGCAGTATTTTATTATTTGTATTTTTTATTTTTTATTTTTAGACATAACCCGTCGTCTACAATCAATAACCAAAACTGCTAAAAGAAAAATAATGTCGAATTTCCTCCTTCTTTTTATGTGCACCAAATCTGTTTATTATTTTATTTTTATTTATCCTTCTATAATATGGAACATCCCTTTTCTTTAGAAGAGATATGGAACATCCATTTTTTTTTCGAAGGGATATGGTACATCCATTTTCTTTCGAAGGGATAAGATACATCCATTTTCTTTTGAAGGGATATGGAACATCCATTTTCTTTAGAAGGGATATGGAACATCCCTTTTCTTTAGAAGGGATATGGAACATCCCTTTTCTTTAGAAGAGATATGGAACATCCATTTTTTTTCGAAGGGATATGGTACATCCATTTTCTTTTGAAGGGATATGGAACATCCATTTTCTTTAGAAGGGATATGGAACATCCCTTTTCTTTAGAAGGGATATGGAACATCCCTTTTCTTTAGAAGAGATATGGAACATCCATTTTCTTTTGAAGGGATATGGAACATCCCTTTTCTTTAGAAGGGATATGGAACATCCCTTTTCTTTAGAAGGGATATGGAACATCCCTTTTCTTTAGAAGAGATATGGAACATCCATTTTTTTTCGAAGGGATATGGTACATCCATTTTCTTTCGAAGGGATAAGATACATCCATTTTCTTTTGAAGGGATATGGAACATCCATTTTCTTTAGAAGGGATATGGAACATCCCTTTTCTTTAGAAGGGATATGGAACATCCATTTTCTGTAGAAGGGGTATGGAACATCCATTTTCTGTAGAAGGGGTATGGAACATCCATTTTCTTTAGAAGGGATATGGACCATCCATTTTCTTTAGAAGGGATATGGAACATCCATTTTCTTTAGAAGGGATATGGAACATCCATTTTCTTTAGAAGGGATATGGAACATCCATTTTCTTTAGAAGGGATATGGAATATTTACAGCCATTATATGTTTTCCGTTGATTTTAAAACTATGGCATTACTCTTCACCACTAACGGATGGCACTACTGTATTTAAGGAGAGAATAGACTAAAACTAAGCTATGGCATTACTCTTCACCACTAACGGATGGCACTACTGTATTTAAGGAGGGAATAGACTAAAACTAAACTATGGCATTACTCTTCACCACTAACGGATGGCACTACTGTATTTAAAGAGAGAATATACTAAAACTAAACTATGGCATTACTCTTCACCACTAACGGATGGCACTACTGTATTTAAGGAGAGAATAGACTAAAACTAAACTATGGCATTACTCTTCACCACTAACGGATGGCACTACTGTATTTAAAGAGAGAATATACTAAAACTAAACTATGGCATTACTCTTCACCACTAACGGATGGCACTACTGTATTTAAGGAGAGAATAGACTAAAACTAAACTATGGCATTACTCTTCACCACTAACGGATGGCACTACTGTATTTAAGGAGAGAATATACTAAAACTAAACTATGGCATTACTCTTCACCACTAACGGATGGCACTACTGTATTTAAGGAGAGAATAGACTAAAACTAAACTATGGCATTACTCTTCACCACTAACGGATGGCACTACTGTATTTAAAGAGAGAATATACTAAAACTAAACTATGGCATTACTCTTCACCACTAACGGATGGCACTACTGTATTTAAGGAGAGAATAGACTTAAACTAAACTATGGCATTACTCTTCACCACTAACGGATGGCACTACTGTATTTAAGGAGAGAATATACTAAAACTAAACTATGGCATTACTCTTCACCACTAACGGATGGCACTACTGTATTTAAGGAGAGAATAGACTAAAACTAAACTATGGCATTACTCTTCACCACTAACGGATGGCACTACTGTATTTAAAGAGAGAATATACTAAAACTAAACTATGGCATTACTCTTCACCACTAACGGATGGCACTACTGTATTTAAGGAGAGAATAGACTAAAACTAAACTATGGCATTACTCTTCACCACTAACGGATGGCACTACTGTATTTAAGGATAGAATAGACTAAAACTAAACTATGGCATTACTCTTCACCACTAACGGATGGCACTACTGTATTTAAGGAGAGAATAGACTGAAACTAAACTATGGCATTACTCTTCACCACTAACGGATGGCACTACTGTATTTAAGGAGAGAATAGACTAAAACTAAACTAGTCTTTGTTTCATTCTCCCATTAAATGCCCCTGAATGAGTTTGAGAGCTAACATTGAGTTTTAAGATCCCTGGATAGTTCTGTAGCTATTCCCAGCTGCTAGAAACAGCTGCTGGAATTCTCAGCACTTTCTCAGTATCTCCTCTGTATTACTTAACGGCAGAACCGAATTAAAAATGTTCCTAGATTCTTGCTATATTACATGTAATTAAATGTTATATATCTATTTATTACACACACACACACACATATATATATATATATATATATATATATATATATATATATATATATATATACGAATATAAATAAGTCCCGTAACAGGCCATTAAGAGCCCAGAAGGACAGATCCTGTAGAGGTATCTGATTCTTCACCAAGCAGCACACTAGGGAGATAGTGTGGTCAGTACTATGCACCAGCTGCCTGATTTTTCCCTTTGCAGATACCCATTAATTAATTAGATAAAGGCAGGGAGAGTCTAGGGACGATCTGTTACCCCCAAATCCATCCTTCGAACGATGTTAGTAGAAGAAAAAAACCTTTAGTGCAAGCTCGGGTTTTGAACCTGGGTCCTCTAGTTCATTAGTCGAGTGCTCTACCACTGAGCTAACCTCGCTCCCAAACCTACCAATAGGCGCTAGGGATATGAACGCGTTGGACTGATAGATGGAGAATAAAAATCAACGCAGAAAAATGTAAACAGGCTACATTCACTCTCAACCGAAGATCATGCCCTACTGTTTACATCAAAGACTCTCCACTGCCAGAATCAAACGAGGTTCGATATCTAGGATTATACCTTGACAGCCGACTGACATGGAACCCTCACGCGAGACTGAAAATACAAGAACTGAACGAAAGATACGGACTACTTAGACGGCTACTTGGACCCTCATCTAAATTATCAATACAGAACAAACTAACGATATACAAAACAATCATTCGACCAATATGGACATACGGACTCGAACTCTGGGGATCTGCAAAAACATCCAACATCAACAGAATACAGGCATTTCAGTCAAACGTTCTTCATAAAATTGTAAATGCCCCTTTCTATGTATCCAACAAAACCGTTCACAATGACCTTAACATTTGTCATTGACCTTGCTAAACCCCGTTTCCAAATGTTCCACTCCAAATTCTCTTACCATCCTAATCCTGAAGATCTATCCTTATCTTCCCAATCCCATCCAGACAATCCTCCCAGGCGGCTTAAGAGACAGTGGCCCCGAGTTTATTTACTTTTCTGATCATATAGGGATCATTAAAATATTTGTTTAGTCAGCTCTGAAAGTGCCAACAGTGGTTGGCTCCTTTCACATTTTGTATTGTTATTATTTTATTTTAATTTTCCCATTTTTGTCAATTTGTACATACATATCTGTATCAACATACTTGATAATTCTACTTTCATAATTGTACAGATTTCAAATAAACAAATCTTTAAAAAAAAGGATATGAACAGAACTGTGCTAAGATGACGCAGTTCCTGTGATTCGAACATTTTTTTTTTTATTCTACAAGTCTAATTAATAAAACTAACTAATGATTGGAGTCTTTGCAGGAAACCCCCAAGAAAGATTGCTACTTAAGAATGTACATTAGTAAACCATCAGATATAATTCCCGGGTATTTGTCTTGCTGAGTGTTCTCCAGCTGACCGCAATGGGTGTCCTCCATTTCTCTCAGGCTACCATTACTGAAGATTTAATCCGAAAAGCTTCTTATATTTAATGCTCGAGTTTAGCCTAGTTTAATTTCAACCCCTACATCAGGTGTTTCTAGCATTGTCTCTCCGTCTCTTGCTTCAGGTCTGTCTTTACAACATGTTCTCTACGTTTTATGGTGCCATTAAACAGATATTTTATATGGTTTACAGGAGGGAGAATGTTCTAACGCCACATTTTTTGTAGAATGTTGATTGGGCTCAAGGTGTAATTTGTTGTTTTTTGCATGGCCTAAAATCCTTATTTAACTAATGAATAATGATATCCAAGATTGATTATATGGAGAAAAATGTTTTAAATGGGAAAAAAAAAAACAAAAACATTTTCCCAGTGAAGTCCCGATGCCTTGTGAACGCGATGCTGGTTTGAAGATAATTTTTTGAGCGAGCTTCGATTGGTACCTTTTTAATTGTTGAGTTTTTTTGGTCCTCCTTCAATACAGTCCAAAATTAAAATCCATTTGTATTCACCTTTCTTACAAAAAAGTACGGAAAAAAAATTAAATGAGGAAAAAATGAACATTAAAAATTTCAGAACATTAAACTTTAAAGACGTATTCTCAAAACCAGAAATGGGCATAATTTTATTTATAAATAAAAATACGAATTTATTTGTAAATACGAATATAAATAAATTCGTACAAAAAAATACAAATAAATTCACACAAAAAATGTTTATATTCACAAAAATCAAGTGATTACAAAAAAATTCACATTAAAATATATAAATACAAATTTATTCGCAAAAAAATTCGCAAATAAATTATGAATTTTTTCGAATTAACGATAAGATTATGTTACGAAAGTTATTTTAAGGTGATTTTTTTTAATTTAGAAGAATCTTGAGGCCAGACCTGGTGGAATAAGGAAGGATATAGAAGGTGGTATTGGGAAGGATTGGGTAGGCTACTTTTTACATCCATCCTAATACCATCTTCAATATTCTTCCTAATACCACCTTCAATCAACTAGACGTTAAGCGAAAAAAAATCACCTTAAAATAACTTTGGTAATATCATCTTATCGTTAATTCGAAAAAAAATCATAATTTATTTGCAAATTTTTTTGTGAATAAATTTTTATTCACAAATTATAACGTGAATAAATTTGTATTCATACATTTTAATGTGATTTTTTTTAATCACTTGACTTTTTGTAAATATTCACATTTTTTGTGAATATTTACAATTTTTACTGTGAATTTATTTGTATTCGCAGAAAAATTTGCGAATAAAATTTTACTTGTATTTTTACATTTAATATACTTGAATACAAATTAATTCGTATTCACACTTATGAATACGAATTTATTTATATTCGTATTCGAAAATACAGTAGAACTTGGATAATTCGAACCCCTAGGGACCGATGAAAAAGTTCGAATTACAAAAGTTTTTGAAAATAAAGGGGTAAAAAATCGAATTTCATTTTTTCACATTTTTTAATTAAAAAAAATACATACATTTTATGTAAACATTTCATAAATTTATGACTACGTACATAAGTAATAAAAAATTTATCCAAAAAGTAAAAATGAAAGTCTATTGTTTTGGAAAAAGTCATTTTCATGTGCGAGAATTTTTTGTTTATTTTTCAGGTAAGTTGATAAAGTGTTTGGAGGAATTCCTTGGCAATTTCATATTTTTTCTTTCTTCCTTTTTCAACTTTTTTAATTGCAGCTATTTCCTCTGACAACGTTAAAGTTTTACAACTTCTAGGCTTCGACATCTTAAATCAACAACTCACTGAACTGTTCACCAGAAATTCAAGGCACAAACAATAAAAGAGATCTAGGCGCTGATTGAGTTATGACTGAATAAGAAATGAAGATGGGAGGGATGGTGGAAGGGAATTCTAGGATAAAACGACAGGATGGAACTACAACAACCCCTGGAAGGGAGGAAGCGCGACCCACCACTTTGCAGAACTCCTAGAGTCCAAGAACTAAACTATGAGACCGCCGCGCTTCTTGTCCCGGAACCCCTACATCCGTATCTTACTATCCGCCTTACCCGAGGGGAGAATATTTTCACAAGATTTAAGATCGAACACATCCCATTGGAGGTAAACACTCGTAAAAAATTCGAATTATACAAAATTTTATTCGAATTAACCACGATTTTTTTACATTGTTTATGCCCTAAATTCTAGGGACCGAGAGAAATATTCGAATTAACCACGATTTCGAATTATCGAAGTTCGAATTATCCATGTTCCACTGTATATGAAGTACGAATAAATTCGTATTTTTATTTATAAATAAAATTATGCCCATCTCTGCTCAAAACTATGTTTTTCAAATTGGGCGATACTCTGGCGTCTTCAGTTTTTGACCGATCAATTTCAAATTTTAACTCCAACTTACTAATGATATTTGCTAGTAAAGTAAGTAGGATTTTTTCGATTCTTCAAATTATAAACATTTTGTGACCGATTTTCGACGGATTTTTTAATAAAAAATGAATAATTGTTCACCATTTTCGAAAAAAATTAATAATTCTTAAAAAAAAACCTACGTACTTTACTAGATTTTACCTTCATCTTTCAAAATGATTTTAGTTTTTCGTTTCACATTAAAAATTGCCGCCTGCAGACTTATCACCCCAAGAAAAAAGAGTGTTTCTGTTTGATAGACACAGTGCCGCCAATTTTTAACGAAGAATTTAAACTTCTTTTTTTTTTTTTTTGGATACTTTAACATCCTATACAAAACGTTTCATATAAATAATTGAAAAAAATTATTCATTTGTTATTTATACATTCAAGAAAATGGCTTTGATTTGATCAAGGCCAGTATTGCCCCTTAAAACGTAATAAATTACACGAAAAACTATTCGTAAGTGTAATAAAGTAACTCTTGGACGAGTTTATTCGTTACCCGATTTGGAACCAAATGGACATTCATGGTTTTCTCGGTATACACTTGGAGATTAAGCCACTAACTATTGATATTTTATGAACTTGTTATAAGTAATTCAACTTTTCAGGTACTAACTACCAGTGTTGGGCATTATTCGAATAAAGTATTATTCGAACGATTATTCAAATAAACTTTTAGTGAATGATGAATAATTCACTGAATTATCTTATTCACACAGTACGTCATGAATTATTCACAGAATTAGTCGTTATTCATTATTCGTTATTCATCATTCATTATTCATCTTTCGTTATTATTTATTTCTAGTTGGTCTACTGATTAATCCTACTCAAACACACACATATATATATATATATATATATATATATATATATATATATATATATATATATATATATACATATTTCTGGCTACCAACATCATAATAAATCTATCATTATTCACTAAAATATGTTTATTCTGATTGATCATTCGAATAATTTGTGAATAAAATATAAACTTCATTCACAGAATAACGAACAATGAATAAAAGTAATTATTCTTCATTCATGAATAAAATAATACATTTATTCATCATTCTGAATAATTTTTGCCCAACACTGCTAACTACTATTTTAAAACTGTAAAAAATACCCTATAACGTAGCTATAAAACTATCAAATTTATCGCGGGCCTACCTGCAGAGGGTTCTCTATAGTTTTTTTTTTTTTTTTTTTTTTTTTTTTTTTTTTTTTTTTTTTTTTTTTTTTTTTTTTTTTTACGGCGCATCGACATAAATCTTGGCCATTAGCGCCGACGTCCAGGGTGCAGCCCAGGAATTTTCTCAGCGAGCCCTGAGATGAGAAAATTTCTGGCGCCGGTGGGGATCGAACCCACCATCTCCCGCTTATGAATCTAGCGCTCTAGCCACTAGACGACGGGAGACCCCGGTTCTCTATAGTTATTACTAAATTTGTTTTTAATACAATTTTCAATTTCTCTCTGGTTTCTTGGAAGGCTTACCTTAGTGTGCTTATTGTCCACGAAACGAAGCACTTAATAAATAAATTTGTTTTTGTTTATGTCCTCCTGAAGAGGCGATAAGATGACGCGAAACGTGCAGATCAAATAAAATAACATCGAAGAATAGTGTTTAAGAATTTTGACCTTCTGCCACATAAATATAGGTAGAATTAAAAATGGACGATAAAGATAACAAAATGCCTAAAAATAAGAACATTCTCGTCAATACTTTTGAATTCCAATGTACTGAGCCTATATAAAACATAATCTTGTATATACAGTAACACAGAAACAATTTCAAGAATGCATACACGAAGATCAACGGAGGAAACAAACAAACAAAAAAAGTGTTTGTTCTTTGTGAGACTATTAAATCAAACGTGATGGATAGACAGAACGTCAAAACGAAATTCTTCTGTAGTGAAAAAATTCACATAATTCTTGCAAATATGAAGGATGAAGAACTAGAACCTACTGTACGGTTTCAGACGGAAGAATTTCGTAATCACATATTATGCTAAATATTGGGTTGGTCGAAACATTCGAAAATATTTTGAAAATATGGATTTATGTTTTTTTTTTTCAATTTGTTCAATAGGCTTAAATGCTTCCTTAACTAATAAAAAAAGTCCGTCACGCAGGAGCTGCATAACTAAGCACTTTCCTCAGAACTTTTGTAGTGTAGACTACATTACTGAATAATTTGCTGTAAATTACCTATATAAATAAAATAAAAACGTGAATAGTTCTGTCCATTTACATTTCTTATAAGAACTGTTCAATTATTAATTTTGTAAATAATTTGCTTCCAGATTTATAAAGTCCCCCTAGTGGGAGATAGCGTTCCTCGCGGCGGCTTTGGGAACCTACGTCTGGTGGGCTGATTCTAATAAAACTGAGTTTAAAGTAAACCCTCCTTTCCAATAGACCGATGTACTTCATTTTTACAACACTTCTTTCTTACCCACGACGTATACCGCGTTTCGTTAGAATACAGCAGAAATTACGACCGGTATGAGTATATTAGTACTTTAGGTACGGAGTAAACCCCCTCTCCTAATGAAACGATTTAGTTTATTTTTACAACGTATTTTTCTCTTTAGATCAACTTAACGAATACCGAGACTCGTAATAAATAATAAATATAACAAAAACTACGGCTGGCACGATCAAATTAGTGTTTTGGGTCCAGGGTAAACTCCCCCCTCTCGGTGGACCGATTTTGGTGGTTAACGAACTCGTTCAATCGTTTGCTAATTGAACGCTATATACCACGTTTCATGAAGAAAAAACCAAAACTCTGGCCGCTATCGTGTTAACAGACACATATACACATATATATATATATATATATATATATATATATATATATATATATATATACATATATATATATATTTAGATGGAACGGCATTTTTCTCCAGCGGTGGTACTCCTCCTCACTTCTTCCCGGAATATTTCGATGGATTCATCTCCATCTTCTTCAGCCAGGTACTTGTTTCTTCCTCGGTGGTAGCCAATTCATTCCCTTGGCTACCACCGAGGAAGAAACAAGTACCTGGCTGAAGAAGATGGAGATGAATCCATCGAAATATTCCGGGAAGAAGTGAGGAGGAGTACCACCGCTGGAGAAAAAATGCCGTTCCATCTAAAAATACTATCCCAGCGACGAAAAATAACATCAAACATATATATATATATATATACATATATATATATATATATATATATATATATATATATAAATTTTAACGGGGGTCATTTTCAGTGTCTACTAGGTAGGATCGATAAAGATTCGAAGAAATTTTTCGAAAATTCCGTCATGAGTGCAACCTCAATAGCTACTTCCCTTCGGAGGAAAGTGCTAAAATGGTGTACAGGGGTGACTAAGTGGCGGAAAAGTTTTTAAATGCCTTTAAGCTCACTGTCACCGGCCCTCCTTCAATACTTTTCAAAATTAACACTAAATTTACCTGACCAGTCATTTTGAATTCAAATGGTCGTGCAAATAAATAAATAAGTGTTATCTCAAAAAAAGCTTATTATTAAATCTCTAATGAATTAACAATACCATTAAAAACCATATTACTAAATTTTCACGATGTAAATCCACGTTTGATTATTTCGAATAATATTTACACAGAACCGTACTTAATTAAAATAACAGCACAACATTATTAGGACAATAAGAGCCACCCTGATATCACAGGTTATTATTTTTCCTTGTTGATTTTGTTAACAATCATTCTGATGGAAAAAGGAAATTAAAACAGAAAGCTACCAATTTATGATTATTGCGAATTCACGGTACCTTCTCTAAACCGAATTAAATCAAATTAGAGGAAACTTTTCATTTGTATTTTATGACAGATGAATTTTTGAAAACATTCTTCAAATCTTTATCTATTCTACCTAGTAGACACCAAAAAATGTACACACACACACACACACACACACATATATATATATATATATATATAAATACAGGGTGTCTCGGTTTTAAATGGCAAAACTTCAGGAGCGTGTAGGGGACCGAAAAACTAAGACAAAAAGTCCGTCACGCAGGAGCTGCATAACTAAGCACTTTCCTCAGAATTTGGGTAGTGTAGACTGCTATCCAGAACAATTTGCTTAAAATATCCTACATAAATAAAATAAAAACGTGAATAGTTCTCATTTTGTAATGAGTAACTGATCAATTATTAATTTGCATCCAGAGTTATGTTTACACATGGTACCTACTACACTACGTAATAAATACAAAAATCCTCATATTATCTTATTTTGATCTAACGCAGGAACAGGATACAGTCACTCTAGTGGTAGAAAGCGCTCCTTGCGGCGGCTTTGTGAACCTACGTCTGCCGGCTTTTCTATTCAAATATATTACAAATTAAACCCCCTCTTTCCGATTGACCGATTCAGCTCATTTTTACAACACTTCTTTCTCATGAGTTACCCACGACGAATACCGAGTTTCGTCGAAATATACCAAAAATCACGGCTGGTAGTGGCGAATTGGTATTGTGGGTCCGGAGTAAACCCCCCTTCTAATGAACCGATTTAGTTCATTTTTATATCTCACTTTTCTCTCTATATTAACACTACGAATACCAAGTTTCGTTGAAATATAACAAATATTACGGCTGACATAGTCAAATAAGTGTTTTGGGTTCGGGGTAAACCCCCCCTTCCGGTGGACCGACTTTGGTGGTTAACGAACTCGTTCAATCGTTTGCTAATTGAATGCTATATACCAAGTTTCGTGAGGAAAAAACAAAAACTCTGGCCGCTATCGTGTTAACAGACACATATATATATATATATATATATATATATATATATATATATATATATATATATATATATATATATATATATGCATATATATATATATAAATTTTAACGGGGGTCATTTTCGGTGTCTACTAGGTAGGATCGATAAAGATTTGAAGAAATTTTTCAAAAATTCCGTCATGAGTCCAACCTCAATAGCTACTTTCCTTCGGAGGAAAGTGCTAAAAGTCCTTCAGAGATTGGCCCGTTTTTGGAGAAAATCGCAAAACAAGACACGAAAGAAGTTTTTATTTTTGTACTTACTTATTTAAATTTCAATGGATATAAAAGTCTCATTGCGAATTGTTTCAAGAAACCTATTAGGTACTAAAATTTAATCTCTTGATGGTGATATAGTTTTCGTGTACGGTTTCTACAACGATAATGCTTTGGAGCGGTGCGAGTGTTTGCGCACTGATTTTATATATATATATATATATATATATATATATATATATATATATATATAAATATATATATATATATATATATATATATCTATATATAAATATATATATATATATATATATATATATATATATATATATATATCAGAGTTGGGGGCTTATTCGAATAATTTTTTATTTAAGTAACGAATAAAAGATACTTTTTTCCGTTATTAGTTAATCATAATTATTCCAATTACCAATTATCCGTTATTCCAGAAACGGGTGAATTATCTTTTATTCGTCATGTGATTATCCGTTATCTTTTATTCGTTATCCGTCCACAATACCACTTTTTTCTATCCATTCGGGCAAAAACAAACTGTTGGTTTGCACATGGAATTGCACTCTTTAAATAAATATTTAAACATGAAGAAATTGTTTTTTAAGTACAACACGGCACTTCCATCGTCAGCACCAGTCAAACGGCTGTTCTCGTTTGCTTCCATAACGGATATTCCAAAAAGCAATCGACTCTCTGATGAAATGTTTGAGAAAAGAGTAGTTTTAAAATCTATGTTGAATTTAATTTAAAGATTAATTATATATTTAAAGAATAATGTAATACATAATTATATTTAATAATAATTTAAATAATTACATATTATATTATATTTAAATAATAAATAAATACATTATGATTAAGTAGTAAATTGGTTTTCTACACATCTTCGAAGTATAAAAATCATCTTTCGGATGAAAATTTATCCATCGAATTAAAATTCATCCGTAAGATGATAAATTATTTCAAATGAAATCTTAAGATAAAAGATGACGGATAACTTTACGTGAATGGTAATAATTTTGACTAATGGATAACGGATATCCGAAAATTATAGATGACAAATAACGAATAACCTAGGTTATTCGTCATCCGTTATCCGAAGATAATTTTTGCCCAACTCTGATATATATATATATATATATATATATATATATATATATATATATATATATATATATATATATATACAAATATACAAATCCACGGAAATGCATCAAGTGCGAATTACATAGTTTGTAATAATAGCTTAGAAATTTAAGGACTGGTTGAAGGAAATTGCAATTTATGAACTTTTCTCCAATATCCTTGATCTATGTGCAATAATATTCTGATGGACTCTAGAAACCTAGTAGCAGTTTATAGACGAGTTTTGCCCGGAAAATGAATTAAACTTTCAGAACTATCTCAGTTTAATTCTACAGATTATGTAAGCAGAGCTCAACCAAAAGCTAATGGAATTTTCTATTTGAGTTTCAACAACTAAAAATCCCCCCCCCCCCCCCGAACTTTTCGAAGTTCAGCATTTTCTAGATAATATTCCAGCAAAACCTTCTGTTCCCCAGAGGAAATTGTGTTATCCCCTTTTCTTCACCAACTTGCTTAAAATTAATTTTCGAAGTTATGCCAGCAAACACCCTACCCAAAGGATAGAAACATCAACTAAGACTTGGTAGAATATGGGTGTGTTAACACAGATATCTTCTAAAGAACCTGTGTTCGATTCATTTTACATGATTAGGCCTATGAAGCATTCTCTGATAAAAACCTAAAACGTATTTCTGGTAGCACTCAATTCGATGAAAGTGATTATTATACGATTATTATAAGTTATACTAACAAGAAATGAAATAAAATATCTTAATCGGTTCCAAACTTGACCTAAAACCACCTACGTGGAAGGAAATATTTGGTAAGAAAGAATAGATACATAAGGAAAATAAGAATATTTTATCAATACCTTCAGGATAGGCCAAGTTCCAGGTAGAATCATATATATATTATTTATTTATTTTAAGAGCTTCGCAACGAAGGTGACTTGCTCTTTTTAAATTACAAAACAAAATATACAATATACAAAAGTAGAAATTTATGGAACTAAATATTACAAAAGTGTTAAGAATAAGAAATAGGAGCTAACATTATTTACAGTATTGCTTATTACAATATAGATATTATATTTACATACATATGACTTATATATACATACATATGACTAAAACTACTAACATTAATTAATGGTACAAAAAAAAGAAAAAAAAAAAAAAAAATTTTTTTCCTGGAATCAAATTTTTGTGTGTAGGTTGTGTTGTTTTAAAAATGTTAATATATCGTTGATGAAGGGGCTACCCTCTGTCAGTAGTTCCTGTAAGTTGTAAGGTAGTCTTAGTTGTTCTAGTATTCTGCATTCCGTTAGTAAGTGTTTTATTGTCATTGGAACGTTACACTGTCTGCAAATGGGTTGTTCTTTATTTGTCATTAAATAAGAGTGAGTTAGTAAAGTGTGTCCTATGCGTAGTCTACATAGTATAACCTCTTCTCGTCTGTTTCTTCGGCTACTAGAGCTCCATTCGTATATAGTATTTTTGATTTCTCTGAGTTTGTTGTTTTGTATGTTTGTCCAGTATTCTTGCCATGTTTCTTGTATAGTATCAACTAGTTCTTTTTTTATGTCTTGTATAGTTACGTTTTCTATGTCAATATTCTGTTTTCTTGTAGCCAATTTTGCTTGAATCTCGACTGTCGTACTTTCTGTGATATTTGTATGTCCGGGTAGCCAGATCATTGTGATGGATATGTTTTGTTCCTGTAATCTGTAGAGTTGATTGTATATTTGTTGACAATGGTGTGTGTGCTGTACATATTGTTAAAAGAGAGCAATGAACTGAGTGAGTCTGAAAATAATTGGATCTTTGAGCAATTTATTGTATCAACGTTTGATAAAGATAATAGGATTGCTTGCAATTCTGCCGTATAAATGCTTGCAATGTTTGGGAGCTTTTGTTTAAATATTTGCGAACCTATTACTGCAGCAGATCTAGTACCAGATTTTAAATTTAAATTAAATTTATACTAAAATTCTTAAGTTAAAGTATATATATATGTATATATATATATATATATATATATATATATATATATATATATATATATATATTCTAGCTGTGCGAAAATTTGTATATATCAGGTCACCCCGCAAGTAATGTCGGGGGACTGTAGAATGTGTCGATCCGAGTTTTTCTGCTAGCTCTTCTACTGTTACAACAGGATTTTCTTCTACAGTAGCCTGCAGGAGTTGGTCGTCAAGCTCTGTGGGTTGTCTTGTACGAGCCATTTATTTTACACAAGGTTTGTTTAATGCCCCGATGAAGACTTGAATTACAAGCAGAAAAGTTAGAAACTATGTCATTTTAGTATTAAAAATAATTTATTATTATTACATTGATGTAGTAAATGACCGAAACCTGAAAATCCCAACCATCAAAAAATATCCGACTCAGTAACTGCGTAATCCTTAATCGTTTCCGTTCCTTATTCTTGCTGTCATTTCTAAAGCTTGGAATAGAGACGATTAAAGAGAGGGAGAGTTAAAATAAAGGCTTAACTCTCTGGAAGCCGTGTGTGCAGCAAAACCCTTTGGAAGTCGTGTGTGCAGCAAAACCCTCTGGAAGCCGAGTGGGCAGCAAAATCCTCTGGAAGCCGTGTGCGCAGCAAAACCCTCTGGAAGCCGTGTGTGCAGCAAAACCCTCTGGAAGCCGTGTGTGCAGCAAAATCCTCTGGAAGCCGTGTGCGCAGCAAAACCCTCTGGAAGCCGTGTGTGCAGCAAAATCCTCTGGAAGCCGTGTGTGCAGCAAAATCCTCTGGAAGCCGTGTGCGCAGCAAAACCCTCTGGAAGCCGTGTGTGCAGCAAAATCCTCTGGAAGCCGTGTGTGCAGCAAAACGGCCGAAAATGTAGCCTTTTCTGAAAGAAAGTACTCAAATAGAATCGTAGCAGGAATTGCAGTCAGACTTCTGAAGGATATAAGGTCGAGGCAGAAAAGCGGGTTCCAGAGGGTTAATCTTTCGTGAAAAATGTAAAAAAAAAAAAAAAAAAAAATTGTAAATGATCTCAAAGCTAGTTATGTTAAGTTTGTATTAGTTATTTAGTTTGTATTCGTTAGTGTATTAAGGGGGGGGGGGGGAACAAATGGATATACATAACATTACTCAAAAAAAAAGGGGGAAAATAGATATATACATATAAAATATATATATATATATATATATATATATATATATATATATATATATATATATGTATGCATATAATATATAATATCTGTATTAATAGTGGTATACTGTATATTAGTCTTAGTTTTAGTGCAAATAGTTCTATTAGTATCTAAGTAACATGTTAGTTGTAAGCAATGACATAGGTTAAAAAAATAAAAAGAGTAGAGGTCATAAAAATTACAGTTGATTGTCATGCACTGTCATAAACACAAAATTACAATCCCTCTCACGACATATACACGACTCTCTAGCACTACACTTCAGGGCGGTGAGGACCTAGATGTTTTCTGCCCTTAAACACCCAATCCATCCATCCATCAACTGGAAGACAACCGACTAAATCAATGAGGCAGAAACAAATGATCTAAGAATCGCACCCCGCTCATGCAAAACAGCCAAAGCAATTGCATAGGAAGCCGGTGTTTATACCAAGTCTAGGAATATGCATGGATTACTGGAAAGATCAAAAAACATAGTGAGAAAAGAAGAAAAACCTCTTTCATCATAAAATGGATTTCGCAGAAAGTGTTATCTTGAGGAGCGATTAACGGAGGAAAGTATTTTTATCTGATGAGAAAAAATTTGATTTGGGTGGACTTGGTGGTTTTCCTTTTCATGATTTAAGAAAAGTAGAACTTATATTACCCCGGCGGCATATGAGTGGAGGAAATGTTATGGTTTGGGCAAATATTAAGTTCATGAAGAAAGGCAACTTGGTGTTTCTGTCTAAGAGAATAGATTCACATAAGTATTAAAACTTATTAGAAGAACAAAAAAACACGGTGGTGAGGACCTAGACGTTTTCTGCCCTTAAACACCAAATCCATCCATCCATTAAAGCTAGGCAAAAAAACACGGCGGTGAGGACCTAGACGTTTTCTGCCCTTAAACACCCAATCCATCCATCCATTAAAGCTAGGCAAAAAAAAAAAAAAAAAAGTGAGAATTACATGTATTGCTGACGTTTTTACGACCCTTGCGGAACAAATGCAGAGAATACTCCAGTCTCCATCAAGAGAAGATTGAACAAAGATTGTTCTTTCCGCTGTGAAATACTGGAATAACCAAGAAAATACTTGAACCGACAAGAAGAGTTTAGATCTTCCCCGTGGAAAATATATTCTTCTGAAGAGCCCCCCCCCCTATTAATAACTCTACCCCAGGAGAAGCACATAATACCAGCACATCCATCACACAGGTAGTGTTAGGAGTACGCTCTTTTACAGCAAATTCACACTCACATTTTCTAAAGGGTTTTATTTTATTTCTCTAATTCGTGTAATATTTTAACAACAAATAAATGTCAAATTCTCTTCGTGAAACCTTTTAGTCGGAGATCTGGCAGCGCACTTTTCATGAAGTGTTTTATGCACCCTGAAATTTTGCTGTAATGTACCTCTTGGGTAGATAAGAAGCTAAATATGTGTTTCCTGGACATACCTTGGGGCACCAGGTACTGCGCATAGGGGAAAGGTGCAAAACAATATTGCCAAAAAGTAGAGTTTTATTCAGAAGCCAACTATTATTAATGAAAAAAATTGCAAATTAAGGTAATTTTAAAATTAATAATAAATAAGGCAGGCACTTTTAAGGGGGTTAATATCTAAATTTAAAAAAAGTACCTAGTTTTTATTTTTAATATTAAATTAAGAGCTTTATTCACGCTGCGATTTAAACAGCGTCTTCAATAAACATATTTGAAAATAATTACACACTTTTGTGGGGTTTAATTATCAGGAAACATGAAAATAAATGTTGCCTATGATAGACTGCAATACACTGCGCTTAACCGTAAGAGTGAATGAGAGCACCGCGCAGTTGTGGTTATTCTCTGCCCTCTCATTGGTTCTTGCTCATAAGATCTTGTACAGCTGTCCCGGTTTAAATGGCAGAGCGAATAAAACTCTCATTTAATATGAGAATTTGTTTTTTTATTTTTTTTTTATTTTTTTTTTTTTTACTGTTTTGTTCAATTTATACATAGCATATATCTGTATCAACTAACTTGCTTATTGTACTTACATGGCTTGTGCAGATTTCAAATAAAGAAATTAATAAAAAAAAAAAAATAATAAAAAAATATGAGAATAAAAACAATTAAGTTTTTTTTTACGTGTTATACCCCTCAAAAGTGTCTGCCATATTTATTTTTCATTGTAAAATTGTCTTGATTTTACACTAAAGATAGTTGGCTTCTGATTAAAACTCTATTTTTGGGAAATATTTTTTTGTACCTTTCCCCTATGCGCAGTACCTGGTGTTCCAAGGTATGTCCAGGAAACGCATATTTACCTTCTTATCTACCTAAGAGGTATATTATAGCAAAATTTCAGGGTGCATAAAACACTTCATGAACCGTGCGGTTACTGGCTCTCGGACTATTTTAGTTTTATCATGAAGATTAGATAGTTAGCCGTCGAGGTGATAAGTAAAGATGGAATGGTTGGGATTCGGCTAAATAAACCTCAATATGATTTTTTTTTTTTTTTTTTTAATAAAAAATCTATATTTTGGACGTTTCGGCTACTCATTGGTAGCCTTCTTCAGGTAAAATGACAAGAAAAACAGAAATTAATACAAAAAAAAAGTTTATAATTGAGATAAGTAACAGAAATATAAATACACTTAACTTACTATAAAAGAACAATTTGGTCTTAAATTCATAGAATGAGTAGAATGAAAATCAAAAGAAACATAACAAAAAGAAGAAAAAATGCTATTATATTGAAGTTTAGGTAAATTGGTGCTAATAGTAAGATTAATTAATTAATACAAACAAATAAGATAAGGTTATAACAAACAAATAAGGCTCTTCCTCTGCCTCCAGGCATTTCCATAGGTATGTAGTATCTTATTTCTTTGTTATAATTAATTAATGTTACTATTAGCACCTATTTACCTAAACTTCAATATAATAGCCTTTTTTCTTCTTTTTGTTATGTTTCTTTTGATTTTCATTCTACTCATTCTATGAATTTAAGACCAAATTGTTCTTTTATAGTAAGTTAAGTGTATTTATAGTTCTGTTACTTATCTCAATTATAAACTTTTTTTTGTATTAATTTCTGTTTTTCTGGTCATTTTAGTTGACGAAGGCTACCAATGAGTAGCCGAAACTTCCAAAATATAGATTTTTTATTAAAAAAAAAAAAAAATCATACTGAGGTTTCTTTAGCCGAATCCCAACCATTCCATCTTTAGTTATTTTAGTTTAACATTTACGACTAGTAACTTGTAGTTTAACATTTACGACTAGTAACTTGTAGTTTAACATTTACGACTAGTAACTTGTAGTTTAACATTTACGACTAGTAACTTGTAGTTTAACATTTACGACTAGTAACTTGTAGTTTAACATTTACGACTAGTAACTTGTAGTTTAACATTTACGACTAGTAACTTGTAGTTTATCATTTACGACTAGTAACTTGTAGTTTAACATTTACGACTTGTAACTTGTAGTTTAACATTTACGACTAGTAACTTGTAGTTTAACATTTACGACTAGTAACTTGTAGTTTAACATTTACGACTAGTAACTTGTAGTTTAACATTTACGACTAGTAACTTGTAGTTGAGTAGTTACATTGCATAACTACAAATTAGGAATTAGTAACTTGTAGTTGAGTAGTTACATTGCATAACTACAAATTAGGAATTAGTAACTTGTAGTTGAGTAGTTACATTGCATAACTACAAATTAGGAATTAGTAACTTGTAGTTGAGTAGTTACATTGCATAACTACAAATTAGGAATTAGTAACTTGTAGTTGAGTAGTTACATTGCATAACTACAAATTAGGAATTAGGAACTTGTAGTTGAGTAGTTACATTGCATAACTACAAATTAGGAATTAGTAACTTGTAGTTGAGTAGTTACATTGCATAACTACAAATTAGGAATTAGTAACTTGTAGTTGAGTAGTTACATTGCATAACTACAAATTAGGAATTAGTAACTTGTAGTTGAGTAGTTACATTGCATAACTACAAATTAGGAATTAGTAACTTGTAGTTGAGTAGTTACATTGCATAACTACAAATTAGGAATTAGTAACTTGTAGTTGAGTAGTTACATTGCATAACTACAAATTAGGAATTAGTAGTTTCATGCAAACATTTACTTCTTTTAAACTTTTAGTTAGTAATTGAACTTTTCTAGTACTAACTACAAAATGCGAAAACGTAAACGTAGTAGTAACTGTAGGTGATGACAGTAGCTAACTGCTTTTTTACAAGAAGTATTTATCAACTTTATTGACTTCCGGGTTAATTTTTATGTTACATTATTTAACGCCATAAAATAACTATTTATCTGCCGTGACGAAGCATGGGTATTCAACTAGTAACTATTTATCTGCCGTGACGAAGCACGGGTATTCAGCTAGTACACACAGGAAATAACCTTCTTAATAAAGTTTGTAGGTGTCATAGTGTTTAATTTATTTTTTTTTTAAAATTCCCTCACGCAGGAGCTGCGTAACTAAGCACTTTCCTCAGAATTGTGTAGTATCGAGTGCATTCCTGAATAATTTGCTTAAAATAACCTATATAGATAATTAAAATAAAAACATTAATAGTTCTACTCTTTTACATTTGTTATGAGCAGCTGTTTCAATTATTAATTTTGTAATTAATTTCCTTACAGAGTTTTGTGTATTCGGGGCACTACACTACGTAATAAATACACAAAGCTTCACATTTCGATCTATTGATCTTGATGAGTTTCATGAACCTACGTTTGGCGGGAGAAGTCAATTCAAACATAGTACAAAGTAACCCCCCCCCCTCTCTTCCAAAAGACCGATTTGGTTCATTTTCACAAAACTTCTTTCTTATTAGATAGACAGGACGTATACAGAGTTTCACAGGTGTTGGGTGCTGGTTGGTGAAGGTTCATCATTTTGATGTTGTTGTCAACAGGCACTGATGATGAGATTGAATCTCGAAAGCGCTTTGTGAAATAAAAAATTTTCTAACTAGTGAAGGTCGGCCTAATTATTCATCCACATTATAAAGAGTTTCGTTACAATACAACAGATATTACGACCGGAATAAGGAAATTAGTAATTTCTGTCCGGAGTAACCCCCCCCCCCCCTTCAAGTCAACATACTTAGTTTATTTTTACAAAAAAAAAAAAAAAAAAAAAAAATCTCTTCAGTTGACCACAACGAATACCGAGTTTCGTTGAAATATAACAAAAATTACGGCTGGTAGTGACAAATAACTACTTTGGCTCCGGAGTAAACCCCCTTCAGATGGACCGATTTTGTTGGTTAACGAACTCGTTCAATCGTTTGATTGGGGAATACTACATACCAAGTTTCGTGGGGAAGAAACAAAAACTGTGGCCTGTATCGTGTTAACGCAGACTATACATATATGTATATATATATATATATATATATATATATATATATATATATATATATATAATTTTAGCGGGGGTCAGTTTCGGTTTCTACTTGGTAGGATCGATAAAGTTTCGAAGAATTTTTTCAAAAATTCCCTCATGAGTGCAACCTCAATAGCTACTTTCCTTCAGAGGAAAGTGCTAAAAGAAGAATGATGATTATTTTTAAAATAATTATTTAGTGATAAAAATTAACTTGCAGCCTTAATGAAAAAAAAAATACCAATTTTATACAGGAATGGACTCACAAAACCGACAATAAATTAAGAAATATCAAACATTACATTCTAAATTAGGAATCATCCAACCGAGACAATCGTCGTGAAGAAGTTGTACTTGCAAGATTGAGGATCGGGCACACACGGCTAACTCATGATTACCTGATGACCAAAACTGAAAAACCAATCTGTACAATATGTAACAGTGACCTAACCGTACAACATATCTTAACTGGCTGCCAATCACGACTTAATTTGGACATTCCTCACGACATGTCAGAACTCCTTGGAGATGGCAGCCCTCATATTGACAAGATACTCTCACACCTAAAAGACACCAACATATTTGACAAAATATTAAATAAAATAAAATAGAAAGAACATAAAGGTGGACCAAACAGCTCTTCCAAAAGAAGACATTTTTTTCCCCTCCCAACTGATTGCACTATTTCTAAATCCAGCTTAATTTTTTGAATCGGCATTGCTTTGATGATGCACAACTAACCTTGAATTAAACCAGCTGGCTGTATAATTAGATTTATACATAAAACTAGCTGAATACCCGTGCTTCGTCACGGCAGATAAGTAGTTATTTTATTGCGTTAAATAATGTTTTATTAAAATTACGTTACTATACAATTCTGTGCAGTTTATTATAGCACTGTTCCCGTCATACTATATTTTATTCAATGGGCGTTAAAATTTAAAAGTTTATGTTTCCAAGAAGTCATATGGTAACACCCATTATATTTACGAGCATTACCAAGGTTATAGGCGAGGAGGCTGTGCAAGGGTTCCGGATATTATTACCTCGCCTGGAAAACCTAAGGATATGCCATACATCACGGTTTGACCGGGACTGTCCCGGTATTTTGCAATTGTTTCGGTGTCCCACCCAGTTTTATCAATGTCCCGGAAAAGGCTGTAAGATGTAAAAAGTAATGAATTCATGTTTATAAGAATCTTTTTTAAATCGGTTACTTTTCTACAATTAACATTTTTACTACTGCTCACAGTGTCAAAGAAATGAGAAGTAATCTAACTGTAAAACGCTGGAACTACCTGCACAGCGCTGCCAGCTGCCAGACACTACTATTTGGCTGAGAGATTGTTTTAAGAAAATCAAGTAGCAAAAAAAGTTCCCTTCTTATTTTTAAGCTTTGGGTAGACTAACAGTTTAGGATTCCCCCTTCCCGTTAGTTGCTAGGCTTAAAACTCACCAACCATTTTGCTTATAATTTGTACTCTTTTTATCCCCCCCCCCTGGTATGTCCATCCCATATTAATGTGTCTCGGTTTAACTCTCCAAAAATATGGCAAGCCTATCTGACGGGGACAGGCAGAAAAGAAACGCAATTAAAACTCTATAAGGGACAGTTAATTTCTAGTAATTCAAGGTCTGCCATCATAGTGGAAATTAACCTCAATTAGAAATAAAACTATGAGATAGATAATGTAAGGTAACAGCTGTTCTTTATCGTCCTAGCAACGCAGGCTGCCTAGGCTTGCCTTCTCTAACCAACTCAAACTTTAAACCCCCCTAAAAATGCTTAAAAATACGAATATCAAAAAATCCTCTCTTACTGAGTGCCTATGTTATATAGGGAGTGTCCATGCAAAATTTCAAAATTTTCTGTCGAGCGGTTTGGGCTGGGCGTTGATAGATGATTGAGTGAGTGAGTGAGTGAGTGGTATTTGACAAATATATAGATTGAAATTCCTAGGATTGTATATATGTACTAATTAACATAACTGTATATGTATATAGTATTTATTGTATAATTGTAATAATAATTGTATTAGGCCTTAGTTATATAGAATGTATATATATAGACAATAACGTAATATAATGTAGTAATATATACATGATGTAAGTATAGACAATTATGTAATTTAATATAATGTAATAATGTATAAACGATATAAATATATAGACAATAATGTAATATAATATAATGTAATGATTAGGGACCGGATTCTTAGGTTTTCACCTATTTTTTTCCTTTCTCCTAAACATGATATTGATCGGTTTTTTATGCGATTCGCGTCTTGTATTATCGTTCATGCAAATTTGGAAGAACCTAAAAAAACCTATTCAGGATGATATGACCTAAAATCACCTAAATAGCGATGTGTTGACCTAGACTGATCTAATCTTTAAAATAGAAAATAGAATTCAATGAACTCATTTCCTCCATCAAACAAATTTTCTTAATAGCATCTTCCCGGGTTCAGGGAAATTTTACTAGGCGTGTCACTTCCCTCAAAATCTCATTTGAATTGTCAACACTGGAGCTATAAGATGCGATAAAATACCCTCTTATATCTTGTCATGTAAACCGGCGCATCCTTATCTTTCTCTGCTTTCAAGACAGTTCTCTCAGACAACAGGAAGAATTTCACCGTCGAAAACCTAGGCATCTATATGGTAGTTTACTGTAACAAGGGTTAATACCTATTTTAGTTTCATATTTTCCCTTATAAATTTTTCCAAGATTTAATTATTTGGTTTCTAACATAGTTAAGTACCTTTCTATAGGCAGTTAAATTCTTCCTCATGCTCTTTAGAAGTTGAAACTCTTCAGTAGAGAAACTTAAAATGTCCTTCACATATTCATTTTGATTGTTTTTTTTATGTTCTTATTTATTTTTGTTATTAATGTAGGTTTCATGAAATAATTTAATTTATTTTTCTTTTTTTAGACATTGCTTTATTTCTGAAATGCATTTTATTTATATAAATTTCATTCACTTTGTTTTTTAAATAAATATTTTATTGAATATTCGGACTACTTATTCTTGTTTTTAAAAAAATAACTTATTTTTCCGTTTTATTTTTATTTGCTTATTTTTTTCCTTCTCAATATACAATTCTATAAAATAAGATTATTTGTTGTTTATTTTTATGTCACTATTTATAGGCATATTAATTAATCAATGATAAATTAATCGAAATTATTAATGATAAATTATAATAGGTTGGACTTATTTTTTGAATCTATTGAATCATTTTTATCATCTAAAAAAACCTAAAATGGGGTTTTAAACAAAACCTAAAAAGACCTATTTTTGAAACTATTCAAACATTTTTATCACCTAAAAAAACCTAAAATGGATTTTCCAATAAAAACCTAAAAAGACCTATTATGCCCGTAGCAAAAACCTAATTGGGTGCTTATTTTATCCTAAAAATCCGGTCCCTAGTAATGATATGTACACAATGTTAACATGTAGAAAATAATGTAATATATATATATATATATATATATATATATATATATATATATATATATATTTATATATATATATATATATATATATATATATATATATAATGTAAGGTGTACAAAAAAAAAATAACACAAAAAAAAAATAAAAACAAAAAAAAAAATCACAATACATTGATAAACAACTCATATACACATGAATGAAGGTCAGATAATACTATCAAAGGAATTCATTCATTCATAAAGATTATAGATGAATGATAGACCTAGATGAGATTCATTGACTAAATATCAGAGACAGGCCGACGAGACAATAGCTACGCTATTAACAATCAGGCACAATCATAGCTCATACTAAAGGGAGAGTATTGATCTGACGTCATCCTCAATGCAATACACACTTCACGGGTAATTAACTACTGCATATGGCAGTTATTGCTTCTGGCACATAACT